>JBAMBO010002452.1:0-30219 GCA_037044535.1 Lordiphosa magnipectinata
GTAGAAATTAAAATTTTCTACTTGAATTAAGTAATTTCGACTTATCTTGGAGTACTTTTGTGAGTGAATATGACTATTTCGAAGGGTATACAAATGTTTTGATGAAAGCCTATCTGAGCTCTTATATGAGTGACACTAGTTTACAGCTAAAAAGACCCATTTCTACTAGAAGTATTTTTAAGTGTAGCTTGGGTTGGTGATCTCAAAAATCGATTTCAAAAATTTTTTCATGGCAGCGTTTTTTAAACATGAATTTCTTTAATTTTTTCGGTAGGTGTTGTTACATTTTTATCAATATCTCCTTTCATAATCGTCAGATGGTCAGAATCAATATATAAATCGAAAGATAATTAAATTGTCAATAATCGCACAAAACACTTTTTTCAAATCCATTCAGTAACTTCAATACAATGATCCAAAAATATTCAAAAAATCAATTTTTTGCTCGAAAACGAAATAAATTTGATTTCCAAACGTCTTGGAAAATAATTTTAAAAACTCAAAAAAACTAATTCCGTGTATTCTCTTTAAGAACACGCACTTCTACGAACAAAATAAGACATCAATTAACAAAATCTATAATCAAATATAGGAGCTGTGAGCAATTGAGTGCTGGAAAAAGAGGTATTTTTGACATTTTTAAAAAATAAATTTTCATTTACTTCGACTTTTGTTCTCTTCTTGAGTATTTTTTCTGATCTGGCTATTCACTCACTTCTTATATTGACCAAAAAACGAAGAAATATAAAAAATAATTTTTGTAAATTCGCAAAATATTCAAATTTGACTGTTAGTTCCTTCACTCAAATTGATCCAGCTACAATATTTATACATAGATTTTCTTCACCAATAATGCAATACCTTATTATCTTCGTAGAACTGCAATTCTTAAGTAGAAAAAGTAATAATAATATATTTGGAATTTGTTATATTTTTTTGCTAGGCGATTAACAATGAAATTTCTTGCACTTTCGAGCAAAAAATAGATTTTTTTGAAATATTTTTGGTCCTTGCATTTACACTACTAAACCAATTTGAAAACAATGTTCAACGCGATTATTGACAATTCAATTACCTGTCGATTTATATCTTGCTTGCCTCCATTTGACGATTATGAAGTAAGATATGGCTTAAACAGTAAGTGCACCTACCGAAAAAATGGAAAAAATTCATATTTAAAAAACGTTGCCATGAAAAAAATTTTGAAATCAATTTTTAAGATCACTAGTCCAAACTACACTAAAAAGCAGTTTCAATAGAAATGGGACATTAAATTTATTTTATTTTTGTAAACTAGTGTAATCAATGGCTCAGGTAGTCAGCCTAAGATAAGTATGTAGGTTGAATTTACAATTTCGGAAATGTTGGCACAATTGGCGCAGTTTCATTACAACTGAGGAAAAATCAGGTTTGGTTCCACTCAAAATAGTTTTTTCAAAATTCAGAAAACAAAATTGAGTTCAGTGATTTGATAGTTTGTGTTAAGTGATATTTTACGAACCCTAATAGTCACTCCAACTAATTAACTAACCATCTACTAAATTCTCCAAATATTGCTGTAAATATTACAAGACTAACTGCTGCCCTTAACTTTCTCCATTTTCCCTCCAACTGTCTAAATCTCTGTTAACCCAAAAAAGAGCCTATTGGCGCACAGCCAGCCTAGAGACTTGGCCACCTGCTGGCGCCTATATGGAACCAAATGAGAAGCTTAAAGAGGCTAACAAGCAACTTATTCAAATCCAAGGAAATCCCTATGGAGCCTATCAGCCTTATCTACTTCATACACCAGCTTTTTACTCGCTGGCCTATGTGGCGCCCTCTAGCGGCGTCGCCACAACTGCCTTAGCTGAGACAACAACTGCTGCCGCCCCCACCAGCAGCACAACAACAGCCAAGACACAAGCCGATGATGATGATGACATTGAAACCCTAGAAAAGCTGCAAGTTCAGCCACAAACCAAAGGCAAAGGCAATGGCGATCTTAAAAGTGATGTGGGTCTTCGTTCAGCAATAAGCAAAATCAATCCAAATTATGTTATAGAAGAAATTTTAGCCATACCCGGTAAACATGTGATTTCCACTTCAGAACTGAAGCAGAGACAAATTCAGAGATCTAAGCCACTGAAACTACGCCAAAAAATGATGGGTAAGCGTACGCCTGTCAAAGTAGAGGCCACTGGACGTACCAGCACGAGCACAGGCAATATACCACAAATTCAGTTTGGAAACTATTTCCTTCCCTATCAGCCATTGCAGGCTCAGGCTATACAGGGAGGCAAACGGGCGGCTTTAATACTAGAGCCGCATTCCAAGGCTGTGGTGGGTAATGGAGGAACAGCAATTTCAACTCCCATATCCAGGGCACTGCTCAAGAAGGGTGTGCCTACGAATGTGTACTTTAATCCAGAATCGGTGGCCATAGCTGGGGTAGGTGGGAAGGCTCATGCCACGGCAGATTTAGAACTGGATTTATTTACCTAAGTATATCCATATATATATATATATCTCAACCTAGATCTACAAATGTAAATAAAGTTAAAGTAAATTGTAAAGCTTGTAGACATATTGAATCCTTCACGCTTCAACAACCTCCTGCCCAATTGCACAGCACATCTCCCCACTTCCTCTAGCACACACACACACACACTGTCTATAACCAAGTATAACCCCCCACACCCCCAAATTAGACACAGATCGAGAGCTGCTCCCCTAATCTTCGAGGAGCATCCCTACTATGGTGGCCTACAGGGTCAGTTTCTGCAGTTGCGTCCCCAGCAAGATGGCAGCATTAGCAGCTACATTCTGCAGCAACAGCCCCAACTGAGAACCGCTCCACGTGATGCCGATGATACGATCACCATTTCGGCAGCCAGCATTTCAGCCACTGCGGATGATAGCGGCACCAGCTCGAGCAGCAGTTCCATCTCGGCCAGCACCAGTGATTTCAATCGCATTCAATTGGCTGCTGCACGTCTGGTGGCCATACAGGAGTTGGCCAAGCGCAAGGGCTCCTTTAGCGCGGAGGACAACAAGATCTATGCCAGCAGTTTGCTAGAGCTGGGTCAGGCGGCCCAGAGTCTAGCCCTGTTACAGCAGACGGGACAGATTAAAGATTTTAGTGTCTTGCTGCAGCCCGAACTATTTCCCATACCCCAGAAGCAACCCTCGAATTTTGGTCTGGAGGCCAGCGGCAATAATCCAGCTGATCAAAAAATTGATGAGCAAAAGTTGGAGGAGGTAACCGAGCAGCAACTGTCGCCTGAGGAGTTTCTGCCACCCAACAATGAGGATCCCTATGAGGATGTCAACGACAGTGTATCGGTGATACCCAAAAAGGATGCAGCTGTGGCCGAGGCCAAACCCGTGGGTAAATATCCTCCTCATAACATAAACCGAAACGAAGCTTTAATAAAACTCTTTAAAGGTCTCTCCATTGCCGGTGAGGGTGGCGTGGCCTCTTCCAAGCCCAATGCTGTGGCTCTTTCGGGTCGTAATGGTCTGGCTGTGGCCTCACCCAAGGCTACAGCCATTGCCGGTGTTTCCCCCGAAGAGGCAGCTGCCTTCAGTATCTCTTTGCCCACACGTAATCAGTTGGTGATCAAGACACCCAATTCGGCTGCAGAGAAGTCCAGCGATGACTATGATTATAATGATGGACCCATTACCGTGGCGCGTTTTCCTCTTAGCCGTACGCCTGTACGCCTTTACTCTGGTGGCGCCAGCGCTGTTGCTGGTGGTGATGCTTTGGTTAGCAAATGGCGCACAGCCATTGCAGAGGAATATGCCGCCCGGCAGGCCCAATCAACCAAAATATCACCCAAACCCTTTATACGCATGGCTCCCAAGCGACGTCTTCACTATGAATAAAGCGCTCTGAAGTACATTTAAGGAATAGCCAGGAAACATTGAAGAATTATTTTTGTGCCAGCTTTCGTATTGCCAATAAACTTTGGGTCCATCCAAGTGACTTTTTGTGCGTTTTAATGGAATTCGAATTTACGAATTTTTCTTTTGATCAAAAAGGGAGTGGGTCTCTTTGAGTTTGCATAGGCTTTCTCCAACAACGGTAGACTTTTTCAACAATTTCATCGGTAAACACATTTTTCCACGGGAGTTATTAAGAGGCTTCAGAAACTTTAAGAAGAAAGTTCCAACACATCAAATTTGCAGTACATAGACTAAATCAGGGGTGCACAAGACCATTCGCAATGGGTTATGCATGCCATAATGATGCATAGAGCAACAACAAATTCATATGCGTTCTCTTCTCTCTTTCTATCAGAGCGATAACAACTTCATATCTCTCGCAAATTCGAACGCAACAACAATTTGGCTCAATGGGTACGTCAACAAACAGAATTGACGAATTGCCGGTCTGAAGAGCAGCCAGAGGCAGTTCAAGAGTTCAAGAGTTCAATGCACCCTGAAAAATTCACTGTTTGATCGTACTTTTTCAAAAATAATGAAAATCCCAACGTTACAGTCAATAAAGCAAGATTCTGCTTTTGTTCAGTGTCATAAGTCGAAGCAGCAGCAAGCGTTTGCTTTCAGAAGTCGACGGCAGCGCAAGCGCGACAGAAGTCTCTCACATCTCTTTTCTGCTTTTGCATTTTGCTTTCTGCTTTTGCCGTTTCTCGTCTCGGCTCGGTTGAAGGTAACAACAACAGCGCTCTGAAAATAACAAATGTTGCTATTGCGTTGCGTTAAATTTTGGTGATCCTGATAATTTCGAGAAAATTTCGTGGCAACAACGCTGCCGTCGAGTTGCAGAAGCGACTTACGCCACTGAACACAAGCAGAATCAAAATCAAAATCGAAAATGATGAAGCGACAACTGCTGCTGCTGTTCGCTTTTTCGCTATAATCGTTTCGTGCTGCTACCTTCCACAGCGGCTTCAGAAGCAAAAGTTCATATTGTTGAAAAAAGTCGAAGCTGTGGAAGGAGAAAATTTTGAGACTTCTGCTACTTTGACTGAAACAATTTAAACACTGGATTCAACAAGACGCGAAACCATGGACCCATTTGGAGGCGACTTTGGTGAGCAATTAATATAACGTTATGAACCAGTCCATTGGCCGCCAAGATCATGTGATTTGACTATTTTTTGTGGGGCTACATGAAAGTCTCTCAAGTACATGGAGAAGCCAGCCACAATTGCAGCCTTCGAAGTCCACATTACAGCTGCCATTAATGAGATACCGGCCGAGAAGCTAGAAAAAGTGTCCCAAAATTGAAGCTTACAGATTTACCACATCAGGCGTAGACGCGGGCAACATTTACATGAATGTATGGCAGCTATATGATATAGACATCCGATCTTTGACATTTTTGAAGAGCTTGATAAATATAAAGCTTAATTGCTAAGTTCCAGTCACATAGCTTTGAAATTGACTGCGTGGCAAAGCTTTATTTAAGGGCATAGTTTTATTTGTTTATAACTTCAAAAATGAGTATCTTTTAAACTAAAAAAGTCTCCATCTTTTTGAAAGCACCTTAATTTAAGTTATATTTTGGGCAATAATTTGTGTATCCTTAGAAGCTATATCATGGTGGTAAACACTGGGAAAAAATTATATATAAAATTTAGCAACAATTACTTAATATTATTAAATAATTTAAAAAGTTATAAAATTATTATTTTAGTAGATACATTAAAATACTATTCAGCAATATCAACACGAGACCTGAGCGATAAACCAAACCAGAGAAATCCAGTTTTGAAATAACTCTTTTTTTCCATTTTTCCGTTTTTGACGATTTTTTACGATTTTTGAAATTGTTTATAATATTAACAAAAATTATATTTGCAAAACCGCAAATTACGTTTTGGTGGGCATGTTGAGATCTAATTTCGGATTTTTTTTTATTGAAATCAAAAATGGTGAGTTTTTTAACTGTTCGCTTTATAAAAAAATGACCCCTATGGGCATTTCCAAACTGACGTGACGTTACGTTCGTACGAAAAGATGTTTTTAAAAAATATGAAAATCTTGGATTTTTAAAAAGATTCTTCTTTTGTTGGGTAGTAATTAAGTAGACCTATAATTAGCAAAAACAATGATATCAATCGATCATAAGGAGTTAAAGATATAAGCAAACATATATGCTGGCGTGACGTTACATAAAAAAATTTCCTCATTATATGTATGTGATTTTTGTTATAATATAAAGCAGAAACTTACAGTTAATTGCAATCATATAGTTTATTATGGTGTCTTCTGCATTATTTTTTAACTCTTTGTACCCTTAGAAATAGTTTAGATACCCAAAATCAATGCAATCTAAAGGTATTTTTATGACAACAAAACGTATCCAAATGAGAAAAATGGCGCTTGCGCGACTTTGCATTCGAAAATCTCGAAATGGGTTATGAATATATTTAAAATTGGCTCATTTTAATTCATTTTGATTATTTCCCCATGAAAAAATGATAAAAAATTGTGTTTTTAAGTACTTTTCATTATTTGGTCTCTGTGGACTATTCTGTGGAAATGCCCATATACAGCAACCGGCAATTGACGGGATTTTTATACTCTGTACCAAAGGTACACAGAGTATATTAAATTTGTGCAAAAGTATGTAACAGCCAGAAGAAACAGCCGACCCTATAAAGTAAAGTTATACATATATACATATTCTTAATCAGCAGCAACAGCAGAGTTGGTATATCCATGTCCGTCTGTCCCACCGTATGAACGAAGAGATCTCAGAGATGGTAAGAGATAGAGTTTTGACATGTATGGGAAATATACTTCTTATACTTGCAGGCAGATCAAGCTTATTTCCAATGTTTGCCACGCCCCCTGCCGCCCCCGCAATTCGGAAAAAACGTTATATCTCCCACAGTTTTGTAGATAGATGATTTGTAAATGCTAGAGATATTTAGTAATCAAGATTATTTATCGATTTGCCACAGAAATGATTAAGATCGGATGAACTATACTCAAGCTACTGCTACTGCAGGTACAGAGTATATGACAGTCGGGCTTGACAGACTTTCTTACTTGTTTTAATATTATGTTAGGTGTGTGCTCTGCCTTTCGAAGGCTGTGGGCATCCCAATTCTACAGCATCAGAAAGCTTTACAAAGCAGCAAAAGACTATATTTCTGGCGCTGAGAGCCAGATTCCATGAGCCCCTACAGAAAAGAGGGTTTGCTGTTGGTTTTGCTCTTCCTGATGGCCAGGTTAATTGAGCGATCCGGCGAAACGAGGCTATAGATTGTTCGGCACAATGAGGCTCCACAAGTCCATGGGCATCCTTTTGTTCTCTTTTTCAGCAAGTAGTCTGGTAGTGGTACTCTCCATTGCCCCATAGAGGTTTACTAATTATAATTAAATAATTTCGAGTCACTTGATCGCAGCTTGGTTGTTGGAAAAATGCAATTGGTAGTTCTTGATTGCGAAGATTTGTCTAAAAAAAAAGACACTGCAGTGATCTAACATCGCCTGTCAGTCTGTTTTCGATCTTTGAGCCAGCAAGATTATATTGCTGGTTCGGTACGATGGTGATTTCAGTGACAAGAGCGTTTCCCTGTAAGATAGTGAGTGAAATTGGTTGAGTACCGGTCATCATGAAGAGATTGGTTACATTTGTATCCAGGGTGTCTCCGGGTTTAGTCAGGCTCTGGACTTTTCAGAATCTGTGTAGTTCCGCCTATTTTTCCTGTATCACCTACTATACTGAGACAACGATATCCCATTTATGGTTTCAGCTCTTCTTTGCTGGAATTCATGAACTCTGCCCAATCAACATCATAAACCACTGCATGTCAATTAAAATGTTTCGGAAAAGGAAAACTTAATAAAGCTTTATTTCGAATTTCCTAAAAAGTAAATCCTCCTAACTTACATTAACAGCCAACTATAAAGAACCATCCCAAATCAGGATTCCCTTCACCATTTTAAACCCCTCACCTACGCTTTCCTAAGGCCAATGGACTAAACTCCAATTGCATTTATTCAATTTCTATTGCCTGCCATTAGGCGCACCCCCTCAAACAGACAAACCGACACGCATATAGTTGCTGCGGGAAATCAATATATTTTATAACAAAAATAAATTTCACAAACGAAAAAATTGAAAGAAAAAATGAAATAGCAGAACAGAGAACGCAAGCATGTGCAAATCTTGATTAATCTTTTCCGCCAGTGCTTGGTGCATGAAAATAATTTATCTAAAATGGCAAAGAGATCTGCGGTGAGGGGGGAGCACAACGCATTCAATTTGCACCTGAACCAGTTCCCTGGCTGCTTGGGCTGTCAATGCGGCTTCAATGCAATGGTTATGCTTGACTTCTATTACGCGGCAGGTTTAACAAACTGCAGAACTTGACCAAGACCAAGACGAAGACGAAGACCAACATCTACATTGACCATCTGCCATCTGTATGAGAACCTGAAACCAAAAGAACCCTCTGGCTGTTCGTCTTGTTGTTTTTGTTGTTGCGATTGTTTGTTGCCAGAACCAAAGTTGGCTGGGCTTTGGCTTTTCATGCTCCTTTTGGCTATCTACTTACTTGTGTCTCTTTGCCGACGTTTTCCTGCGGGAAGCTGATGTTGTTGTTGCCTGTTTTTCTGGTTCTTTGTTCTTGGGCTAGGTCAGTACAGAGGCACATTATAAAAGGCCATGGCTACCCAACACTAGCCACCAGTTTCCTTGAAGTGGTCGCCGTGTTAAGACTGAAGACGAAGACTGTCTCTACTCTAGTAACCATTGTGCCAATTCAACGACTGATTCTCTTGTGATATTTAGATATTTCCCCCCAGCGGCTTGCGGATTGTGGTCATTAAAAGCATTTGCCTAACTTCAAATAACCTGCCTAGATTTTTTGGAGAAAGTGTCATTTGCCAATTGCCCAGACGTCAAAGAACATTAACTAAAGCTTAAACACACAGTTGACAACGAGAAAAGAGGTAAGTTTTCTTTTCGTTTTTTTTTTTAGTTTTAATATTTCAAGTTTGCGGTGTTTCTAGAAAGTTTTTAAAAAAAAAAAAGTGAAATATGGAATGAGTCAGATTTTAGCGGGTTTTGTTGGGGATTAAAAATTGTTCATGAGGAAAATTAAAGAACATATGAAATATTAGGCTGAACTTACTGAACAAATGTAAAATAAATTGTAAACAATTAAGAAAGTCAGCCAAGCCTATCAGTGATATACCCTGTAGTTGCAAAAGTTCGTAAAGGTTTATTAATTTAGCCTCTTTGTTTTTTTTTTTTTTACTTTTATAATATGGCGGCTGGCAAAGAATTTAGTTTGGCTTATTACTCAACTATCAGTTACCTGATCGTTTACAAACTTGGAGAATCAATAAATATTGCCGATTACAATGTGACTATTTTAGTGACCCTATAACATATCAATCATAGAACTTTTAGCAGGCTCCAGGTCAACAAGTTATGTTTTTGTTCACAACTTTTCTTAAACACACCAGAAAGGAGTCTAGTTGACTATATAGCTATTTCATGAATCACCACGATTCAATCATTAGCAGTCTTTGCCTGTTTCCAGCAGGTAGGCAGCAGCTACCTAATGCCAGCATTGCTATAACCGCTTGGGAATCCCAAAAGCAGTTGCAGAAGCTTTGTGTGTGTGTGCGCCCCGTATCGGCCCTTCTGTTGTTTGTGGGGGAAATACTCTCTCCGCAGTTAACACAGGAGCCAATTTGTTTGAATTGCCAATTCAAAAGGTTTTCTCTTACCATGGTTATACACAAATCCAATTTCATGTAAATGCCCCTTAAAGTAAGCAAACTACATTTCCCTTAAATAGTATCTATTTGTAAGAGAAAATTGACTGCAGCTTCATACGGAGTGCACTCTGTATATCAGGGTTCCCCAAGAAGAGAGGACAGAAAATGTATAAATTCTTTTTATCAGTGTCGCTCGACAATAGACTGCAACTGACTTTCAGTCATTCAATGAGGATTGACTTTATGACTTAATAGGGTCTAATATACTTTATAGGGTCGGAAATGTTTCCTACTCCCTGTTAATTACATTTGCAAAACTTCATGGTACCCTTTTACCCAATTTCAATGTTTACAGGGTATCAAAATAAAGAGATGAGGAAGACTAGAAATAGGCTTAGCACATTGAGCACATTTTATAGGTACGAATGGAATTTGATGATAATTGTTGGTTCATCCGGCTCGAAGGACCAATGAAAACGGTGTAGGACAGACACTTGCTAGTGGGAAAAGTTGGTGCGAGGAGGAAAAAACACGACTTGTTTGTTTCACTTATCATTTGCCAGAGATAAGTGCAATATATATTTTAATTTTCGATAACTATTGCTTTGACTACGTATCGAAACTAGAACTTATAACTTTAACTCAGATTATGATTATTTTGGGACGAGCGGAATGAAACATAACTGAACAATGCACAATGGCCTAAATTTAGAAAAATTTTGGCATAAATTAGACGGAACCAGTTAGAGTGCTATAACTTAGAACATTTTATAGTAATGGCATATATACGTAAAGGACAAAATTTTGAACAGATCCGACCACGCCCACTAGTACAGCCCATAGAACCCTGTAGGTATGAGCGCACAGATCTCAGATATGGTAAGAGATAGAGGTATGATATGTATGGGACATATACTTCTTATACTTGCAGGCAGATCAAGTTTATTTTTAATTTTTTGAACGCCCCCTGCCCTCCCCTCAATTTGGAAAATACGTCATATCTCCCGCAGTTTTGAATAGATAGATAGTTCGTACCTTCTAGACATATTTCGTAATCAACTTTACTGATCGATCTGACAAAGGAATGTTCAAAATTGGTTAAACGATAGTAGAGTTGTAAGCAAAAGAAATTTCGCCGTCGCAGCGCAGCAGTTCCGTTGCGTTCTGGTGCTACTGCAGCAGTAAAATATACACTGAGCGTACTTCCTTCGCAGGTACAGAGTATATTACAGTAGGGGTTGACCGATTTTCTTACACATACAATATAAAATACACTTTTGCTGTCTGCAACAATATTAAATATTTTGAAAACGAGCAAAAATGAACAAAATCTATTAGCTATATCATATTATGTACGTTTAAATAAACACAATTGCATCTTAAGTTCCGAGAATCCACGTGAATCTGGCAACTTTTACTCCACGGAACACGTGACATTTAGATTAGGTTCGCCTTAAAAAAGAAACCAACAACAACACATAAAAACAAAGACACAACTCAAAAAAAGTACAAACTTTTCGTCATTTCCTGAAATTAACATACCTTGTGCTACATTTTGTCATTTCAAAATATTAATTATTCTATATATTTAAAGCTGTTTTTACACAGACAGACAGAGCAATGAAATTTTTGTAGAAATGAAGCCTGTAATTAAGGTTCATGGTTCTATATTCTTTCAGAGCAATTAAGTTTCTTTCCAATACTCCAACATTTTTTTCTTAATTAATGACATAATTTTGGCATTTCCGGCGAGTGTGCAATGATGTGAAATGGAAATTAACACTGGCAACCATCTAACATCTTACTGACTTCGTCAGTCAATGCTCATAAAAAAATTTGTTGTTTCCGAAATTATACAAAAATATATTGGTATGAAATATGTTTGACATTTGCTCAACAAAATCAGCCTTAAGAAACTTTTGTTCGTAATTGAAAAGACGCTATGTTTGGTCCTTTGGGGACATTTTTTGCGAATTCTACTGCTCCATTCTCTATGTTGATATTTTATCCAGCAACTCCTTGACAAGTTTCTCTGCCATTACTTAATTTAATGAGGAACGATGTGGTACTGAAACATTTTACTTCAAGATGTAGAAGTAGTAGAAACATCTACAGAATTATAATGAAAGCACAAATAAAGTTAAAAAAAGAATGAATAAAGAAGAAAGAACAGAATTATGAAAAAGTGAATTTGGTATATAGTATTGAATATATAGAATTTGCTCGAAAACCGCAAATACAAAATTTGTGGAATAGAAACATCAAAAAAATGATAAGTAATTATAATAATAATAACCTTTACCAAAGATAATAATATTATTAGATCTCATCAAGGGCGTAGCCAGCTTTTCAAAAACGTAGGGGCAGCAGTGCCCGTACGATTCTTCAATATTTCTATAATATTATTTTTAATTTTTATAATTTTTAATTGCGCCTTTGAATCTCATAGTACAATATCTGGTTTCAAACAATAGATTTAGGACCAATTTCACATCATCTAAGGGCCTATTTTACATGTTCAGAAAAACTTAGAATTTACTGTGTAATTTGTTGGTTTATGTGACTAGAAGATGTGAAATCGGTTCGAATTGTAAATTTATCTTACCTTAGACAACGAATTTGACTTATCAATTTCTAAGTACCTTGCAAAACAAAAGACTTAAGCCACGAACTTGATTACCAAGTAAAGATTAAAGCCTCAAACTTGACCATCATTTTGCATTGTAAGTTGGGCTACTAGTCATTACCTTGTATCTACACCAGAAGTGGCTTTGTAGCCAATCAAATGGCAAACCGGTTAATAGTCAATCCATGTACTTGGCATCCTGTCGTGTTGGGACCTATCATTACACACACACACACACATAGGCATTAATAACGTTAAATTTAGAATGGACTTTGCTTGGGACCAACTAAAAATAGCCAAGTGGCCATACCAGTTTGCAGCCGTTTTTCCAGTCCCCAAGCAAAAGAAGTTACCAACTTCATAGATCTGATCAATCCCCGTTTCTTTCATTTCCTTACCTCCGTTTAGAATGTTCATCTTTGCCTTGTTCTGCCTACTGGCAGTGGGAAGTCAGGCTCATCCCATAGAACCCACAGCCCAGCATATTGTGATTGTAACGCCACAGGCACAAGTGCATCTGGAGCCAGCTCTTCGCTATGTGCATGGCCTGTCGCCGCTGGCTCGTGTTTCTGCCCCGCACCATCATGAGGAGACTATTGTGTATGTGCCGGCTGGATCTGCAGCCTCTGTGTTACCTGTGGTAGATGCTGTGGGCTCGGGACGTGCAGACACCAAGCAAGCTGAGGGTATTCCAGAGAATATAAACCAGATTCAGCAGCAGGTACAACAGGGTGTGGAGATTGTCAGCGGACAGTTTGGAGAGGCAGCGGCAGCGGCTGCCGCCACTGGTGCTGGCTTTTTTCCGGGTTTCTTCCCTGGTGGATCCAAAAAGGAGGAACAACAAAAATTGAAAGCCGAAAAATTTGAAATCATCGAGACTCCAGCCAATACACAACCCCTGCTGACCGCCACCGAGGCCCGCCACTTCTACAGCCTGCCTCAGGTGTATCACACCCCAGTGGTGGATGTGGTTCATACGCCTGTTTACTCCTGGCCCATTTCAGCCATCCGTGCGCGCAGCATTGAGCCCGAGCAAGAGGCTCAGCCAGCACCATTGAAGGCCGAAGCGGAATTGCCACAGGAGCTGCCCCAGGCTCAGCCACTACTTAAGCAGCAGCCTCTCGAGCAGCCCTTGGAACAGCAGCCAGCCCAACCCATTATACCGGAGGCTAGTGAGCAGAAAGCGGAATTCGCTGGACGCCTTCTAGAGGGCAATGCCATTAAGCAGGAATTGCAGAGCCCTGAGCTAGCCAAGGAGCAGATTAAGGAAGATCGTAAGTAGCTGTAAACATTTTCCACTTCTCTTGTCTAAAATTTCGTATACATTTAGCTAAAGCACAGCCAGAGGAGCCACTGATCAAGGCCATTCCGGCTGAGCCCATCCAGCAGATCCAGCCATCTCAGTCCGCCGAAAATATCGCCATTCCCATTGCACCACAGGCCTAACTGAGAGTGCTCAAACAACGCGCATCTCGAATCTCTCATATCTCTATGGGCAGCTTTGGTTCTTCAACTGATTCTCATTGCGTGCCCGGTGGTACATAGCCGGGCCGAGGGTTTTTTTAATTCCATTAGTTACTACTAACACAAGACATCAACAATTTTCCAGTTTTCAAACATTAATTAACAGCAAAAAGAGCATAAGACACAAACATTCATTCATAATCGCCATCATCACGAAATCGTTCATAATCATCAACATGATCATCATCATTATATTCATTAACCATAACATTGAAAAAGTAAAACAGAACAAATAAAAAAAAAAAGTGAATGTAAAATGTAAGAGAACGAGAGCATTTTGGTTTTCAGGGAAAACGGAACCAACCAAACGAAAGACTTAGGGCCGTTTTCTCATGTTCATGTTT
Organism: Lordiphosa magnipectinata; assembly: GCA_037044535.1. Classification (NCBI taxonomy): domain Eukaryota; kingdom Metazoa; phylum Arthropoda; class Insecta; order Diptera; family Drosophilidae; genus Lordiphosa; species Lordiphosa magnipectinata. The sequence goes on from JBAMBO010002452.1 coordinate 14,191, forward strand.
TTGCTCAAAGCGAAATCCATCTGGATTTTGCAACTAGATGGTTTTTGCGCAATTGGTTGTCTCATGTAGGTTGATTATAAATTCGGGCATTTGCGCCACGGTCACACCGGGAGGGCTGGAATGGTCTAATACTAGGTTGGCAGCACCTCTGCACTCGGCTGAGTCTTGTCTTTTTTATTGCGCGCCAATTTTAAAAATTAAAGCAAGAATTTTACAGAGAAGGAGAAGGTTTTTCTTTTGGAACGACTTGTTACTATGATGGGAGATTAAGCAGTAGGTCGAATCCTATGCTCACACAGGTAAATAATTTGGACAAATTTTCATGAAAATTGGGCTATATAGGCCAAATTGTGGAACTTTCCGGCCATATTTGATCAAATTATTTGCGTATTTATTGCGTGGAAGTATAGTTTAAGATTTTAATCCTGTAAAATCTTTAATCATGGCTATTTTTATCAAAATTTAGTCAAATTATTTGGATGTGTAAACTTAGCTTAAGCAATGAACTAGGGGAATCAGAATGTGCATCTGTAATTTCAGCAATGTCTGCAGGTGTTCTTGTATATTAAATATTTTCCATTTATAGTTTACTTAATAACAATTCGGACTTTACTGTTTTTAGCAGCAGTTGTTTTTTGTTTTCAAATATTTTTCAGTGTGACCATATGCGCGGATACATAAAAATACTTAATTTGCATAACCATGTAGATGGATTTGAAATCAATGAGGTTGAAGTAGATTGCTACGAAATTCATCTAGATGGTTAGCATTGAACATGAGCAAAGCAAATGCAGCAAATCCACCTAGATTTGCAAAAACACCAACATGAGAAAACGGCCCTTAGACAACAAACTTGCTTGGCAAACTTTTAAATAGAATGAAAGCAAGACTAAAAGCCAGCTTAAGTAGGTAAGGTCACACAGGTCAAATAGCTTAAACAAAAATGGCCAAAGTCTTGACCTAAATGAAGAATTCTTTCATAAAATGTTTACATACATAACAATATGTCATGAAATGAAACTGTCAGCCAACGATTTTTGATTCATTGGCGCTCCCAAATGACGAATTTCTGCTAGGGTAACGCTTTTTGATTGATTTGAGGGTCAAGTGGTCGAGCATCTGCCGCAATAGAGCAAGTATTTTTCAGGATAGTTGCCATATTCAGCAGTCGCTTATCGCAACAATAACCGCAGTAGCCACAGGATGGCTTTTGGAACTGTTTGAACCTCAACGTAAATGGATTTAAAATTGAGAGTTTAATTGAGTAATTAAATTCGGATTCTACGGTTAAGTAGCTTGACGTCACCCTGGACCATCGTTCGGACAGCTTATGTTGCAGCATTCGGACAGCAGTCACTGTTGCAGTTTGGCTTTTTAAGCCTCGTATATGTCTGTCCAAAAACTTTGTCTACAAGGCTTTCATCTTAATTTTCTGGATCTGGGGGATCCACCAATGATATATTTTAGCCTGTCTTAAGATGCAAGAGTCCGTTACAAGCCGAGTCCTGATATTTGGGAATTTTTTCCAGAATGCATTCAAATCAATAGGCACAGACGATTAAAGCGGCTGCATATGCTTCTGGCCTATGGGTGCATGGAAGATGTCTCTCAGGCTGTCTGATCAATTTGATTTTAGTTATTAGGTTAATCCTGAGATGTGTCTTAAAATCAATCAAATCAAGTAGCATTTGAGAAAGTGGGACTGATGTGGGTCTATATAGGTACTCCCTTCGCACTTTTGATTTTTTAAATTTACTTCTTGGCGAAGCATACATCAGGAAGCTTTGGAAAAAGCTCTGGCTGGTAGGTAAGAGGTGTAGTGGCATGATACAACATCCAGCTTTCAGCTTGTTCTCTGTTTCAGCTTGCAAGTCTTCAATGCAGGGTTTCCCAAGAAGAGAGTGCGAAAATGTGACTGTGTCTCTCTCTAAAACAGTGATGCATGACCTCAGCAATTAGCGACTATGTTCTGTCCCAAGGGGCTATGGCTGGGAAACTTAGCCTGAGAAGGTAGTTTTCGATCAGACAGTCAGTCGGTGCCGAAATCTCGCAGGATACACACAAAAAAAATGTTTTTAAATTCAAAATGTGTTGCGAAATGATATATGCACGAGCTTTCAGAAAAAGCTCTCATCTTACAATGATAGGTAGCTAATGGTACCTCATTAGTTGTATGATGTGTAGTGGTTCCCCTCTTCAGCTCCTTCAGAAAGCTTTTTTTCAAAAACTTCTTAAAGTTTGCTTCACAGTGTAAATACCGATTTACTCTCCCTGAGTCTGAGAGCTTTTTAGTCGACGCGAAGCTTTTGCTTTTGTTGTTTTCAGCAAGAGAAATTATGACGGGTTTTACAACTCTGCGGATCACAGGTGGTACTTTCAGAACTTAAGCCCATTGAGCTAATCGGTACCGCGGGATGACTAGTAGCCCAAGGCTGTTCGCCTTGCGGTTTGAATTGGTTTTACATTGAACTCGCTTCTCACCAAGGGAATATAGACATTCCTTTTTGAATAGAAAAGAAAATGCCGGGCAATTTTAAAGCATAAGAAATTTGATTTGATGACGACAGTAGGATTAAAACCTTAAGTATCAGGCTGAAGGGTCAGACTGAATTAATCCAAAACGGATTTTCTTACACAGCAAAAAAAGGTCTGGATATTTTCAATCTTTTTAATCTTGGAGTAAGCCCGGCATGAGCTTAAAAATTCAATCTCGATTTACAGTATATTCGACACAATTCAAGCTTTCAGGGAATGGCCCAAGCCTTTCAAACTTGAATCATTCCAAATGTGCTTACTTCAATCCCCTTTGAGATCACATGTTCATAATTAACAGAGAGAGAGCGACAAAGTTTAAGTAGCATTTTTGACATGCGGCAAAAAACGATTGCGATGGTCGTGAGCGAAGAGAGGTATCTTTCCTGGGATCAAATCAATATTACATATCGAGCTCAAAAACAATCTCTCGAACATGCTTAAAAAGATCCTGGATTGAGATTTAATTGTTCTCGAATTTTTTGCTTAATTTAATCTTTTTTAAGATTTCCCCGGTATAAATGTAATCCTTTTTAGGATCAAAAAAGTCGGATCAACTCAATCCTTTTTCGGAACGGGTCAAGAATATCCTGGATTACGTTGATTTCATTACAGATTGGGAATGATTTGATCCCGTATGGACTGATTCTTTTTTTTGAGTGTAGGTACGGATCGACTTTAGATTACAACTCAATATACCATTTGAGAAAATGTTGGCGAGGAAGTGTGCGTTCAGTTCACAAGACGATGCACCATTTCGACTGTGGACTAGCTGTGCACGCGTAAACACACTTGGTGAATGAAGTTGTATAACATATACTTTACCACCTTGGACACTGTTTAGTACTAGGTGTATCTGATTGTCCAACAAAAAATGTTGGAGGGGAGGGAATTGATCTCGGGACCTCGAACACAGAAACACACGGACGACGGCGCGTTAGCTCACTCGACTATTAGGCATAAGAAAGAACTGGCGACAAAATCATAATTAAAAATTTAAGCAGTTGGCACTTTGCCAATCGAGGTGCCTTTTTTCAAAAGTCAATTGACATAAACATGACACATCTGTTACAAAAAAATCTCTACACACAACTGTGTATTCGAAACGCAGCGAGAAATTCCCATTACGTGTTCACCTACTGCGATGCATGTTGTGGACCAACCTCATTCACCTCTGCGCCGCTGGGAACCGAGTGATAGAGTGAGAGAGCAAACTAACTAAGAGCAAAGGCAAAAGAGTGGCTGTAATCTTAACTATGCTTTGGTCGCTATCTCTCGAGTGTGCTTGATAGTAGTGTAAGCTAAGGTGTCGTCGTCCGTGTGTTCAGTCTTCGAGTTTCTGAGTTCAAGTCCCAGACAAGATAAAGTAAACAAAAAATTTTAAATGTTAACAAAATGTAGCCACAGCATCGAAAAACGAGGGTGGTGGTGTGATCGATAAGCTAAATCTTTTTTAAATTTGAGTTTGATTCTGTTTGGGTTTACTTTGAGGCATTCCTGGAATAACCCATTTTTATTATTTTGACTTGAGTTCGTTCTTATGGGGGCTCTTGTCAGAAGTCACCATCCAGGCTCAATCTACCATATGAACTTTAAGTGGGCTTAGGTACGTGGATTTAATCCAGATGTAAAAGTTTCACTTTAAACAAACCTTATGGGGCCAGAATATTCTGTCTTTACCAGTGTAAACAGTTTAACATTCCACAGGATTTACTGTATTTTTATACCCGTTACTCGTAGAGTAAAAAGATTACACTAAAGTCGTGGAATTTTATGTAATAGGCAGAAGGAAACATTTTCGACCATATAAAGTATATTTATTCTTGATCAGCATCAACAGCTGAGTCAATATAGCCCTGTCTGTCTGTATGAACACCTAGATATCAGAGACTAGAAGAGCAAGACCTATTGTAGACCTATTGTCTGCCCGCAGGTCAAGTTTGTTTCAAATTTAAGCCACGAAATTACAACCTACTTTTAATCTATTCATAGTCGTTTCGAAATCCTTGTGGATTCTCTCGAATCTGTACTTTAGGACTACATTAAGGTTTTAAGATAGGTCAGAAAATACATTTTTTGGACCTCAAAGAAGTATAACAGCCCTTAACTTAGATCTGCCATAGTTTCGCCAAATATTGACCTACTTTAATGAGGTCAATGTGTCCGTTTTAAAATCCGTTTTCAAATTTTTTTGGTTTTTTTTTTCACAAATCTCATTATACAATGGCAATGACCCCCATTATTATTGTCCAATCGCTTCTTGCGTAGCCTGAAAAATTCACATAGCATAAAAATATTGCACATATTAGCCAGCAGCGTAGGTGCAAACATAAATTGTGCCCAGAGCTTCACAGCATTGCATACTAAATAGATTAACGCGAAACGTGCCCAGCCATAAGCAAAAAAAAGAGTTACAGATTGGCGCTGGGCGACAACACTTTTTTTATTGACTTAGGCTATAAAACATAAATATGAAACTAATAATCTACGCCTCCTGGGCCACAGTGGTTGCATCCTGCTCACCTATGTCTAATAAATCATTCTCCTCGTTCACTTTCACCGTTGTTGACAGATCCAGCAGATCTTGCACTTCGCTGGTCAACTCATCTTTGCGTATAGGTCGACTGGTGTCCGTATAGCGATAGATGGAGAAATAAGTTTGTATGCGTTGAATCAAGTTCTCCAGCAGTGGCGGAAACTTATGCTCCACCCCATCGCCATAGATTTTGATATTCAGCTTGGACTCGGTCGCTTCGTTTGGCAGGGGCAATTTCAAAGCTTGTAGAACACCGCGTAGTAGCAACAAATTTTGTAGATTATTGCCAGTTTGATTGGGATCACGTCTTAGGATTAATGTTCCATTTGGTTTCAGCTCCAGATAACCCAATTTTTCCATATTTGTAAACTCTTTGCCAATAAACAAGGGCACAATAGCCGCCTGTAGAGCCGCACAGCAAAGCAGCAATTGTAGTGTGATGATGGAGTGCATCTTTCGATTGGAGGTTTTTTTCCACTGACAGATCCGCTCGGGCACTCGCCTGAAGTTGCACTACATTTGGTTTGACTTTGGCCAACGAAGTTATTCCAAGAGCTGCGCTTTTTTACATATTTTTTGAGCCCTGAATGTACTCCTAATTGAGTGGTGTTTGTATTCGCCTTTGTTGGACAGTTGTTTACTCGCTTGGCACATGGCCAACATTTTGTATTTTTTTTTTTTTTGGAGTCGAACTTGCGTGAGACGTGCTCCAAGCTCTCATTGCGCTTATTGAGTATTTTGTTTTGTCGTATTTGAGTTAGTCATTTGCATTTATTTGTCAATTTTCTGTTATATTTTTTTTTTGCTTTAGTTGAGAAGCTTTTTGGAGTAGTGAAAGCAGGGATGCAGGTCGATCAGGAATTGAGACTGTTTTGGTATAAAATCAGGGCTGAAACTTTATAGGTTCGGCTTCACGGAGCGTGTTCAGAAGGTCGGGGAACCTAGCTTCAGATTCAAACCAGGGTTCAAAAAAAATTTGGTTTTTCACAAACTCAAAAAAAAATTTTGTAAATTGTAAAAACCTTATTTATTTCATAGAAGTTCAATTTTCACTATAATATTGTCATGGCATATTGGTTTAGTGATAAGTTACGAGATGACACTTACGACGTGAAGTAAAGAACAAATTGGAAGGGCATATTAGTTTTTTATGTTCATTTATATTTCTCATATATGAAGTTGGGAAGAGAACGCTGATGATTGAATTGTGGAAATTCATGAAATAGCTATACGATCAACCTGCCTGCTTTGACGTGTTGTGTGTGTCTCGTTTAAGAAATGTTATGAACAAAATCATAACTTATTGACCTTGAGCCTGCTAAAAAGTACTATGATTTATAATCCACACATTGTTTCTCATTAACGTAATTTTATATGATTGCCTCCAACTTTATAGCTATCATATGTGTACAATATACAATCTACAGGTTCAGAATTTGAACCTTTTACTTTGACTAGTTGTTAGACCAAACTATCAAAGTTAACTTTTTTACAAAGTGTTTGTTTAGCCGGCTTAAAGACAACGGTTGATTATAATTAACACAAATTAAAAAAGATTTATCACCTTTGGATAGCAATAGTTTGTCTGTACAGTACTGTTTCAAGGGCCTCTCCTCAGCAGGCATTTTTGCCGTCACCCGATTTCCAAGATTACATATATATCAAATATGCACGGAATAAGCATTTGGAGATGACAAGGAACACCACAATGAGAGTTCATAAGAACTGCCCAACCACATCAAGAGGTGGTTAGCAAACTACCTCTCCAGCAGGCAAGCCAAAGTTGAGTTTCGAGGCAGGCAGCCTCAGACCCAAATCATAAATCAAGGAGTACCCCAAGGCGGTGTCTTCTTCAACACCTTCAAAGCAGGGATACCACAACCACCCTCCGAGGTAATATTAATCACCTATGCAGATGACTGCACAGTTATCTCTAAAGGCAGGGATGTCACACAACTTGAGGAAAGGATAAATGACTATCTTCCAAGCCTTGCTGACTGCCTGTCAGCCATAAAATACACGGCCAGAAGTGAGAACGCAACTGGACATCCGCATTTGCGGACACAGCATATCCACCATCAGCCATCCGAAAATCCTCGGCGTCACTTTCGACTCAATGTTCACCTTCTCGGAGGAGGTGATCAAAAAGGCCAGGAGCCGCAATAAGGCCGCAGGCAGCACCTGGGGAAACGAAAAGGAGACCATCTCTACCACCTACATGGCCATAAGTAGATACATGGTAAACTATGCCGCCACGATATGGTCCCCGTCAATAAGGGACACTCAATGGCGAAACCTCTAGTTAGCGTAAAACGCTATGACCCATTCTGACCATCTACACCAGAAGACTGAGATCCTCCCAGTCCGAAAACATAACCAACTCCTCACTCAGCAGTCTGCGAGTCTCATCCAAACCACGATTGCACCTTGGGAGGTATGTCAAGGAGACCCAAAGCAGTTTGCTATAACCTGAGAACTGAACTCCCAAAGGTCAGACAGCTCCTGGGAAATATCATGGTAACAGCAACCACATGTGCTGAGGCCAAAAAGAAGGCACAAGGTTCGTGCACCTCAGAAGCCTACCAAGACAATGTTGACCTGGGATACAGGCCACCCATCGATCCTGCGGAGAATACCCTCACCAGGGCGACACTGGCTCAACTCTGAACCTGGAAAAGCAGGCACCTAAACAACTACTTAGCCCGCATTAAGCCAGAGGGTAATGACGAATATCCCAAATGTGGCCTCAGCCCACATGACACCAGACAACTCTTCGAGTGCCCCCTGAACCCAACTGAAGTCACACCCCTAGATGTAGAGGTAGCTTCCTTCCTCGACCTGGACAGGGAATAGTTCTCTAGATCTAACTAATTCACACCCCTAGATGTAGAGGTAGCTTCCTTCCTTCTCTACATCTAAATCATTATTTACCCTCTTCTTTCTCTTTTGCTCTTGCTCTCTTTACATACGTACGAAACTCCTTCCTTGCTTGGACGAACCGTTGGAACATTCCGGAAAAAAGTCTGCACTGCAACTTCTCCAACAAAAGAGGCAACACAACGAGTCTTAAGCTGAAAGTCTGAGCATAATACTGGACAGGAGACTTAATTGGTGTATCTGTCACCATCCAACATGTCGATAAAATTCAACATTCGATTAGGATTGGTTCAGCTCCGTTTAGCAACCCCGAGTGAAAGAGTTATATTCTCAAAATACAGGAAATAACCTTCAAATAATTACAATTAGTTTCACTTGACATTTCATCTACAATGTGCTTAATATTTTCCCATCACACACACACACACAGCTCCATCATTATCTTCATTATTATTAACATCATCATCATTTATCATAAACAATTTAATTCAACAGAGAGCAATAAATATATAAACAAAATTTAATGCGGCCCAGTCCAGAAAACCTGATTTTGGAAATTAGGTCTGCGTTTTTATTTAGACTTTGCATCATCCAAGCAAAACCCAAAGAAGTCTTAGCCATTGATAAACATGCCATTAAAGAATGTTACAATCAGTTTTTCTAGATAATTTAAAATTTATTTTTTGTTTTCAAACTAAATTCCCAAAATTGTCAGAATAACTAATACTTTTAGTACACAACGTCAACACGCAAAATGTATATTAACCAGTTTGTGAATCAGCAAAGAGTTACTTAGAAGCTTTTTAGTTTTAAATACCAAGCTTGACTCGCTTTTGTCTGGCAAAAGGTTTTAAAAATGGTCAAAAAAAAAAACCATAAGAAATCACTGGCTTAGCAACGTCAGCACGATGATTACTGTTATTGTCTCGGACTCTTGATTACTATTACTCGCCCTAAGCCCAGCCTGGAACGTGCCGCTTATTTAGTATTAAAATAGAAAATTAATGTTGTAATCAAAATACAAAATTGCGCAGTTTCTTTAGCTGACACCCCAATGTGACCCTTTCTTTTTTTGTAAGCTTTTAATAAGCCCCTTTTCAAACGATCAATCACCTTAGCTCTTCTAACTTTAAGTACATTTTTCAAGCCGAGCTTATTCCGTGAGAATCAATTGAACTGACATTTGATAGCGCATCGAGAGATATGATTACCAACAATATACAGAATCTACAAATAATTATGCATAAATCTGACAGACGTCAATTGAGTACTTGGCGTATGTCTAAACAGAAAACTTCCGCTGATCCGCACAGGAAACCGAAACCGAAAAGCCATTGCTGTAAATTTTGCATTAATTAGATAGAAGATAAATAATAAAAAAGTGATTGAGGTCCGCTTTTAAAAAGTGCTTAATAAAAAATAAATCTAAGTAATAATAGAAATAAATGCCAGTAAGCAGATTAAAAATTAAATGCATGGACTCTAAAATACCCCCTGGTTAGTAAAAGAAACGCACAGTGAAAAGTAAGTCATAAATCCTTGGAAATTTCGGAACAATATTTTCTGTTCCCTATACAGAAATTAAGTGGACTTGGGCTGGGAAAATAGTTGCTAAAAGATCAATGTTCAATGTATACAGCATGTGAAAAACTAATTAATGTAGACTTTGCAATTATAAGAAAATAGACGCCAAATTATGATTATGGTCAGATATATCGATAAGTATTTTAGCGTTAAGGTATTTGAAGACAAGGAGAATGAACACACTGATATAGAATGTTCGAGAAGAGTCGACAGACAGACGAGCACGCAGACGTGAATAGACGAGAGACTGAGACGAACGAGGACAGACGTTGTATATCTAAATCAGTGGTGTCCAAACTCACACAAGCAAGCATTGCATATATGTGCGTAGCTGCGAAACACGAAGTAAGCATGTTGACATTTCCACATGAGCAATAAACAAACGAACAAATGTCTTGTGAGAGAACACAAAGCCGAACACGCGCATTGTAAGAGAGCCAGCCGCCGAGCGTGCTATTTATAGAATACACATATTCTCTCTCTCTATATATATGTGTCGGCTGCGACGCCGGCAGAATTTGGCTTGCCAACCACGCGTGGCTGCCTTTTCAAATTTTGGACATCGCTGATCTAAATGGACAGAAGAAACCCGTATAGACAATGGGCGTATTCAGCAGATAATTCCGATTAGTGATTACCGATTTACGATTTGCGATTGCTGATGAGTCTCTGCTGAATGGAATTGATTGAAGACTTCAAGATATTCTGTGGCCTTAGTACTTTTTACCAATGGAAAACACTCGCACCAAATCTTCAATATTTATGAATTTGTTACATAGAAAATTTCATATGGATGTATGCACAAACGCAGGCTGACCCAGAAATCGTTAACCAATCATACGTTTTCTTCGATTTCTATTCAACAAACATGATTGTCAAATTTTCCATCCCAATCGGCAATCACAGTATTCGGCAGGTAAAATCGGCAATCATAAATCACAAATCGTAAATCGGAATTATCTGCTGTATGTAAATATAAACCGTTGACATAGTTTTGGGTCTACAAGTAAAAAAAATCTTTACCAAAACTCCTAAATATAACAGTTTTCGGTAGTAACAGTCTCAAAACTTAAATTTTGTTGGTTAAATCGCTTAAAAAACAATCAAAATATAATAAAGTAATTGGAATTTTTGACTTTTTGACCAAAAACTTACATTTTTTGAGTCTGTGTGACAACTTTAGTTACTTGCAGGTCTATAACTATATGAAGGAGTAATCGAGTGAACTTGGTTTGTTCTTATCGTTTGTATATTTCAGTCTTAGCTAAAATTCTGCTCTGTATTACTTGGTAGAACTCGAAAATGTTTTCAAAATTTTGTAGAAAAACTTATAAATAAGTGAAAAACGTTATGTTTTTAAACATATGTTTAATTTTCAGTTTGATGTTTAAATGTTGGTTAATTTTGAAATGATACTGCTCCGACTTTGCGTTATACATTAAGTTATATCCGGTTAATATATTGTCATAGTTTGGTTAGCTCTGAAAAAACTGAATAAAGTTTATTCTGCGAACCGAACCATTTTAAAAGTTAAAGTAGATGTTTCAATTTAAATATAATTTTTTTTGACGCTCGACTACACTGCGGCAGAGCAGATTTGTATGCCCTGACCTTGACTTAGTATCATTTGATCCTGATTCAATAAGAGCAAACAGCTTTGCAATCGCTGGTCAGCGGTCAGAGACTTGAATATCTAGACCAGGGGTGCCCAGAATGAGCACTGAAAACAAATATAAGTGCACAAAATATATCCCAAGCAATAACAACAACAAGAAATCGAAACCCGATTTTTGTGTGTGCTTGTGTGTGAGCCGCCGTGAATAGCGAAAAGCATTCGGCCACTGCGAGCGAGGCGAGCGCTAACTACTCATAAGCAACATTGTTGCTTCTTTTTAATTTGCCATAAACATAGGAGAGAGAGAAGAGAGTCACATATGATGTTGTTGTTAAAGGTCTGCTCGCGCCTTTCAGAAAGAAAGAGAGGAGAGCATGGGGCGCGTGGACCGTATACGCACGGTTGCCACACTTGGTGTTTTGGCACCAAAAATGATATTTTTTTTCCTGTTGGTGCACTGGCACTTTTTTATTGGAATTGTCTCTTTTGCATGGAGCCCGAAAAGGACGTAGAAATTAAAAAAATTCCGCGAAGAAAAACCAGTAAATGGTATATCTTCGCTTAAGAAAATCGTACAATTGTAGCGAACCATATTATTAAAGAGAGTCAAAACAAAGGTAAGCTCCTTCACAAAACGTCCCTAAAAAAGTTCAAAATAGACATTCTAAGCCACTTTAATCAAAAATTACCGAAAATCTGGACGGGATGGACCATTTTCGAAAACAGATTCGTGTTCAACACACGAAAATCATCTAGAACCACCACCAAACCTTCAATATACTGAAGATTATTGCATAGTGTAATCTCAATAACTTTGTTACACACTCTTATAGATATAATTGGAACTTAGTCACAATATATGGATATCGAGTGTATAAGGAAATCCACTGATCCCAGAAGTAACTGATCTTAGAGCATGGTTTACGTATGTAAACAATAAAAATATTGAAACTAAATATTACTAGTTAGTTTTTATAATGTAAAGAAATCTGTGGAATAAAAGCAGACGTGTGTTTTCCGTTCTTTTCAGGAAGCAATTATTACCTTTAGTGGCCGATTTCACATCTTTTACAAAGCACCGACTGTCACATATGGCCTATAATGTATGGTCTAAGGATGTATAATTTAACGATTTTGTGAAAGTTTTTTTTTTTTATTTTATTAAATGGAAATATAACATGAATAAGGAAAGAAAATTTAGTTGGCTCTTTTTTAATGAAAATGGCTCTTTTTTATTTTTTTTTTTTTGGTGTAATATAAAATTTTCAAGTGGCAACCGTGCGTATACGCGCGATCTATTCCTTTACACTTACTTATTGCTCCATACAGCGGTCAATGAAGTAGATCAGAGATGGTTTGCGTCGCTCTATTTTTGTACTCCAAAACATTTTCACTTTTTTGACTCGCTCTGCGTGACAAACACGAATTTAGACAAGCTTTTTTTCAACTTTCAACGTAATTTAGCTATAAACTTCTTTCACTGACTAGGATGTATAGACTGAACGATTGCACAGTCGACACCGTTTCTGTCAGAAATAAGTCAGCTTTTCGCTCTCACTTACGCTTTCAGACTACATTTGGAAATATGTCCGTCTCTCTCTAACCACTAAATATGATCAAATTGAAAGGCAAATTTGTTAATAAATTCCAAATCTTTATTTATTTATCTATATCAATTGGTCAACGAGAGCGAGACCAAAAAGTGAGAATGTATTGGTGTGCGAAAATAAAGCGCCGTGAACCAGCTTCGATCTGAGCGCATCGAAGGCTAGACAGCGAGGTAAGGCCTGTTTACTCTCTTGGCCTCAGCTTCGGCATGAGTTCAGCTCGTGTATGTGTTAATCGCGAAATGTCTTCGACCCCTGGGAGGTGTACCGGTGACCCTTCAAAGTAATCTCTTTCCGTTTCAACACAGTTATGCCAACGAATTTTCAAGTTATCGTAGCACTTGGCAAAACCCTCCTTCGGAATGGCTTTTAGAGGCTTCTGCGATTTTGCTTTTATCATCTCAATCGAGTTAAAACGGTGTCCCCGGAGCGGTCTCTTGAGTTTGCTGAATAATTGCCGAAGTGGTGTAAATCTTATCTCTAATTCTCACTGCTTTCTTCCAATGTTTCCTTCCCATTAAAATTGATAGTTCAGAGTCACCATAAGATTTATCAAGCCTTTCCTAGGTTTAAGTAATGGTTTTCTTCGAAAAAAAAAAATAAAAAACAAAGTTGTTTATTGAACACACAAAATCCACTTTTTTTTATTTTTGTTGAAGTTCACAAGGTTAGTTTGCTTTCAAACGCAGCTTGTTCAAAATCTGATGAACAGATGACAGGAGCATTATTTCAGTATTCTTCGTTTGGCACTAACAACTAAAATATTTAGCCAGCTAAGGTAAGGTCATCACAAGATTTCATCAAACAGAAAATATGTTTTATGACTGTGCCCTATCATTGCAGTCGTGATCGTTATAGATTAACAAATTAAGGTGCCTTTCTTTCAAACCCATCAGTACCATCCATACCCCGTAAAATAAAATCTTCAACATACTCTCAACTGACAGCCGACGAGCACACAAAATGCCACTTAACCTGCACTCGATGGGAGTCGGCGAATTCTGTAAAGGTTCTATATGAGAAGCAACAAACACAATTATTAAATAACTAATTGAGCATACCGCATACATACAATTAATGATGTTTTCATAGCCCCATCTCCTCCACCCTAGTGTTTAGGTTTGTGAGAAGTGCGAATTTGAGCGACGTTGATAATGAACTTCAAATTGTTGTTCTTGCTGTTGTGGAAGCTGAGTAAGAAACCGGACAGTTGCTGATGCCGCTGCTGCTTCTGCTGCTGCTACGTCGCACATCTTCATTCAAAAGCTAAGCGTTGTTAATATTATGCAAAATAAAAAAAAAAGTAAAAACAAAAATTGAAATCGCTGCTGGAAGTTAGTATAAAAGCAGCACCTTTTAGTTATTTAGTTATTAGTAGCGCGTCACCTACAGAACTGCTCGAAACGTAACCAGATATAACGAAATGAAGTGCTTTATTTTGGCCGCTCTGTTACTGGTTAGTAGACCCAGAACCAAAAGATTTGCATAATTGGGTTTGAATTTACGAGTGTCTATCGGAATGAATCTATTTAACTTAAATTCTAAATCCGGGTTGAGTGCAGAAATGTCAATTTGTGTGTGTAATGAGTTGGTTATGCAATGTGCAAATATTTAATACTTACATGACAAGATTTAAATCTCCAATGACATCATCATCGTCAGGCCCGGAACATTCCTGATGGAAACATTTTTGACCTTTTCTTCGTTTGCTTTTTGTTCGTTTTAGGCCACCTTAGCCAGTGCCGAGAATATATTCAAAATCAACATCACACCCGAGGAGGCACAACCAATACGTAGTTTATATGCCCTCTACTGGTTTCAGTACGTATTGCTGCTTTTTGAATGAAGATGTGCGACGTAGCAGCAGCAGAAGCAGCAGCGGCATCAGCAACTGTCCGGTTTCTTACTCAGCTTCCACAACAGCAAGAACAACAATTTGAAGTTCATTATCAACGTCGCTCAAATTCGCACTTCTCACAAACCTAAACACTAGGGTGGAGGAGATGGGGCTATGAAAACATCATTAATTGTATGTATGCGGTATGCTCAATTAGTTATTTAATAATTGTGTTTGTTGCTTCTCATATAGAACCTTTACAGAATTCGCCGACTCCCATCGAGTGCAGGTTAAGTGGCATTTTGTGTGCTCGTCGGCTGTCAGTTGAGAGTATGTTGAAGATTTTATTTTACGGGGTATGGATGGTACTGATGGGTTTGAAAGAAAGGCACCTTAATTTGTTAATCTATAACGATCACGACTGCAATGATAGGGCACAGTCATAAAACATATTTTCTGTTTGATGAAATCTTGTTGATGACCTTACCTTAGCTGGCTAAATATTTTAGTTGTTAGTGCCAAACGAAGAATACTGAAATAATGCTCCTGTCATCTGTTCATCAGATTTTGAACAAGCTGCGTTTGAAAGCAAACTAACCTTGTGAACTTCAACAAAAATAAAAAAAAGTGGATTTTGTGTGCTCAATAAACAACTTTGTTTTTGATTTTTTTTTTTCGAAGAAAACCATCACTAAAACCTAGGAAAGGCTTGATAAATCTTATGGTGACTCTGAACTATCAATTTTAATGCGAAGGAAGCATTGGAAGAAAGCAGTGAGAATTAGAGATAAGATTTACGCCACTTCGGCAATTATTCAGCAAACTCAAGAGACCGCTCCGGGGACACCGTTTTAACTCGATTGAGATGATAAAAGCAAAATCGCAGAAGCCTCTGAAAGCCATTCCGAAGGAGGGTTTTGCCAAGTGCTACGATAACTTGAAAATTCGTTGGCATAACTGTGTTGAAACGGAAAGAGATTACTTTGAAGGGTCACCGGTACACCTCCCAGGGGTCGAAGACATTTCGCGATTAACACACACACGAGCTGAACTGCATGCCGAAGCTGAGGCCAAGAGAGTAAACAGGCCTTACCTCGCTGTCTAGCCTTCGATGCGCTCAGATCAGTGCCGGCCAAATGGAGAGGACAAAAAAGTGTGCTTGTGTTAGTGAGCAAGAGAGCTCTCTCCAGACTACAGCCGTTTTACTTGCAATTCAATGTTCACCGATTCACACAACCATAAGTTCGGCTCGCGTTTGCGTAAAAACACGACTGACTTCGGCTCGTGGTAGCTATGGCTGGCCGGGTCTGTCTCAGATCGAAGCTGGTTCACGGCGCTTTATTTTCGCACACCAATACACTCTCACTTTTTGGCCTCGCTCTCGTTGACCAACTGATATAGATAAATAAATAAAGATTTGGATATTATTAACAAATTTGAC
>JBAMBO010002453.1:0-32176 GCA_037044535.1 Lordiphosa magnipectinata
TAGCAATTTATCCACGTTTTCTCCGGACTGGATGTCGCTTGGAACATTTTATTCTTTGTAATTGCGCTCACACTTTTCTTTCCAATGGGAGCTTTTCACTTGCTATTTAATGTTTTTTTTGACTCTCCAAGTGTAACTTTAATGTATCTTTTAAGTACATATTTAGGGTTATTTGGGTTATCACTCCCAAATATTTATACATTTTTACCGATTTCAGTTGTATGTTACAGAGTGTTCAAATTTTATTTCTTGCCATCCTTCCTCTTCCATTCCGGACAACCATCATTTACGATTTTTCCGTGTTAATCACAAGTCCTCATTTGTACTCCGTAGCAAGCATAGCGACTCTGCGAAGCAGTGGATGACAGACTGTTGTTGTCGCACCCCTTCGTTAAAGTGTGTTGAATACCGCAGACGTTGCGATACCTTCGTCTTTCTTAATCAATTCAAGCAATATTCCAAATTACTTCTCAGACACGCGCAACATAAGCTCGTCAAATCAAGCGAGGAGGTTATTCCGCCATTAGTTTTGGTTTGGCACGTTACAGATATGTCCTCGGCGAAAAAATATAAACAGATTATTTTATGACCAAGAGTGAAAACCCTAAATATATAATTGAAAAAATCTATATATATCTATAAATGTAATTATTCTCTGTACCAAAGGTACACAGAGTATATTAAGTTTGTGCAAAAGTATGTAACAAAGAGATGGAATCATTTCCGACCCTATTTATAGGGTCTTTATAGCGTATACTTTAGTATATAAGGATGGCTATGGATATAGCCATGTCCGTCTGCTTGTCCGCCCGTATAAACGAAGAGATCTCAAAGATGGTAAGAGATAGAGGTTTGACAAGTATGCGATATATGTTTTTTACGCCCTCTGCCGCCCCCACAATTTGAAAAAAACGTCATATCTTCCACAGTTTTATAGATAGATGGTTCGAGATATTGAGTAATCAAGATTATTTATTTATCGGCCGAAAAAATGATAAAGATCGGATAACCTATACTCAAGTTATGACCAAAAGAAAGTTACTTCCCACGCCATGGCAGTAGTGACGTCATCTATTGACCAGTTTTGAAAATCCTTCATTGTTCAATGCAAGTAGTGGCGCCATCTATTGTACAGCGGCGCTGCTATCAGCCGGTACTCCAGATACAGAGTATATTTCCGTCGGGTTTGACCGACTTTCTTACTTGTTTTGAGCATGCATAACTACATTGTTGTCCCTAAAACGTTTGCGTGGGTCGTTGTCAGTGGGAGTGTCGAATCTGGAGCAGTTTCATGGGGTACCAAGATTGACGGACCAACATTCATTTCCCGTAATCAAAGTTCCCCAGCCATAGCCTCTTGGGGACGATCATTCTCGCCAATTCACACCGAATGCTTGCCGAAGTCATGCATCACTGTGTGTTAAAAAGAGACACAGTCACATTTTCGCTCTCTCTTCTTGGGGAACCGTGCATTGAATGAAGGGTAAGCCGCTCACATAAGCGAGCAGCTTGACGGGTTCTTCGGACAGACTTACAGACGGACTCGTCTGTTGATGCTGATCGAGAGTATATAAAACCATATGGGGTCGGAGATGCGTCCTCCTGCACAAACTTAGTGTACAGTTTCTGCTCTACGAGTAAAATGTAAACAATATTCGCGAAACAAAACTTCTCTTCTAGGTAGCGTAGAAATCAGCTAGAAAACTTAATTTATTTCATTTGTTCTACAAATCGCTTCCGATTCAAATCGTTTGGGAAATGTTAATGGGAAGAATGGGAAAATAAATAAATCACATTTAATCTCCAAATCGTATGAGAATCGGATTGATTTTGGGTTGAAAGGGATAAAAATCAAATGTGAATTATGTATTTTCCCATTCTTTCATGCTTTTATCTTTTAAATTTTTTTATCTCATAAATTTGTTTTAAAATTTTTAATAAACTCTTGTCTCTTGCAGCTGTCAACGCTTTTGTTGGCCTCTTTGGTAGCCAGCCAGTCGTATTCAGATGCCAGTGCCGCAGCCGTTGAGTAAGTAGCTCCCCTCTCATTCTCTCTCACTCTCTCTTACCCTCTGTATAAGAAGCTATTAACCACCTAAGCCTGTGCCATTGCCTAATGCTCACCTCAAGTAGACGTTGATGCCTGCGGCTAGAATTGTGACTAAAAACCAGACCAAAGAACTGTGACTAAGTACTCATAAGCATAATTCACCCCTAACCCACATCCTTGCATTAGATTAGAAGCAAACAACCAAGAGACCAAAAACAAAAACCTAACTTTCGTTTACAGAATACAAAAGCAAAGGCTGGTCAAATTTCCAGAGGAGTTTGATTCCAAAATGGCAACTCCGGCAGCGGAGAAAACCGACGAGGCCAAGCGCATACTAGAACAGATAGCCAAGGTGAATGAGGCGTTTGGCTATGTAAAGAAGCAACCGGAGCAACCCAAATTGCCGCCCATACTCGACTCGAGTCAGTATCTATTTCCCAAACCCGCCTATCAGCCTTTCCATGCACAACAGCATCATTTCGCGGGATCGAATGGCCAGACTCTACTGGAACCCTCAATAAGGGCGGTGAAATTAACTCGAAATGTGGCATCTGCCTACAATGTGCCGCCCAGATTACGCAAAGGAAGTGAATCCAATGAGCCCAAGAAGTCAGCGCCATCCCAGCTATATTTCCGTCCCAATCAAGTTCAAGTACCTCAGCCACAGTCAGCCGAGGAAACTCAACAGCTGCCCGCTCACTTCGTAATACCCGTGCACCTGTATAAGCTCAACAAAGAGCAATATCTCAAAGAGCAGGCACCGCTGGAGTATCGCATCAAGGGCTATAAGATCATAGGCGATGTGGATAGCTTCTATGGCAAGGCCAAGTCTATGCAGAAGCATGCCAAGACTACGCCCAAATATCATTTGTTCTTTTTGCCCCGTGAATTGGCACTCAATGAGGATGGCACACCTAAGCATGGTAATGCTACCAATGCAACGACCACCCCAACGCCTAAGCATTTAACATCCAAGGAATCTCGCCTGGACTCACGTGAGAAGCCCTCGCATAAGCCAGAAGTCAACAGCCAACGCAAACGGATTAGTTCCTCGACAAAACCTCCTCAAAGTATAAGCATGGAAAAAATCACATCTGCACCCCTTCATCTAAGCTCCACCCTACCACCAGCGGGAGGACTACTGCCCAATCGTAATCGCCTGAATCCCTTCCGTGTGCCGAGCGTTAATTTGGCCGAAATGCAGAATCAGACTTCGGTGGCCATTAAGAATGCCTTTCAAAACATTTTCAAACTGCCCTTCCGCACACCCTTGGCCACACCCGGAGCAAGTGCCACACAACCCCTGCTGCTGGAGACTGCTAGTCCGCAGGTCAGCTCTATTTCATCTCAGGATTACAAATGGGACGATGAGAAAGAAGGTGGCGGTGATGGAAATACTGAGGATCTGGATACCGTAGAGAATACAGCGGCCGAACAGGATAACAGTTTGTCAGCGGAGAAGCATTTGTTTGCCCACAAGACGCATCATTTGATGCATACCGTGGGTCAGGTGGCCACCGCTCATCAGGGTACACAAAAGCAGGCGCTACGAGAGGGTGGCATCATTATACAAAGACTGAAAGTGAGAAAAGGTGGCATAGCCATAGCCGGACCAGGCGGAGTGGCCACAGCGGGTAGCGGTGGCACCGCCATAGTGGGTCCAGGCGGTTATGCTCTAACACATCCACGCAGTTTGACCATAGCTGGACCCGGAGCAAAAGTTATATCCATACCAGCTGATGTGGATCTGAAAGATGCACTCCAGCGTACCAAT
This sequence comes from Lordiphosa magnipectinata, assembly GCA_037044535.1. Taxonomy (NCBI): domain Eukaryota; kingdom Metazoa; phylum Arthropoda; class Insecta; order Diptera; family Drosophilidae; genus Lordiphosa; species Lordiphosa magnipectinata. Next base: position 3,825 of record JBAMBO010002453.1, read on the forward strand.
CTCGAGGCCAAAAGTTTTCCAAGAGAGGGCAAAATAGTGGCTACGGGACCCACGGTCTACTATGCCCCACCCACAGGAACAGCAGATGAGGAGGAGCAGGAAGAGTTTGAGTCTGAGGCTTAATTTGTATTTGATTTGTAGTAATTAGTTGGTATTTTTTGTTAGTATTCTAATAAATTCTGGTATTTCTTAATAGTTTATGCATTGCTTTCATCATGTATATAGTGTGTGGTGTGTATGTATGTATGTATATAAATATGGCTAGTCATCAGGGTTCGTATATATCATAAAACATTTTCAAATTGTAAATATTGTTTTCTGCATTTTTGTTACAAATGAAACATGAGATAATTATCAGAAGGTTTAAATTAGGTCTGCAAAACTTCTAAAATTTTAGACGTATCCAGTTTAGATAATCGTTTTCCTCTTTCAACCAAATTCCAAACGAATTACAGCTCTTGGGTGCCTGGAAACCTTATATCTCTCGAGTTTTGTAAGGATATTTTGTGAAAATCAACACCTTTACAATTTTGATTAGTAAAAATAAGTTTTCAATTAGAATCTTGAATCTGATTTTGAATTTTACCAAATTTTTAAACTTGAACATTTAAATCTTTATTTATTTCATTTGCGAGAGACGTAATTCTAATGTAGTAGTTGAACCATTATCTTATACACAAGCCTACTAAATAGACGTTCAAATAAAAAAATGAAATCTCGCTTGGGAACTCCAATGCGACTCAAAGGCAATAACTGGCACAACGAGAAAGCTGCCTCTGGCCAGTTTAATATATTTATTATTAAAATAAATTTAATAAAATATTCTGAACTGGTCTAAAATCAAGATTTTTATGCACACAATTTCGCACTGTCCATAATATTATGAGTAAATATGCCCTCAGAAACCAAATTTGTTCTAAATCTACCGAAATCAAGTACATACGTTGACAAAAGTAAAGTAATTCCACTTTTTCTTAAACCGTGAACAGTGGTTGTCATATTATGAATATATCATGCTCACTTTATGAACGGCTTGGTCATGTTTCAAGAACATTTTGTGCTCGCACTATAATCCCAGATAAAAAATTATTCGAGTTTCACATTTCGACAGCGAATTCCGAAAAACTTTACAAATGAAGGGACAAGTGTAATTTCGCACACTAGATACGATCTAAAAATTTCGACAATTTAAAATCCACAGCTCAAAGCTAAGCGGATTAAAATCGTCAAATCATTACAATTCACTTCACAAATAAATTTAAGCAATTCTTATTTGAAATACAAATGTTTATACACAATACTTTTTTCTCTTGGCTCAACAGTAAATTAAGTAGTCTTCTTTTTCTTTTCGATTTCCTTTTTGGTCTTTAACTTTACCTACCTTCTCTGGGAATCGAACTCTGGACCTCGTTACTCAACACGAAAGTCGGCATCTCAATGCTCACAACTGTCAACCTCACTCGAGACAGTGCTATAAATCACAATAAAGAATGCTGCCATAAGGCAAAGCTATTTCATGAATCACTAGATTCAATCATCAGCTTCGGCGACTTGGCGTTGGTTATAGATGTTGGGTTTTGCTATAAACCTGCCTTTGGAATTCCGAAGCGTTTATAGTAATGCTGTTATGAGGTAGCTAATTTGCTAGTCCGCAGAAGACAGTCAAAGACTGCTAATGATTGAATCTGCTAATTCATGAAATCCTTCTTTGTGGTTTGTGTGTATGTTTTTTTTTTAGAAAAGTTATGAACAAACATAACTTATTGATCTGGAGCCTGCTAAAAGTTCTATGGTCGTAAAATATGTTTAAATAATCTGAATTTATTGGAAATTCTCTAAAACTATAACGTGAAATTAAAATTTTCTACTTGAATTAAGTAATTTCGACTTAACTTGGAGTACTTTTGTGAGTGAATATGACTATTTCGAAGGGTATACAAATGTTTTGATGAAAGCCTATCTGAGCTCTTATATGAGTGACACTAGTTTACAGCTAAAAAGACCCATTTCTACTAGAAGTATTTTTAAGTGTAGCTTGGGTTGGTGATCTCAAAAATCGATTTCAAAAATTTTTTCATGGCAGCGTTTTTTAAACATGAATTTCTTTAATTTTTTCGGTAGGTGTTGTTACATTTTTATCAATATCTCCTTTCATAATCGTCAGATGGTCAGAATCAATATATAAATCGAAAGATAATTAAATTGTCAATAATCGCACAAAACACTTTTTTCAAATCCATTCAGTAACTTCAATACAATGATCCAAAAATATTCAAAAAATCAATTTTTTGCTCGAAAACGAAATAAATTTGATTTCCAAACGTCTTGGAAAATAATTTTAAAAACTCAAAAAAACTAATTCCGTGTATTCTCTTTAAGAACACGCACTTCTACGAACAAAATAAGACATCAATTAACAAAATCTATAATCAAATATAGGAGCTGTGAGCAATTGAGTGCTGGAAAAAGAGGTATTTTTGACATTTTTAAAAAATAAATTTTCATTTACTTCGACTTTTGTTCTCTTCTTGAGTATTTTTTCTGATCTGGCTATTCACTCACTTCTTATATTGACCAAAAAACGAAGAAATATAAAAAATAATTTTTGTAAATTCGCAAAATATTCAAATTTGACTGTTAGTTCCTTCACTCAAATTGATCCAGCTACAATATTTATACATAGATTTTCTTCACCAATAATGCAATACCTTATTATCTTCGTAGAACTGCAATTCTTAAGTAGAAAAAGTAATAATAATATATTTGGAATTTGTTATATTTTTTTGCTAGGCGATTAACAATGAAATTTCTTGCACTTTCGAGCAAAAAATAGATTTTTTTGAAATATTTTTGGTCCTTGCATTTACACTACTAAACCAATTTGAAAACAATGTTCAACGCGATTATTGACAATTCAATTACCTGTCGATTTATATCTTGCTTGCCTCCATTTGACGATTATGAAGTAAGATATGGCTTAAACAGTAAGTGCACCTACCGAAAAAATGGAAAAAATTCATATTTAAAAAACGTTGCCATGAAAAAAATTTTGAAATCAATTTTTAAGATCACTAGTCCAAACTACACTAAAAAGCAGTTTCAATAGAAATGGGACATTAAATTTATTTTATTTTTGTAAACTAGTGTAATCAATGGCTCAGGTAGTCAGCCTAAGATAAGTATGTAGGTTGAATTTACAATTTCGGAAATGTTGGCACAATTGGCGCAGTTTCATTACAACTGAGGAAAAATCAGGTTTGGTTCCACTCAAAATAGTTTTTTCAAAATTCAGAAAACAAAATTGAGTTCAGTGATTTGATAGTTTGTGTTAAGTGATATTTTACGAACCCTAATAGTCACTCCAACTAATTAACTAACCATCTACTAAATTCTCCAAATATTGCTGTAAATATTACAAGACTAACTGCTGCCCTTAACTTTCTCCATTTTCCCTCCAACTGTCTAAATCTCTGTTAACCCAAAAAAGAGCCTATTGGCGCACAGCCAGCCTAGAGACTTGGCCACCTGCTGGCGCCTATATGGAACCAAATGAGAAGCTTAAAGAGGCTAACAAGCAACTTATTCAAATCCAAGGAAATCCCTATGGAGCCTATCAGCCTTATCTACTTCATACACCAGCTTTTTACTCGCTGGCCTATGTGGCGCCCTCTAGCGGCGTCGCCACAACTGCCTTAGCTGAGACAACAACTGCTGCCGCCCCCACCAGCAGCACAACAACAGCCAAGACACAAGCCGATGATGATGATGACATTGAAACCCTAGAAAAGCTGCAAGTTCAGCCACAAACCAAAGGCAAAGGCAATGGCGATCTTAAAAGTGATGTGGGTCTTCGTTCAGCAATAAGCAAAATCAATCCAAATTATGTTATAGAAGAAATTTTAGCCATACCCGGTAAACATGTGATTTCCACTTCAGAACTGAAGCAGAGACAAATTCAGAGATCTAAGCCACTGAAACTACGCCAAAAAATGATGGGTAAGCGTACGCCTGTCAAAGTAGAGGCCACTGGACGTACCAGCACGAGCACAGGCAATATACCACAAATTCAGTTTGGAAACTATTTCCTTCCCTATCAGCCATTGCAGGCTCAGGCTATACAGGGAGGCAAACGGGCGGCTTTAATACTAGAGCCGCATTCCAAGGCTGTGGTGGGTAATGGAGGAACAGCAATTTCAACTCCCATATCCAGGGCACTGCTCAAGAAGGGTGTGCCTACGAATGTGTACTTTAATCCAGAATCGGTGGCCATAGCTGGGGTAGGTGGGAAGGCTCATGCCACGGCAGATTTAGAACTGGATTTATTTACCTAAGTATATCCATATATATATATATATCTCAACCTAGATCTACAAATGTAAATAAAGTTAAAGTAAATTGTAAAGCTTGTAGACATATTGAATCCTTCACGCTTCAACAACCTCCTGCCCAATTGCACAGCACATCTCCCCACTTCCTCTAGCACACACACACACACACTGTCTATAACCAAGTATAACCCCCCACACCCCCAAATTAGACACAGATCGAGAGCTGCTCCCCTAATCTTCGAGGAGCATCCCTACTATGGTGGCCTACAGGGTCAGTTTCTGCAGTTGCGTCCCCAGCAAGATGGCAGCATTAGCAGCTACATTCTGCAGCAACAGCCCCAACTGAGAACCGCTCCACGTGATGCCGATGATACGATCACCATTTCGGCAGCCAGCATTTCAGCCACTGCGGATGATAGCGGCACCAGCTCGAGCAGCAGTTCCATCTCGGCCAGCACCAGTGATTTCAATCGCATTCAATTGGCTGCTGCACGTCTGGTGGCCATACAGGAGTTGGCCAAGCGCAAGGGCTCCTTTAGCGCGGAGGACAACAAGATCTATGCCAGCAGTTTGCTAGAGCTGGGTCAGGCGGCCCAGAGTCTAGCCCTGTTACAGCAGACGGGACAGATTAAAGATTTTAGTGTCTTGCTGCAGCCCGAACTATTTCCCATACCCCAGAAGCAACCCTCGAATTTTGGTCTGGAGGCCAGCGGCAATAATCCAGCTGATCAAAAAATTGATGAGCAAAAGTTGGAGGAGGTAACCGAGCAGCAACTGTCGCCTGAGGAGTTTCTGCCACCCAACAATGAGGATCCCTATGAGGATGTCAACGACAGTGTATCGGTGATACCCAAAAAGGATGCAGCTGTGGCCGAGGCCAAACCCGTGGGTAAATATCCTCCTCATAACATAAACCGAAACGAAGCTTTAATAAAACTCTTTAAAGGTCTCTCCATTGCCGGTGAGGGTGGCGTGGCCTCTTCCAAGCCCAATGCTGTGGCTCTTTCGGGTCGTAATGGTCTGGCTGTGGCCTCACCCAAGGCTACAGCCATTGCCGGTGTTTCCCCCGAAGAGGCAGCTGCCTTCAGTATCTCTTTGCCCACACGTAATCAGTTGGTGATCAAGACACCCAATTCGGCTGCAGAGAAGTCCAGCGATGACTATGATTATAATGATGGACCCATTACCGTGGCGCGTTTTCCTCTTAGCCGTACGCCTGTACGCCTTTACTCTGGTGGCGCCAGCGCTGTTGCTGGTGGTGATGCTTTGGTTAGCAAATGGCGCACAGCCATTGCAGAGGAATATGCCGCCCGGCAGGCCCAATCAACCAAAATATCACCCAAACCCTTTATACGCATGGCTCCCAAGCGACGTCTTCACTATGAATAAAGCGCTCTGAAGTACATTTAAGGAATAGCCAGGAAACATTGAAGAATTATTTTTGTGCCAGCTTTCGTATTGCCAATAAACTTTGGGTCCATCCAAGTGACTTTTTGTGCGTTTTAATGGAATTCGAATTTACGAATTTTTCTTTTGATCAAAAAGGGAGTGGGTCTCTTTGAGTTTGCATAGGCTTTCTCCAACAACGGTAGACTTTTTCAACAATTTCATCGGTAAACACATTTTTCCACGGGAGTTATTAAGAGGCTTCAGAAACTTTAAGAAGAAAGTTCCAACACATCAAATTTGCAGTACATAGACTAAATCAGGGGTGCACAAGACCATTCGCAATGGGTTATGCATGCCATAATGATGCATAGAGCAACAACAAATTCATATGCGTTCTCTTCTCTCTTTCTATCAGAGCGATAACAACTTCATATCTCTCGCAAATTCGAACGCAACAACAATTTGGCTCAATGGGTACGTCAACAAACAGAATTGACGAATTGCCGGTCTGAAGAGCAGCCAGAGGCAGTTCAAGAGTTCAAGAGTTCAATGCACCCTGAAAAATTCACTGTTTGATCGTACTTTTTCAAAAATAATGAAAATCCCAACGTTACAGTCAATAAAGCAAGATTCTGCTTTTGTTCAGTGTCATAAGTCGAAGCAGCAGCAAGCGTTTGCTTTCAGAAGTCGACGGCAGCGCAAGCGCGACAGAAGTCTCTCACATCTCTTTTCTGCTTTTGCATTTTGCTTTCTGCTTTTGCCGTTTCTCGTCTCGGCTCGGTTGAAGGTAACAACAACAGCGCTCTGAAAATAACAAATGTTGCTATTGCGTTGCGTTAAATTTTGGTGATCCTGATAATTTCGAGAAAATTTCGTGGCAACAACGCTGCCGTCGAGTTGCAGAAGCGACTTACGCCACTGAACACAAGCAGAATCAAAATCAAAATCGAAAATGATGAAGCGACAACTGCTGCTGCTGTTCGCTTTTTCGCTATAATCGTTTCGTGCTGCTACCTTCCACAGCGGCTTCAGAAGCAAAAGTTCATATTGTTGAAAAAAGTCGAAGCTGTGGAAGGAGAAAATTTTGAGACTTCTGCTACTTTGACTGAAACAATTTAAACACTGGATTCAACAAGACGCGAAACCATGGACCCATTTGGAGGCGACTTTGGTGAGCAATTAATATAACGTTATGAACCAGTCCATTGGCCGCCAAGATCATGTGATTTGACTATTTTTTGTGGGGCTACATGAAAGTCTCTCAAGTACATGGAGAAGCCAGCCACAATTGCAGCCTTCGAAGTCCACATTACAGCTGCCATTAATGAGATACCGGCCGAGAAGCTAGAAAAAGTGTCCCAAAATTGAAGCTTACAGATTTACCACATCAGGCGTAGACGCGGGCAACATTTACATGAATGTATGGCAGCTATATGATATAGACATCCGATCTTTGACATTTTTGAAGAGCTTGATAAATATAAAGCTTAATTGCTAAGTTCCAGTCACATAGCTTTGAAATTGACTGCGTGGCAAAGCTTTATTTAAGGGCATAGTTTTATTTGTTTATAACTTCAAAAATGAGTATCTTTTAAACTAAAAAAGTCTCCATCTTTTTGAAAGCACCTTAATTTAAGTTATATTTTGGGCAATAATTTGTGTATCCTTAGAAGCTATATCATGGTGGTAAACACTGGGAAAAAATTATATATAAAATTTAGCAACAATTACTTAATATTATTAAATAATTTAAAAAGTTATAAAATTATTATTTTAGTAGATACATTAAAATACTATTCAGCAATATCAACACGAGACCTGAGCGATAAACCAAACCAGAGAAATCCAGTTTTGAAATAACTCTTTTTTTCCATTTTTCCGTTTTTGACGATTTTTTACGATTTTTGAAATTGTTTATAATATTAACAAAAATTATATTTGCAAAACCGCAAATTACGTTTTGGTGGGCATGTTGAGATCTAATTTCGGATTTTTTTTTATTGAAATCAAAAATGGTGAGTTTTTTAACTGTTCGCTTTATAAAAAAATGACCCCTATGGGCATTTCCAAACTGACGTGACGTTACGTTCGTACGAAAAGATGTTTTTAAAAAATATGAAAATCTTGGATTTTTAAAAAGATTCTTCTTTTGTTGGGTAGTAATTAAGTAGACCTATAATTAGCAAAAACAATGATATCAATCGATCATAAGGAGTTAAAGATATAAGCAAACATATATGCTGGCGTGACGTTACATAAAAAAATTTCCTCATTATATGTATGTGATTTTTGTTATAATATAAAGCAGAAACTTACAGTTAATTGCAATCATATAGTTTATTATGGTGTCTTCTGCATTATTTTTTAACTCTTTGTACCCTTAGAAATAGTTTAGATACCCAAAATCAATGCAATCTAAAGGTATTTTTATGACAACAAAACGTATCCAAATGAGAAAAATGGCGCTTGCGCGACTTTGCATTCGAAAATCTCGAAATGGGTTATGAATATATTTAAAATTGGCTCATTTTAATTCATTTTGATTATTTCCCCATGAAAAAATGATAAAAAATTGTGTTTTTAAGTACTTTTCATTATTTGGTCTCTGTGGACTATTCTGTGGAAATGCCCATATACAGCAACCGGCAATTGACGGGATTTTTATACTCTGTACCAAAGGTACACAGAGTATATTAAATTTGTGCAAAAGTATGTAACAGCCAGAAGAAACAGCCGACCCTATAAAGTAAAGTTATACATATATACATATTCTTAATCAGCAGCAACAGCAGAGTTGGTATATCCATGTCCGTCTGTCCCACCGTATGAACGAAGAGATCTCAGAGATGGTAAGAGATAGAGTTTTGACATGTATGGGAAATATACTTCTTATACTTGCAGGCAGATCAAGCTTATTTCCAATGTTTGCCACGCCCCCTGCCGCCCCCGCAATTCGGAAAAAACGTTATATCTCCCACAGTTTTGTAGATAGATGATTTGTAAATGCTAGAGATATTTAGTAATCAAGATTATTTATCGATTTGCCACAGAAATGATTAAGATCGGATGAACTATACTCAAGCTACTGCTACTGCAGGTACAGAGTATATGACAGTCGGGCTTGACAGACTTTCTTACTTGTTTTAATATTATGTTAGGTGTGTGCTCTGCCTTTCGAAGGCTGTGGGCATCCCAATTCTACAGCATCAGAAAGCTTTACAAAGCAGCAAAAGACTATATTTCTGGCGCTGAGAGCCAGATTCCATGAGCCCCTACAGAAAAGAGGGTTTGCTGTTGGTTTTGCTCTTCCTGATGGCCAGGTTAATTGAGCGATCCGGCGAAACGAGGCTATAGATTGTTCGGCACAATGAGGCTCCACAAGTCCATGGGCATCCTTTTGTTCTCTTTTTCAGCAAGTAGTCTGGTAGTGGTACTCTCCATTGCCCCATAGAGGTTTACTAATTATAATTAAATAATTTCGAGTCACTTGATCGCAGCTTGGTTGTTGGAAAAATGCAATTGGTAGTTCTTGATTGCGAAGATTTGTCTAAAAAAAAAGACACTGCAGTGATCTAACATCGCCTGTCAGTCTGTTTTCGATCTTTGAGCCAGCAAGATTATATTGCTGGTTCGGTACGATGGTGATTTCAGTGACAAGAGCGTTTCCCTGTAAGATAGTGAGTGAAATTGGTTGAGTACCGGTCATCATGAAGAGATTGGTTACATTTGTATCCAGGGTGTCTCCGGGTTTAGTCAGGCTCTGGACTTTTCAGAATCTGTGTAGTTCCGCCTATTTTTCCTGTATCACCTACTATACTGAGACAACGATATCCCATTTATGGTTTCAGCTCTTCTTTGCTGGAATTCATGAACTCTGCCCAATCAACATCATAAACCACTGCATGTCAATTAAAATGTTTCGGAAAAGGAAAACTTAATAAAGCTTTATTTCGAATTTCCTAAAAAGTAAATCCTCCTAACTTACATTAACAGCCAACTATAAAGAACCATCCCAAATCAGGATTCCCTTCACCATTTTAAACCCCTCACCTACGCTTTCCTAAGGCCAATGGACTAAACTCCAATTGCATTTATTCAATTTCTATTGCCTGCCATTAGGCGCACCCCCTCAAACAGACAAACCGACACGCATATAGTTGCTGCGGGAAATCAATATATTTTATAACAAAAATAAATTTCACAAACGAAAAAATTGAAAGAAAAAATGAAATAGCAGAACAGAGAACGCAAGCATGTGCAAATCTTGATTAATCTTTTCCGCCAGTGCTTGGTGCATGAAAATAATTTATCTAAAATGGCAAAGAGATCTGCGGTGAGGGGGGAGCACAACGCATTCAATTTGCACCTGAACCAGTTCCCTGGCTGCTTGGGCTGTCAATGCGGCTTCAATGCAATGGTTATGCTTGACTTCTATTACGCGGCAGGTTTAACAAACTGCAGAACTTGACCAAGACCAAGACGAAGACGAAGACCAACATCTACATTGACCATCTGCCATCTGTATGAGAACCTGAAACCAAAAGAACCCTCTGGCTGTTCGTCTTGTTGTTTTTGTTGTTGCGATTGTTTGTTGCCAGAACCAAAGTTGGCTGGGCTTTGGCTTTTCATGCTCCTTTTGGCTATCTACTTACTTGTGTCTCTTTGCCGACGTTTTCCTGCGGGAAGCTGATGTTGTTGTTGCCTGTTTTTCTGGTTCTTTGTTCTTGGGCTAGGTCAGTACAGAGGCACATTATAAAAGGCCATGGCTACCCAACACTAGCCACCAGTTTCCTTGAAGTGGTCGCCGTGTTAAGACTGAAGACGAAGACTGTCTCTACTCTAGTAACCATTGTGCCAATTCAACGACTGATTCTCTTGTGATATTTAGATATTTCCCCCCAGCGGCTTGCGGATTGTGGTCATTAAAAGCATTTGCCTAACTTCAAATAACCTGCCTAGATTTTTTGGAGAAAGTGTCATTTGCCAATTGCCCAGACGTCAAAGAACATTAACTAAAGCTTAAACACACAGTTGACAACGAGAAAAGAGGTAAGTTTTCTTTTCGTTTTTTTTTTTAGTTTTAATATTTCAAGTTTGCGGTGTTTCTAGAAAGTTTTTAAAAAAAAAAAAGTGAAATATGGAATGAGTCAGATTTTAGCGGGTTTTGTTGGGGATTAAAAATTGTTCATGAGGAAAATTAAAGAACATATGAAATATTAGGCTGAACTTACTGAACAAATGTAAAATAAATTGTAAACAATTAAGAAAGTCAGCCAAGCCTATCAGTGATATACCCTGTAGTTGCAAAAGTTCGTAAAGGTTTATTAATTTAGCCTCTTTGTTTTTTTTTTTTTTACTTTTATAATATGGCGGCTGGCAAAGAATTTAGTTTGGCTTATTACTCAACTATCAGTTACCTGATCGTTTACAAACTTGGAGAATCAATAAATATTGCCGATTACAATGTGACTATTTTAGTGACCCTATAACATATCAATCATAGAACTTTTAGCAGGCTCCAGGTCAACAAGTTATGTTTTTGTTCACAACTTTTCTTAAACACACCAGAAAGGAGTCTAGTTGACTATATAGCTATTTCATGAATCACCACGATTCAATCATTAGCAGTCTTTGCCTGTTTCCAGCAGGTAGGCAGCAGCTACCTAATGCCAGCATTGCTATAACCGCTTGGGAATCCCAAAAGCAGTTGCAGAAGCTTTGTGTGTGTGTGCGCCCCGTATCGGCCCTTCTGTTGTTTGTGGGGGAAATACTCTCTCCGCAGTTAACACAGGAGCCAATTTGTTTGAATTGCCAATTCAAAAGGTTTTCTCTTACCATGGTTATACACAAATCCAATTTCATGTAAATGCCCCTTAAAGTAAGCAAACTACATTTCCCTTAAATAGTATCTATTTGTAAGAGAAAATTGACTGCAGCTTCATACGGAGTGCACTCTGTATATCAGGGTTCCCCAAGAAGAGAGGACAGAAAATGTATAAATTCTTTTTATCAGTGTCGCTCGACAATAGACTGCAACTGACTTTCAGTCATTCAATGAGGATTGACTTTATGACTTAATAGGGTCTAATATACTTTATAGGGTCGGAAATGTTTCCTACTCCCTGTTAATTACATTTGCAAAACTTCATGGTACCCTTTTACCCAATTTCAATGTTTACAGGGTATCAAAATAAAGAGATGAGGAAGACTAGAAATAGGCTTAGCACATTGAGCACATTTTATAGGTACGAATGGAATTTGATGATAATTGTTGGTTCATCCGGCTCGAAGGACCAATGAAAACGGTGTAGGACAGACACTTGCTAGTGGGAAAAGTTGGTGCGAGGAGGAAAAAACACGACTTGTTTGTTTCACTTATCATTTGCCAGAGATAAGTGCAATATATATTTTAATTTTCGATAACTATTGCTTTGACTACGTATCGAAACTAGAACTTATAACTTTAACTCAGATTATGATTATTTTGGGACGAGCGGAATGAAACATAACTGAACAATGCACAATGGCCTAAATTTAGAAAAATTTTGGCATAAATTAGACGGAACCAGTTAGAGTGCTATAACTTAGAACATTTTATAGTAATGGCATATATACGTAAAGGACAAAATTTTGAACAGATCCGACCACGCCCACTAGTACAGCCCATAGAACCCTGTAGGTATGAGCGCACAGATCTCAGATATGGTAAGAGATAGAGGTATGATATGTATGGGACATATACTTCTTATACTTGCAGGCAGATCAAGTTTATTTTTAATTTTTTGAACGCCCCCTGCCCTCCCCTCAATTTGGAAAATACGTCATATCTCCCGCAGTTTTGAATAGATAGATAGTTCGTACCTTCTAGACATATTTCGTAATCAACTTTACTGATCGATCTGACAAAGGAATGTTCAAAATTGGTTAAACGATAGTAGAGTTGTAAGCAAAAGAAATTTCGCCGTCGCAGCGCAGCAGTTCCGTTGCGTTCTGGTGCTACTGCAGCAGTAAAATATACACTGAGCGTACTTCCTTCGCAGGTACAGAGTATATTACAGTAGGGGTTGACCGATTTTCTTACACATACAATATAAAATACACTTTTGCTGTCTGCAACAATATTAAATATTTTGAAAACGAGCAAAAATGAACAAAATCTATTAGCTATATCATATTATGTACGTTTAAATAAACACAATTGCATCTTAAGTTCCGAGAATCCACGTGAATCTGGCAACTTTTACTCCACGGAACACGTGACATTTAGATTAGGTTCGCCTTAAAAAAGAAACCAACAACAACACATAAAAACAAAGACACAACTCAAAAAAAGTACAAACTTTTCGTCATTTCCTGAAATTAACATACCTTGTGCTACATTTTGTCATTTCAAAATATTAATTATTCTATATATTTAAAGCTGTTTTTACACAGACAGACAGAGCAATGAAATTTTTGTAGAAATGAAGCCTGTAATTAAGGTTCATGGTTCTATATTCTTTCAGAGCAATTAAGTTTCTTTCCAATACTCCAACATTTTTTTCTTAATTAATGACATAATTTTGGCATTTCCGGCGAGTGTGCAATGATGTGAAATGGAAATTAACACTGGCAACCATCTAACATCTTACTGACTTCGTCAGTCAATGCTCATAAAAAAATTTGTTGTTTCCGAAATTATACAAAAATATATTGGTATGAAATATGTTTGACATTTGCTCAACAAAATCAGCCTTAAGAAACTTTTGTTCGTAATTGAAAAGACGCTATGTTTGGTCCTTTGGGGACATTTTTTGCGAATTCTACTGCTCCATTCTCTATGTTGATATTTTATCCAGCAACTCCTTGACAAGTTTCTCTGCCATTACTTAATTTAATGAGGAACGATGTGGTACTGAAACATTTTACTTCAAGATGTAGAAGTAGTAGAAACATCTACAGAATTATAATGAAAGCACAAATAAAGTTAAAAAAAGAATGAATAAAGAAGAAAGAACAGAATTATGAAAAAGTGAATTTGGTATATAGTATTGAATATATAGAATTTGCTCGAAAACCGCAAATACAAAATTTGTGGAATAGAAACATCAAAAAAATGATAAGTAATTATAATAATAATAACCTTTACCAAAGATAATAATATTATTAGATCTCATCAAGGGCGTAGCCAGCTTTTCAAAAACGTAGGGGCAGCAGTGCCCGTACGATTCTTCAATATTTCTATAATATTATTTTTAATTTTTATAATTTTTAATTGCGCCTTTGAATCTCATAGTACAATATCTGGTTTCAAACAATAGATTTAGGACCAATTTCACATCATCTAAGGGCCTATTTTACATGTTCAGAAAAACTTAGAATTTACTGTGTAATTTGTTGGTTTATGTGACTAGAAGATGTGAAATCGGTTCGAATTGTAAATTTATCTTACCTTAGACAACGAATTTGACTTATCAATTTCTAAGTACCTTGCAAAACAAAAGACTTAAGCCACGAACTTGATTACCAAGTAAAGATTAAAGCCTCAAACTTGACCATCATTTTGCATTGTAAGTTGGGCTACTAGTCATTACCTTGTATCTACACCAGAAGTGGCTTTGTAGCCAATCAAATGGCAAACCGGTTAATAGTCAATCCATGTACTTGGCATCCTGTCGTGTTGGGACCTATCATTACACACACACACACACATAGGCATTAATAACGTTAAATTTAGAATGGACTTTGCTTGGGACCAACTAAAAATAGCCAAGTGGCCATACCAGTTTGCAGCCGTTTTTCCAGTCCCCAAGCAAAAGAAGTTACCAACTTCATAGATCTGATCAATCCCCGTTTCTTTCATTTCCTTACCTCCGTTTAGAATGTTCATCTTTGCCTTGTTCTGCCTACTGGCAGTGGGAAGTCAGGCTCATCCCATAGAACCCACAGCCCAGCATATTGTGATTGTAACGCCACAGGCACAAGTGCATCTGGAGCCAGCTCTTCGCTATGTGCATGGCCTGTCGCCGCTGGCTCGTGTTTCTGCCCCGCACCATCATGAGGAGACTATTGTGTATGTGCCGGCTGGATCTGCAGCCTCTGTGTTACCTGTGGTAGATGCTGTGGGCTCGGGACGTGCAGACACCAAGCAAGCTGAGGGTATTCCAGAGAATATAAACCAGATTCAGCAGCAGGTACAACAGGGTGTGGAGATTGTCAGCGGACAGTTTGGAGAGGCAGCGGCAGCGGCTGCCGCCACTGGTGCTGGCTTTTTTCCGGGTTTCTTCCCTGGTGGATCCAAAAAGGAGGAACAACAAAAATTGAAAGCCGAAAAATTTGAAATCATCGAGACTCCAGCCAATACACAACCCCTGCTGACCGCCACCGAGGCCCGCCACTTCTACAGCCTGCCTCAGGTGTATCACACCCCAGTGGTGGATGTGGTTCATACGCCTGTTTACTCCTGGCCCATTTCAGCCATCCGTGCGCGCAGCATTGAGCCCGAGCAAGAGGCTCAGCCAGCACCATTGAAGGCCGAAGCGGAATTGCCACAGGAGCTGCCCCAGGCTCAGCCACTACTTAAGCAGCAGCCTCTCGAGCAGCCCTTGGAACAGCAGCCAGCCCAACCCATTATACCGGAGGCTAGTGAGCAGAAAGCGGAATTCGCTGGACGCCTTCTAGAGGGCAATGCCATTAAGCAGGAATTGCAGAGCCCTGAGCTAGCCAAGGAGCAGATTAAGGAAGATCGTAAGTAGCTGTAAACATTTTCCACTTCTCTTGTCTAAAATTTCGTATACATTTAGCTAAAGCACAGCCAGAGGAGCCACTGATCAAGGCCATTCCGGCTGAGCCCATCCAGCAGATCCAGCCATCTCAGTCCGCCGAAAATATCGCCATTCCCATTGCACCACAGGCCTAACTGAGAGTGCTCAAACAACGCGCATCTCGAATCTCTCATATCTCTATGGGCAGCTTTGGTTCTTCAACTGATTCTCATTGCGTGCCCGGTGGTACATAGCCGGGCCGAGGGTTTTTTTAATTCCATTAGTTACTACTAACACAAGACATCAACAATTTTCCAGTTTTCAAACATTAATTAACAGCAAAAAGAGCATAAGACACAAACATTCATTCATAATCGCCATCATCACGAAATCGTTCATAATCATCAACATGATCATCATCATTATATTCATTAACCATAACATTGAAAAAGTAAAACAGAACAAATAAAAAAAAAAAGTGAATGTAAAATGTAAGAGAACGAGAGCATTTTGGTTTTCAGGGAAAACGGAACCAACCAAACGAAAGACTTAGGGCCGTTTTCTCATGTTCATGTTTTTGCTCAAAGCGAAATCCATCTGGATTTTGCAACTAGATGGTTTTTGCGCAATTGGTTGTCTCATGTAGGTTGATTATAAATTCGGGCATTTGCGCCACGGTCACACCGGGAGGGCTGGAATGGTCTAATACTAGGTTGGCAGCACCTCTGCACTCGGCTGAGTCTTGTCTTTTTTATTGCGCGCCAATTTTAAAAATTAAAGCAAGAATTTTACAGAGAAGGAGAAGGTTTTTCTTTTGGAACGACTTGTTACTATGATGGGAGATTAAGCAGTAGGTCGAATCCTATGCTCACACAGGTAAATAATTTGGACAAATTTTCATGAAAATTGGGCTATATAGGCCAAATTGTGGAACTTTCCGGCCATATTTGATCAAATTATTTGCGTATTTATTGCGTGGAAGTATAGTTTAAGATTTTAATCCTGTAAAATCTTTAATCATGGCTATTTTTATCAAAATTTAGTCAAATTATTTGGATGTGTAAACTTAGCTTAAGCAATGAACTAGGGGAATCAGAATGTGCATCTGTAATTTCAGCAATGTCTGCAGGTGTTCTTGTATATTAAATATTTTCCATTTATAGTTTACTTAATAACAATTCGGACTTTACTGTTTTTAGCAGCAGTTGTTTTTTGTTTTCAAATATTTTTCAGTGTGACCATATGCGCGGATACATAAAAATACTTAATTTGCATAACCATGTAGATGGATTTGAAATCAATGAGGTTCAAGTAGATTGCTACGAAATTCATCTAGATGGTTAGCATTGAACATGAGCAAAGCAAATGCAGCAAATCCACCTAGATTTGCAAAAACACCAACATGAGAAAACGGCCCTTAGACAACAAACTTGCTTGGCAAACTTTTAAATAGAATGAAAGCAAGACTAAAAGCCAGCTTAAGTAGGTAAGGTCACACAGGTCAAATAGCTTAAACAAAAATGGCCAAAGTCTTGACCTAAATGAAGAATTCTTTCATAAAATGTTTACATACATAACAATATGTCATGAAATGAAACTGTCAGCCAACGATTTTTGATTCATTGGCGCTCCCAAATGACGAATTTCTGCTAGGGTAACGCTTTTTGATTGATTTGAGGGTCAAGTGGTCGAGCATCTGCCGCAATAGAGCAAGTATTTTTCAGGATAGTTGCCATATTCAGCAGTCGCTTATCGCAACAATAACCGCAGTAGCCACAGGATGGCTTTTGGAACTGTTTGAACCTCAACGTAAATGGATTTAAAATTGAGAGTTTAATTGAGTAATTAAATTCGGATTCTACGGTTAAGTAGCTTGACGTCACCCTGGACCATCGTTCGGACAGCTTATGTTGCAGCATTCGGACAGCAGTCACTGTTGCAGTTTGGCTTTTTAAGCCTCGTATATGTCTGTCCAAAAACTTTGTCTACAAGGCTTTCATCTTAATTTTCTGGATCTGGGGGATCCACCAATGATATATTTTAGCCTGTCTTAAGATGCAAGAGTCCGTTACAAGCCGAGTCCTGATATTTGGGAATTTTTTCCAGAATGCATTCAAATCAATAGGCACAGACGATTAAAGCGGCTGCATATGCTTCTGGCCTATGGGTGCATGGAAGATGTCTCTCAGGCTGTCTGATCAATTTGATTTTAGTTATTAGGTTAATCCTGAGATGTGTCTTAAAATCAATCAAATCAAGTAGCATTTGAGAAAGTGGGACTGATGTGGGTCTATATAGGTACTCCCTTCGCACTTTTGATTTTTTAAATTTACTTCTTGGCGAAGCATACATCAGGAAGCTTTGGAAAAAGCTCTGGCTGGTAGGTAAGAGGTGTAGTGGCATGATACAACATCCAGCTTTCAGCTTGTTCTCTGTTTCAGCTTGCAAGTCTTCAATGCAGGGTTTCCCAAGAAGAGAGTGCGAAAATGTGACTGTGTCTCTCTCTAAAACAGTGATGCATGACCTCAGCAATTAGCGACTATGTTCTGTCCCAAGGGGCTATGGCTGGGAAACTTAGCCTGAGAAGGTAGTTTTCGATCAGACAGTCAGTCGGTGCCGAAATCTCGCAGGATACACACAAAAAAAATGTTTTTAAATTCAAAATGTGTTGCGAAATGATATATGCACGAGCTTTCAGAAAAAGCTCTCATCTTACAATGATAGGTAGCTAATGGTACCTCATTAGTTGTATGATGTGTAGTGGTTCCCCTCTTCAGCTCCTTCAGAAAGCTTTTTTTCAAAAACTTCTTAAAGTTTGCTTCACAGTGTAAATACCGATTTACTCTCCCTGAGTCTGAGAGCTTTTTAGTCGACGCGAAGCTTTTGCTTTTGTTGTTTTCAGCAAGAGAAATTATGACGGGTTTTACAACTCTGCGGATCACAGGTGGTACTTTCAGAACTTAAGCCCATTGAGCTAATCGGTACCGCGGGATGACTAGTAGCCCAAGGCTGTTCGCCTTGCGGTTTGAATTGGTTTTACATTGAACTCGCTTCTCACCAAGGGAATATAGACATTCCTTTTTGAATAGAAAAGAAAATGCCGGGCAATTTTAAAGCATAAGAAATTTGATTTGATGACGACAGTAGGATTAAAACCTTAAGTATCAGGCTGAAGGGTCAGACTGAATTAATCCAAAACGGATTTTCTTACACAGCAAAAAAAGGTCTGGATATTTTCAATCTTTTTAATCTTGGAGTAAGCCCGGCATGAGCTTAAAAATTCAATCTCGATTTACAGTATATTCGACACAATTCAAGCTTTCAGGGAATGGCCCAAGCCTTTCAAACTTGAATCATTCCAAATGTGCTTACTTCAATCCCCTTTGAGATCACATGTTCATAATTAACAGAGAGAGAGCGACAAAGTTTAAGTAGCATTTTTGACATGCGGCAAAAAACGATTGCGATGGTCGTGAGCGAAGAGAGGTATCTTTCCTGGGATCAAATCAATATTACATATCGAGCTCAAAAACAATCTCTCGAACATGCTTAAAAAGATCCTGGATTGAGATTTAATTGTTCTCGAATTTTTTGCTTAATTTAATCTTTTTTAAGATTTCCCCGGTATAAATGTAATCCTTTTTAGGATCAAAAAAGTCGGATCAACTCAATCCTTTTTCGGAACGGGTCAAGAATATCCTGGATTACGTTGATTTCATTACAGATTGGGAATGATTTGATCCCGTATGGACTGATTCTTTTTTTTGAGTGTAGGTACGGATCGACTTTAGATTACAACTCAATATACCATTTGAGAAAATGTTGGCGAGGAAGTGTGCGTTCAGTTCACAAGACGATGCACCATTTCGACTGTGGACTAGCTGTGCACGGGTCCTCACACTTGGTGTATGAAGTTGTATAACATATACTTTACCACCTTGGACACTGTTTAGTACTAGGTGTATCGGATTGTCCAACAAAAAATGTTGGAGGGGAGCGAATTGATCTCGAGAAGACCTCGAACACAGAAACGCACGGACGACGGCGCGGTAGCTGCACTCGGGACTATTAGGCATAAGGAAGAACTGGCGACAAAACTCATTATTAAGAATGTAAGCAGTTGGCACTTTGCCGACCGAGGTGCCTTTTTTCAAAAGTCAATTGACACAAACATGACACAGCTGTTACACAACACACAAAGAACCACTCGTCCCGAAGTCACACAAAGTCAAAGTTACAAGAAATCTTTACACACAACTGTGTATTCGAAACGCAGCGAGAAATTCCCATTACGTGGGCACCTACTGCGATGCATGTTGTGGACCAACCTCATTCACCTCTGCGCCGCTGGGAACCGAGTGATAGAGTGAGAGAGCAAACTAACTAAGAGCAAAGGCAAAAGAGTGGCTGTAATCTTAACTATGCTTTGGTCGCTATCTCTCGAGTGTGCTTGATAGTAGTGTAAGCTAAGGTGTCGTCGTCCGTGTGTTCAGTCTTCGAGTTTCTGAGTTCAAGTCCCAGACAAGATAAAGTAAACAAAAAATTTTAAATGTTAACAAAATGTAGCCACAGCATCGAAAAACGAGGGTGGTGGTGTGATCGATAAGCTAAATCTTTTTTAAATTTGAGTTTGATTCTGTTTGGGTTTACTTTGAGGCATTCCTGGAATAACCCATTTTTATTATTTTGACTTGAGTTCGTTCTTATGGGGGCTCTTGTCAGAAGTCACCATCCAGGCTCAATCTACCATATGAACTTTAAGTGGGCTTAGGTACGTGGATTTAATCCAGATGTAAAAGTTTCACTTTAAACAAACCTTATGGGGCCAGAATATTCTGTCTTTACCAGTGTAAACAGTTTAACATTCCACAGGATTTACTGTATTTTTATACCCGTTACTCGTAGAGTAAAAAGATTACACTAAAGTCGTGGAATTTTATGTAATAGGCAGAAGGAAACATTTTCGACCATATAAAGTATATTTATTCTTGATCAGCATCAACAGCTGAGTCAATATAGCCCTGTCTGTCTGTATGAACACCTAGATATCAGAGACTAGAAGAGCAAGACCTATTGTAGACCTATTGTCTGCCCGCAGGTCAAGTTTGTTTCAAATTTAAGCCACGAAATTACAACCTACTTTTAATCTATTCATAGTCGTTTCGAAATCCTTGTGGATTCTCTCGAATCTGTACTTTAGGACTACATTAAGGTTTTAAGATAGGTCAGAAAATACATTTTTTGGACCTCAAAGAAGTATAACAGCCCTTAACTTAGATCTGCCATAGTTTCGCCAAATATTGACCTACTTTAATGAGGTCAATGTGTCCGTTTTAAAATCCGTTTTCAAATTTTTTTGGTTTTTTTTTTCACAAATCTCATTATACAATGGCAATGACCCCCATTATTATTGTCCAATCGCTTCTTGCGTAGCCTGAAAAATTCACATAGCATAAAAATATTGCACATATTAGCCAGCAGCGTAGGTGCAAACATAAATTGTGCCCAGAGCTTCACAGCATTGCATACTAAATAGATTAACGCGAAACGTGC
Source organism: Lordiphosa magnipectinata (assembly GCA_037044535.1). Lineage (NCBI taxonomy): Eukaryota > Metazoa > Arthropoda > Insecta > Diptera > Drosophilidae > Lordiphosa > Lordiphosa magnipectinata. Next base: position 24,838 of record JBAMBO010002453.1, read on the forward strand.
CCAGCCATAAGCAAAAAAAAGAGTTACAGATTGGCGCTGGGCGACAACACTTTTTTTATTGACTTAGGCTATAAAACATAAATATGAAACTAATAATCTACGCCTCCTGGGCCACAGTGGTTGCATCCTGCTCACCTATGTCTAATAAATCATTCTCCTCGTTCACTTTCACCGTTGTTGACAGATCCAGCAGATCTTGCACTTCGCTGGTCAACTCATCTTTGCGTATAGGTCGACTGGTGTCCGTATAGCGATAGATGGAGAAATAAGTTTGTATGCGTTGAATCAAGTTCTCCAGCAGTGGCGGAAACTTATGCTCCACCCCATCGCCATAGATTTTGATATTCAGCTTGGACTCGGTCGCTTCGTTTGGCAGGGGCAATTTCAAAGCTTGTAGAACACCGCGTAGTAGCAACAAATTTTGTAGATTATTGCCAGTTTGATTGGGATCACGTCTTAGGATTAATGTTCCATTTGGTTTCAGCTCCAGATAACCCAATTTTTCCATATTTGTAAACTCTTTGCCAATAAACAAGGGCACAATAGCCGCCTGTAGAGCCGCACAGCAAAGCAGCAATTGTAGTGTGATGATGGAGTGCATCTTTCGATTGGAGGTTTTTTTCCACTGACAGATCCGCTCGGGCACTCGCCTGAAGTTGCACTACATTTGGTTTGACTTTGGCCAACGAAGTTATTCCAAGAGCTGCGCTTTTTTACATATTTTTTGAGCCCTGAATGTACTCCTAATTGAGTGGTGTTTGTATTCGCCTTTGTTGGACAGTTGTTTACTCGCTTGGCACATGGCCAACATTTTGTAATTTTTTTTTTTTTGGAGTCGAACTTGCGTGAGACGTGCTCCAAGCTCTCATTGCGCTTATTGAGTATTTTGTTTTGTCGTATTTGAGTTAGTCATTTGCATTTATTTGTCAATTTTCTGTTATATTTTTTTTTTGCTTTAGTTGAGAAGCTTTTTGGAGTAGTGAAAGCAGGGATGCAGGTCGATCAGGAATTGAGACTGTTTTGGTATAAAATCAGGGCTGAAACTTTATAGGTTCGGCTTCACGGAGCGTGTTCAGAAGGTCGGGGAACCTAGCTTCAGATTCAAACCAGGGTTCAAAAAAAATTTGGTTTTTCACAAACTCAAAAAAAAATTTTGTAAATTGTAAAAACCTTATTTATTTCATAGAAGTTCAATTTTCACTATAATATTGTCATGGCATATTGGTTTAGTGATAAGTTACGAGATGACACTTACGACGTGAAGTAAAGAACAAATTGGAAGGGCATATTAGTTTTTTATGTTCATTTATATTTCTCATATATGAAGTTGGGAAGAGAACGCTGATGATTGAATTGTGGAAATTCATGAAATAGCTATACGATCAACCTGCCTGCTTTGACGTGTTGTGTGTGTCTCGTTTAAGAAATGTTATGAACAAAATCATAACTTATTGACCTTGAGCCTGCTAAAAAGTACTATGATTTATAATCCACACATTGTTTCTCATTAACGTAATTTTATATGATTGCCTCCAACTTTATAGCTATCATATGTGTACAATATACAATCTACAGGTTCAGAATTTGAACCTTTTACTTTGACTAGTTGTTAGACCAAACTATCAAAGTTAACTTTTTTACAAAGTGTTTGTTTAGCCGGCTTAAAGACAACGGTTGATTATAATTAACACAAATTAAAAAAGATTTATCACCTTTGGATAGCAATAGTTTGTCTGTACAGTACTGTTTCAAGGGCCTCTCCTCAGCAGGCATTTTTGCCGTCACCCGATTTCCAAGATTACATATATATCAAATATGCACGGAATAAGCATTTGGAGATGACAAGGAACACCACAATGAGAGTTCATAAGAACTGCCCAACCACATCAAGAGGTGGTTAGCAAACTACCTCTCCAGCAGGCAAGCCAAAGTTGAGTTTCGAGGCAGGCAGCCTCAGACCCAAATCATAAATCAAGGAGTACCCCAAGGCGGTGTCTTCTTCAACACCTTCAAAGCAGGGATACCACAACCACCCTCCGAGGTAATATTAATCACCTATGCAGATGACTGCACAGTTATCTCTAAAGGCAGGGATGTCACACAACTTGAGGAAAGGATAAATGACTATCTTCCAAGCCTTGCTGACTGCCTGTCAGCCATAAAATACACGGCCAGAAGTGAGAACGCAACTGGACATCCGCATTTGCGGACACAGCATATCCACCATCAGCCATCCGAAAATCCTCGGCGTCACTTTCGACTCAATGTTCACCTTCTCGGAGGAGGTGATCAAAAAGGCCAGGAGCCGCAATAAGGCCGCAGGCAGCACCTGGGGAAACGAAAAGGAGACCATCTCTACCACCTACATGGCCATAAGTAGATACATGGTAAACTATGCCGCCACGATATGGTCCCCGTCAATAAGGGACACTCAATGGCGAAACCTCTAGTTAGCGTAAAACGCTATGACCCATTCTGACCATCTACACCAGAAGACTGAGATCCTCCCAGTCCGAAAACATAACCAACTCCTCACTCAGCAGTCTGCGAGTCTCATCCAAACCACGATTGCACCTTGGGAGGTATGTCAAGGAGACCCAAAGCAGTTTGCTATAACCTGAGAACTGAACTCCCAAAGGTCAGACAGCTCCTGGGAAATATCATGGTAACAGCAACCACATGTGCTGAGGCCAAAAAGAAGGCACAAGGTTCGTGCACCTCAGAAGCCTACCAAGACAATGTTGACCTGGGATACAGGCCACCCATCGATCCTGCGGAGAATACCCTCACCAGGGCGACACTGGCTCAACTCTGAACCTGGAAAAGCAGGCACCTAAACAACTACTTAGCCCGCATTAAGCCAGAGGGTAATGACGAATATCCCAAATGTGGCCTCAGCCCACATGACACCAGACAACTCTTCGAGTGCCCCCTGAACCCAACTGAAGTCACACCCCTAGATGTAGAGGTAGCTTCCTTCCTCGACCTGGACAGGGAATAGTTCTCTAGATCTAACTAATTCACACCCCTAGATGTAGAGGTAGCTTCCTTCCTTCTCTACATCTAAATCATTATTTACCCTCTTCTTTCTCTTTTGCTCTTGCTCTCTTTACATACGTACGAAACTCCTTCCTTGCTTGGACGAACCGTTGGAACATTCCGGAAAAAAGTCTGCACTGCAACTTCTCCAACAAAAGAGGCAACACAACGAGTCTTAAGCTGAAAGTCTGAGCATAATACTGGACAGGAGACTTAATTGGTGTATCTGTCACCATCCAACATGTCGATAAAATTCAACATTCGATTAGGATTGGTTCAGCTCCGTTTAGCAACCCCGAGTGAAAGAGTTATATTCTCAAAATACAGGAAATAACCTTCAAATAATTACAATTAGTTTCACTTGACATTTCATCTACAATGTGCTTAATATTTTCCCATCACACACACACACACAGCTCCATCATTATCTTCATTATTATTAACATCATCATCATTTATCATAAACAATTTAATTCAACAGAGAGCAATAAATATATAAACAAAATTTAATGCGGCCCAGTCCAGAAAACCTGATTTTGGAAATTAGGTCTGCGTTTTTATTTAGACTTTGCATCATCCAAGCAAAACCCAAAGAAGTCTTAGCCATTGATAAACATGCCATTAAAGAATGTTACAATCAGTTTTTCTAGATAATTTAAAATTTATTTTTTGTTTTCAAACTAAATTCCCAAAATTGTCAGAATAACTAATACTTTTAGTACACAACGTCAACACGCAAAATGTATATTAACCAGTTTGTGAATCAGCAAAGAGTTACTTAGAAGCTTTTTAGTTTTAAATACCAAGCTTGACTCGCTTTTGTCTGGCAAAAGGTTTTAAAAATGGTCAAAAAAAAAAACCATAAGAAATCACTGGCTTAGCAACGTCAGCACGATGATTACTGTTATTGTCTCGGACTCTTGATTACTATTACTCGCCCTAAGCCCAGCCTGGAACGTGCCGCTTATTTAGTATTAAAATAGAAAATTAATGTTGTAATCAAAATACAAAATTGCGCAGTTTCTTTAGCTGACACCCCAATGTGACCCTTTCTTTTTTTGTAAGCTTTTAATAAGCCCCTTTTCAAACGATCAATCACCTTAGCTCTTCTAACTTTAAGTACATTTTTCAAGCCGAGCTTATTCCGTGAGAATCAATTGAACTGACATTTGATAGCGCATCGAGAGATATGATTACCAACAATATACAGAATCTACAAATAATTATGCATAAATCTGACAGACGTCAATTGAGTACTTGGCGTATGTCTAAACAGAAAACTTCCGCTGATCCGCACAGGAAACCGAAACCGAAAAGCCATTGCTGTAAATTTTGCATTAATTAGATAGAAGATAAATAATAAAAAAGTGATTGAGGTCCGCTTTTAAAAAGTGCTTAATAAAAAATAAATCTAAGTAATAATAGAAATAAATGCCAGTAAGCAGATTAAAAATTAAATGCATGGACTCTAAAATACCCCCTGGTTAGTAAAAGAAACGCACAGTGAAAAGTAAGTCATAAATCCTTGGAAATTTCGGAACAATATTTTCTGTTCCCTATACAGAAATTAAGTGGACTTGGGCTGGGAAAATAGTTGCTAAAAGATCAATGTTCAATGTATACAGCATGTGAAAAACTAATTAATGTAGACTTTGCAATTATAAGAAAATAGACGCCAAATTATGATTATGGTCAGATATATCGATAAGTATTTTAGCGTTAAGGTATTTGAAGACAAGGAGAATGAACACACTGATATAGAATGTTCGAGAAGAGTCGACAGACAGACGAGCACGCAGACGTGAATAGACGAGAGACTGAGACGAACGAGGACAGACGTTGTATATCTAAATCAGTGGTGTCCAAACTCACACAAGCAAGCATTGCATATATGTGCGTAGCTGCGAAACACGAAGTAAGCATGTTGACATTTCCACATGAGCAACAAACAAACGAACAAATGTCTTGTGAGAGAACGCAAAGCCGAACACGCGCATCGTAAGAGAGCCAGCCGCCGAGCGTGCTATTTATAGAATACACATATTCTCTCTCTATATATATGTGTCGGCTGCGACGCCGGCAGAATTTGGCTTGCCAACCACGCGTGGCTGCCTTTTCAAATTTTGGACATCGCTGATCTAAATGGACAGAAGAAACCCGTATAGACAATGGGCGTATTCAGCAGATAATTCCGATTAGTGATTACCGATTTACGATTTGCGATTGCTGATGAGTCTCTGCTGAATGGAATTGATTGAAGACTTCAAGATATTCTGTGGCCTTAGTACTTTTTACCAATGGAAAACACTCGCACCAAATCTTCAATATTTATGAATTTGTTACATAGAAAATTTCATATGGATGTATGCACAAACGCAGGCTGACCCAGAAATCGTTAACCAATCATACGTTTTCTTCGATTTCTATTCAACAAACATGATTGTCAAATTTTCCATCCCAATCGGCAATCACAGTATTCGGCAGGTAAAATCGGCAATCATAAATCACAAATCGTAAATCGGAATTATCTGCTGTATGTAAATATAAACCGTTGACATAGTTTTGGGTCTACAAGTAAAAAAAATCTTTACCAAAACTCCTAAATATAACAGTTTTCGGTAGTAACAGTCTCAAAACTTAAATTTTGTTGGTTAAATCGCTTAAAAAACAATCAAAATATAATAAAGTAATTGGAATTTTTGACTTTTTGACCAAAAACTTACATTTTTTGAGTCTGTGTGACAACTTTAGTTACTTGCAGGTCTATAACTATATGAAGGAGTAATCGAGTGAACTTGGTTTGTTCTTATCGTTTGTATATTTCAGTCTTAGCTAAAATTCTGCTCTGTATTACTTGGTAGAACTCGAAAATGTTTTCAAAATTTTGTAGAAAAACTTATAAATAAGTGAAAAACGTTATGTTTTTAAACATATGTTTAATTTTCAGTTTGATGTTTAAATGTTGGTTAATTTTGAAATGATACTGCTCCGACTTTGCGTTATACATTAAGTTATATCCGGTTAATATATTGTCATAGTTTGGTTAGCTCTGAAAAAACTGAATAAAGTTTATTCTGCGAACCGAACCATTTTAAAAGTTAAAGTAGATGTTTCAATTTAAATATAATTTTTTTTGACGCTCGACTACACTGCGGCAGAGCAGATTTGTATGCCCTGACCTTGACTTAGTATCATTTGATCCTGATTCAATAAGAGCAAACAGCTTTGCAATCGCTGGTCAGCGGTCAGAGACTTGAATATCTAGACCAGGGGTGCCCAGAATGAGCACTGAAAACAAATATAAGTGCACAAAATATATCCCAAGCAATAACAACAACAAGAAATCGAAACCCGATTTTTGTGTGTGCTTGTGTGTGAGCCGCCGTGAATAGCGAAAAGCATTCGGCCACTGCGAGCGAGGCGAGCGCTAACTACTCATAAGCAACATTGTTGCTTCTTTTTAATTTGCCATAAACATAGGAGAGAGAGAAGAGAGTCACATATGATGTTGTTGTTAAAGGTCTGCTCGCGCCTTTCAGAAAGAAAGAGAGGAGAGCATGGGGCGCGTGGACCGTATACGCACGGTTGCCACACTTGGTGTTTTGGCACCAAAAATGATATTTTTTTTCCTGTTGGTGCACTGGCACTTTTATTGGAATTGGCGCTTTTGCATGGAGCCCGAAAAGGACGTAGAAATTAAAAAAATTCCAAAAATTCCGCGAAGAAAAACCAGTAATAGTCTATCTTTGCTTAAGAAAATCGTAGTATTGTACCGAACCATATTATAATAGAGAGAGAAAACAAAAGTAAGCTCCTTCAAAAAACGCCCCTAAAAAGGTTCAAAATAGGCATTCTCAGCCACTTTAATCCCAAATTACCGAAGATCTGAACGGGATGGACCATTTTCGAAAACAGATTCGTGTTCAACACACGAAAATCCACCATAAACAATAAAAATATTGACTATTTAGTTTTAATAATGTAAAGAAATCTGTGGAATAAAAGCAGAAGTGTGTTCTCCGTACTTTTCAGGAAGCAATTATTACTTTTAATGTCAGATTTCACATCTTTTACAAAGCACTGACTGTCACATATGGCCTATAATGTATGGTCTATGGATGTACAATTTAACGATTTTGCGAAAGAGATTTTTTTTATTTTATTAAATGAAAATATACCATGAATACGGAAAGAAAATTTTGTTGGCTCTTTTTTTAATGAAAATGGCTCTTTTTTAATTAATTTTTGGTGTAATCTAAAATTTTCAAGTGGCAACCGTGCGTATACGCGCGATCTATTC
>JBAMBO010002454.1:0-30967 GCA_037044535.1 Lordiphosa magnipectinata
TTAGCAATTTATCCACGTTTTCTCCGGACTGGATGTCGCTTGGAACATTTTATTCTTTGTACTTGCGTTCACACTTTTCTTTCCCATGAGAGCTTTTCACTTGCTATTTAATGTTTTTTTTGACTCTCCAATTGTTACTTTAATGTATCTTTTAAGTACATATTTAGGGTTATTTGGGTTATCACTCCCAAATATTTGTAAATTTTTACCGATTCCAGTTGTATGTTACAGAGTGTTCAGATTTTATTTCTTGCCATCCTTCCTCTTCCATTCCGGACTACCATCATTTAGGATTTTTCCGTGTTAATCACAAGTCCTCATTTGTACTCCGTAGCAAGCATAGCGACTCTGCGAAGCAGTGGATGGCAGACTGTTGTTGTCGCACCCCTTCGTTAAAGTGTGTTGAATACCACAGACGTTGCGATACCTTCGTCTTTCTTAATCAATTCAAGCAATACTCCAAATTACTTCTCAGACACGCGCAACATAAGCTTAAAACGCTTCTCGTCAAATCAAGCAAGGAGGTTATTCCGCCATTAGTTTTGGTTTGGCACGTTACAGATATGTCCTCGGCGAAAAAATATAAACAGATTATTTTATGACCAAGAGTGAAAACCCTAAATATATAATTAAAAAAATCTATATATATCTATAAATGTAATTATTCTCAATACCAAAGGTACACTGAGTAAATTAAGTTTGTGCAAAAGTATGTAACAAAGAGATGGAATCATTTCCGACCCTATTTATAGGGTCTTTATAGGGTATACTTTAGTATATAAGGATGGCTAAGGATATAGCCATGTCCGTCTGCTTGTCCGCCCGTATAAACGAAGAGATCTCAGAGATGGAAAGCGATACAGGTTTGACAAGTATGCGACATATATTTTTACGCCCTCTGCCACCCCCACAATTGGAAAAAAACGTCATATCTTCCACAGTTTTGCAAATAGATGGTTCGAGATTATTATTCGGCCGAAAAAATGATAAACATCGGATGAACTATACTCAAGTTATGACCAAAAGAAAGTTACTTCCCACGCCATGGCAGTAGTGACGTCATCTATTGGTCAGTTTTGAAAATTCCTCATTGTTCAATGCAAGTAGTGGCGCCATCTATTGTTCAGCGGCGCTGCTATCAGCCGGTCCTCCAGGTACAGAGTATATTACAGTCGGGTTTGACCGACTTTCTTATTGGTTTGGAGCATGCATAACAACATTGTAGTCCTTAAAACGTTTGCGTAGGTCGTTGTCAGTGGGAGTGTCGAATCTGGAGCAGTTTCATGGGGTACCAAGATTGACGGACCAACATTAATTTCCCGTAATCAAAGTTCCCCAGCCATAGCCTCTTGGGGACGATCATTTTCGCCAATTCACACCGAATGCTTGCCGAAGTCATGCATCACTGTGTGTTAGAAAGAGGCACAGTCACATTTTCGCTCTCTCTTCTTGGGGAACCCTGCCCTAAATGAAGGGTAAGCCGCTCACATAAGCGAGCAGCTTGACGGGTACTTCGGACAGACTTACAGACGGACTCGTCTGTTGATGCTGATCGAGAGTATATAAAGCCATATGGGGTCGAAGATGCGTCCTCCTGCACAAACTTAGTGTACAGTTTCTGCTCTACGAGTAAAATGTAAACAATATTCGCGAAACAAAACTTCTCTTCTAGGTAGCGTAGAAGTCAGCTAGAAAACTTAATTTATTTCATTTGTTCTACAAATCGCTTCCGATTCAAATCGTTTGGGAAATGTTAATGGAAAGAATGGGAAAATAAATAAATCACATTTAATCTCCAAATCGTATGAGAATCGGATTGATTTTGGGTTGAAAGCGATAAAAATCAAACGTGAACTATGTATTTTCCCATTCTTTCATGCTTTTATCTTTTAAATTTTTTTATCTCATAAATTTGTTTTAAAATTTTTAATAAACTCTTGTCTCTTGCAGCTGTCAACGCTTTTGTTGGCCTCTTTGGTAGCCAGCCAGTCGTATTCAGATGCCAGTGCCGCAGCCGTTGAGTAAGTAGCTCCCCTCTCATTTTCTCTCACTCTCTCTTACCCTCTGTATAAGAAGCTATTAACCACCTAAGCCTGTGCCATTGCCTAATGCTCACCTCAAGTAGAAGTTGATGCCTGCGGCTAGAATTGTGACTAAAAACCAGACCAAAGAACTGTGACTAAGTACTCATAAGCATAATTCACCCCTAACCCACATCCTTGCATTAGATTAGAAGCAAACAACCAAGAGACCAAAAACAAAAACCTAACTTTCGTTTACAGAATACAAAAGCAAAGGCTGGTCAAATTTCCAGAGGAGTTTGATTCCAAAATGGCAACTCCGGCAGCGGAGAAAACCGACGAGGCCAAGCGCATACTAGAACAGATAGCCAAGGTGAATGAGGCGTTTGGCTATGTAAAGAAGCAACCGGAGCAGCCCAAACTGCCGCCCATACTCGACTCGAGTCAGTATCTATTTCCCAAACCCGCATATCAGCCTTTTCATGCACAACAGCATCATTTCGCGGGATCGAATGGACAGACTCTACTGGAACCCTCAATAAGGGCGGTGAAATTAACTAGAAATGTGGCATCTGCCTACAATGTGCCGCCCAGATTACGCAAAGGAAGTGAATCCAATGAGCCCAAGAAGTCAGCGCCATCCCAGCTATATTTCCGTCCCAATCAAGTTCAAGTGCCTCAGCCACAGTCAGCCGAGGAGACTCAACAGCTGCCCGCTCACTTCGTGATACCCGTGCACCTGTATAAGCTCAACAAAGAGCAATATCTCAAAGAGCAGGCACCGCTGGAGTATCGCATCAAGGGCTATAAGATCATAGGCGATGTGGATAGCTTCTATGGCAAGGCCAAGTCTATGCAGAAGCACGCCAAGACTACGCCCAAATATCATTTGTTCTTTTTGCCCCGTGAATTGGCACTCAATGATGATGGCACACCTTTGCGTGGTAATGCTACCAATACAACGACCACCCCAACGCCTAAGCATTTAACGTCCAAGGAATCGCGCCTGGACTCACGTGAGAAGCCCTCGCATAAGCCAGAAGTCAACAGCCAACGCAAACGGATTAGTTCCTCGACAAAACCTCCTTCAAGTATAAGCATGGAAAAAGTCACATCTGCACCCCTTCATCTAAGCTCCACCCTACCACCAGCGGGAGGACTACTGCCCAACCGTAATCGCCTGAATCCCTTCCGTGTGCCGAGCGTTAATTTGGCCGAAATGCAGAATCAGACTTCGGTGGCCATTAAGAATGCCTTTCAAAACATTTTCAAACTGCCCTTCCGCACACCCTTGGCCACACCCGGAGCAAGTGCTACACAACCCCTGCTCCTGGAGACTGCTAGTCCGCAGGTCAGCTCTATTGCATCTCAGGATTACAAATGGGACGATGAGAAAGAAGGTGGCGGTGATGGAAATACTGAGGATCTGGATACCGTAGAGAATACAGCGGCCGAACAGGATAACAGTTTGTCGGCGGAAAAGCATTTGTTTGCCCACAAGACGCATCATTTGATGAATACCGTGGGTCAGGTGGCCACCGCTCATCAGGGCACACAAAAGCAGGCGCTACGAGAGGGTGGCATCATTATACAAAGACTGAAAGTGCGAAAAGGTGGCATAGCCATAGCCGGACCAGGCGGAGTGGCCACAGCGGGTAGCGGTGGCACCGCCATAGTGGGTCCAGGCGGTTATGCTCTAACGCATCCACGCAGTTTGACCATAGCTGGACCCGGAGCAAAAGTTATATCCATACCAGCTGATGTGGATCTGAAAGATGCACTCCAGCGTACCAATCTCGAGGCCAAAAGTTTTCCAAGAGAGGGCAAAATAGTGGCTACGGGACCCACGGTCTACTATGCCCCACCCACAGGAACAGCAGATGAGGAGGAGCAGGAAGAGTTTGAGTCTGAGGCTTAATTTGTATTTGATTTGTAGTAATTAGTTGGTATTTTTTGTTAGTATTCTAATAAATTCTGGTATTTCTTAATAGTTTATGCATTGCTTTCATCATGTATATAGTGTGTGGTGTGTATGTATGTATGTATATAAATATGGCTAGTCATCAGGGTTCGTATATATCATAAAACATTTTCAAATTGTAAATATTGTTTTCTGCATTTTTGTTACAAATTAAGCATGAGATTATTATCAGAATGTTTAAATTAGGTCTGCAAAACTTCTAAAATTTTAGACGTATCCAGTTTAGATAGGACATTTTGTGAAAATCAACACCTTAACCATTTTAATTAGTAAGAATAAGTTTTCAATAAGAATCTTGGTTACTTCTGATTTTGAATTTTACCAAATTATTAAACTTGAACTTTTAAATCTTTATTTATTTCATTTGCGAGAGACGTCATCCTATTGTAGTAGTTGAACCATTATCTTATACACAAGCCTACTAAATAGACGTCCAAACAAGAAAATGAAATCTCGCTCGGGAACTCCAATGCGACTCAACGGCAAAAACTGGCACAACGAGAAAGCGCTACCCTGCCTGTGGCCAGTTTAGTATATTTATTATTTAAATAAATGTACGAAGATATTCTGAACTGGTCTAAAATCAAGATTTTTATGCACACAATGCTTGATTCAAGTAATTTCGTACTGTCCATACTATTAAGAGTAAATATGCTCTCAGAAGCCAAATTCATTCTAAATCTACCGAAATCAAGCACATACGTTGACAAAAGTAAAGTAATTCCACTTTTTCTTGAACCGTGAACAGTGGTTATCATATTATGAATATATCATGCTCACTTTATGAACGGTTTGGACATGTTTCAAGAACATTTTGTGCTCGCAATATAATCCCAGATTAAAAATTATTCGAGTATGTTTCACATTTCGACAGCGAATTCCGAATAAACATTCATACAACTTTACAAATAAAGGGACAAATGTAATTTCGGACACTAGATATGGTTAAAAGTTCGACTATTTAAAATCCACAGCTCAAAGCTAAGCGGATTAAAATCGTCAAATCATTACAATTCACTTCACATATAAATTTAAGCAATTCTTATTTGAAATACAAACGTTGATACGGAACCCAAAACAACACAATACTTCTATTATGTTGATTCAAAAGTAAATTAAGTTGTCTTCATTTTCTTTTCGATTTTCTTTTTTGTTTTTAACTTACCTTCCTTCTCTGGGAATCAAACTCTGATCCTCGTTACTCAACAGGAAAGTCGGCATTTCAATAAATCAGAATAAAGAATGCAGCCATAAGGCAAAGCAATTTAATGAATCACCAGATTCAATCATCAGCTTCTGCGACTTGGCTTTGGTTATTGATGTAGGGTTTTGCTATAAACCTACCTTTGGAATTCCCCAGCGGTTACAGCAATGCTGGTATGAGGTAGCCTCTGCTAGTTCGCAGAAGACAGGCAAGGTTGGTTCCATTTCATCACTTAGGCCAATGAAGGCCCGTTGTGTTACCATATAACCCTTTCTACGCTGCGATCGTAGAGAGAGGGTCTTCCCCGTTAAACCATCTAGAAAATATCACAAATTTAAGTAGAGAGGCTAGATCTATTTCAGAGATGTCTGACAGATCGTTTAGAAAAGGACAACCCAAAACTGTGAGTCGCCTTCTGCTAAGAGCTGGGCAATGGCAGAAGAGGTGTTGTACACTCTCCTCCTCGTCCACTGAATTGCAGCTTCTACACAAGTCATTGTGTCTGATGCCGAGCCTAGCAGCGTGTCTTCCTATTAGGCAGTGTCCAGTAAGGGCCCCTACTAGTAGGGAAATATGCACTCTTTCTTGACGGAGCCTAGATAAGCCTAGATACTTCACATGTGTGGATTGTTTGCCATCGATTAATGGTTATTCGCTAGTTAGTTTCCTTTGTTTGTAGCTTTAAGGTCGCAAGAGGCACCCCTATGTTGCTCTTATCCCGTAGGAGCTGAGTGGTGTTGCCAAATCTGGCGAGGTGGTCGGCCATCTCGTTGCCTTCAATGACGACAGGCAAAGACTGCTGATGATTGAATCTGCTGATTCATGAAATAGCTATATAGTCAATAGCCTCCTTTGTGATGTGTGTGTGAACAAACATAACTTATTGATCTGGAGCCTGCTAAAAGTTCTATGGTCGTAAAATATGTTTAAATAACACTAGGCAATAAGGTCCAGTATATTGAAGGGTTGGTGGTGATTCTAGATGATTTTCGTTTGCTGAACACGAATCTGTTTTCAGAAATGGTCCATCACGTCGAGATTTTTAGTAATTTGAGCTCAAAGAGCCTGTTTTGACTCTTTTCAGACGCGTTTTGTAGGCAACCTATAATTTTGTTTTTACTTTATTTTATATTATAGTAAGTTACTATTTCTTAACTTTAAAATAAACTATTCCAAAGAAATGTACGATTATTCTTAGCGAAGGTACCATTTTGAATACATATAATAACATACCGAAATTGCCTACAGCCAAAAACTATGCCTTATAAAAACAGTCTAAAAGGCTAGTAGTTTTTATAGAATTTCAATGAAAATTATCAACAACACCCATTGCATACTTTGGGGCAGCTACAATTCTATAGATTTTTTGTGAAAACGGATACAATTACTAAAAATGGTATATCTTCTTTGAAAAAAATCGTAGAAATGTTTGGGATAGCTTATTTTAAAGTTAAAAATAGGTATTTACGATAATATCAAAAAAAGTCAAAACAAAAGTATAGGTTCCCCAAAAAACGGGTCTAAAAAGGGTGAAAATAGACATTTTTTGCAACTTTAAGCTCGAATTACTAAAAATCCCCACGTGATAGACCATTTCTGAAAACAGATTCGTGTTCAGCACTCGAAAATCAGATAGAATCACCAACAACCCTTCAATATACTGGAAAAAGTCTCATTTTGTTGCCTTGTGTAATCTGAATTTATTGGAAATTCTCTAAAACTATAAATAGAAATTAAAATTTTCTACTTGAATTAAGTAATTTAGACTTATCTTGGAGTACTTTTGAGAGTGAATATGACTATTTCGAAGGGTATAAAAATACCCTACTATTCTATAGTAGAGCCTATCTGAGCTCTTATATGAGTTCTTTGACAATCAATGGCTCAAGCAGTCAGACTAAGATAGGTATGTAAGTTGAATATACAAAATCCGGAAATGTTGGCACAATTGGCACAGTTTCATTACAACTAGCGAAAAATCAGGTTTGGTTCCACTCAGAATAGATTTTTTAAAATTCAGAAAACAAAATTGAGTTCAGTAATTTGATAGTTTGTGTTAAGTGATATTTTACGAACCCTAATAGTCACTCCAACTAATTAACTAACCATCTACTAAATTCTCCAAATATTGCTGTAAATATTACAAGACTAACTGCTGCCCTTAACTTTCTCCATTTTCCCTCCAACTGTCTAAATCTCTGTTAACCCACAAAAGAGCCTATTGGCGCACAGCCAGCCTAGAGACTTGGCCACCTGCTGGCGCCTATATGGAACCAAATGAGAAGCTTAAAGAGGCTAACAAGCAACTTATTCAAATCCAAGGAAATCCCTATGGAGCCTATCAGCCTTATCTACTTCATACACCAGCTTTTTACTCGTTGGCCTATGTGGCGCCCTCTAGCGGCGTCGCCACAACTGCCTTAGCTGAGACAACAACTGCTGCCGCCCCCACCAGCAGCACAACAACAGCCAAGACACAAACCGATGATGATGATGACATTGAAACCCTAGAAAAGCTGCAAGTTCAGCCACAAACCAAAGGCAAAGGCAATGGCGATCTTAAAAGTGATGTGGGTCTTCGCTCAGCTATAAGCAAAATCAATCCAAGTTACGTGATAGAAGAAATTTTAGCCATACCCGGTAAACATGTGATCTCCACTTCAGAACTGAAGCAGAGACAAATTCAGAGATCTAAGCCATTGAAACTACGCCAAAAAATGATGGGTAAGCGTACGCCTGTCAAAGTAGAGGCCACTGGACGTACCAGCACGAGCACAGGCAATATACCACAAATTCAGTTTGGCAACTATTTCCTGCCCTATCAGCCATTGCAGGCTCAGGCTATACAGGGAGGCAAACGGGCGGCTTTAATACTAGAGCCGCATTCCAAGGCTGTGGTGGGTAATGGAGGCACAGCAATTTCAACTCCCATATCCAGGGCACTGCTCAAGAAGGGTGTGCCTACGAATGTGTACTTTAATCCAGAATCGGTGGCCATAGCTGGGGTAGGTGGGAAGGCTCATGCCACGGCAGATTTAGAACTGGATTTGTTTACCTAAGTATATCTATATATATATATATATCTCAACCTAGATCTACAAATGTAAATAAAGTTAAAGTAAATTGTAAAGCTTGTAGACATATTGAATCCTTCACGCTTCAACAACCTCCTGCCCAATTGCACAGCACATCTCCCCACTTCCTCTAGCACACACACACACACACACTGTCTATAACCAAGTATAACCCCCCAACCCCAAATTAGACACAGATCGAGAGCTGCTCCCTTAATCTTCGAGGAGCATCCCTACTATGGTGGCCTACAGGGTCAGTTTCTGCAGTTGCGTCCCCAGCAAGATGGCAGCATTAGCAGCTACATTCTGCAGCAACAGCCCCAACTCAGAACCGCTCCACGTGATGCCGATGATACGATCACCATTTCGGCAGCCAGCATTTCAGCCACTGCGGATGATAGCGGCACCAGCTCGAGCAGCAGTTCCATCTCGGCCAGCACCAGTGATTTCAATCGCATTCAATTGGCTGCTGCACGTCTGGTGGCCATACAGGAGTTGGCCAAGCGCAAGGGCTCCTTTAGCGCGGAGGACAACAAGATCTATGCCAGCAGTTTGCTAGAGCTGGGTCAGGCGGCCCAGAGTCTAGCCCTGCTACAGCAGACGGGACAGATTAAGGATTTTAGTGTCTTGCTGCAGCCCGAACTATTTCCCATACCCCAGAAGCAACCCTCGAATTTTGGTCTGGAGGCCAGCGGCAATAATCCAGCGGATCAAAAAATTGATGAGCAAAAGTTGGAGGAGGTAACCGAGCAGCAGCTATCGCCTGAGGAGTTTCTGCCACCCAACAATGAGGATCCCTATGAGGATGTGAACGACAGTGTGTCGGTGATACCCAAAAAGGATGCAGCTGTGGCCGAGGCCAAACCCGTGGGTAATTATCCTCCTCGTAACATAAACCGAAACGAAGCTTTAATAAAACTCTTAAAAGGTCTCTCCATTGCCGGTGAGGGTGGCGTGGCCTCTTCCAAGCCCAATGCTGTGGCTCTTTCGGGTCGAAATGGTCTGGCCGTGGCCTCACCCAAGGCTACAGCCATTGCCGGTGTTTCCCCCGAAGAGGCAGCTGCCTTCAGTATCTCTTTGCCCACACGTAATCAGTTGGTGATCAAGACACCCAATTCGGCTGCAGAGAAGTCCAGCGATGACTATGATTATAATGATGGACCCATTACCGTGGCGCGTTTTCCTCTTAGCCGTACGCCTGTACGCCTTTACTCTGGTGGTGCCAGCGCTGTTGCTGGCGGTGATGCTTTGGTTAGCAAATGGCGCACAGCCATCGCAGAGGAATATGCCGCCCGGCAGGCCCAATCAACCAAAATATCACCCAAACCCTTTATACGCATGGCTCCCAAGCGACGTCTTCACTATGAATAAAGCGCTCTGAAATACATTTAAGGAATAGCCAGGAAACATTGAAGAATTATTTTTGTGCCAGCTTTCGTATTGCCAATAAACTTTGGGTCCATCCAATTGACTTTTTGTGCGTTTTAATGGAATTCGAATTTACGAATTTTTCTTTTGATCAAAAAGGGAGTGGGTATCTTTGAGTTCGCATAGGCTTTGTTTGGACAACGGTAGACTTTTTTCTACAATTTCATTAGTAAACACATTTTTCCACGGGAGTTATTAAAAGGCTTCAGAAACTATAAGAAGAAAGTTCCAACACATCAAATTTGCAGTACAAAGCCTAAATCAGGGGTGCTCAAGCCGATTCCTCAAGCCGTGCAATCGTTGTTGTTTTACGCAATGGGTTATGCATGCCATAAGGATGCATAGAGCAACAACAAATTCATATGCGTTCTCTTCTCTCTTTCTATCCGAGCGACAGCAACTTCATATCTCTCGCAAATTCAAAACGCAACAACAATTTGGATCAATGGGTACATCAAAAAACAGAATTGCCGAATAGCCAGTCTGAAGAGCAGCCACAGGCAGTTCAAGAGCTGTCAATGCACCCTGAAAAATTCACTATTTGGTGCTGTTTGTGTGCCGACGGCATCATTGGATCGTACTTTTTCAAAAATAATGAAAATCCCAACGTTATAGTCAATGGAGTAAGATTCTGCTTTTGTTCAGTGTCATAAGTCGAAGCAGCAGCAAGCGTTTGCTTTCAGAAGTCGACGGCAGCGCAAGCGCGACAGAAGTCTCTCACATCTCTTTTCTGCTTTTGCATTTTGCTTTCTGCTTTTGCGCGTTATTTTTCTTAACACACACAAAAAAATATTTACCGTTTCTCGTCTCGGCTCGGTTGAAGGTAACAACAACAGCGCTCTGAAAATAACAAATGTTGCTATTGCGTTGCGTTAAATTTTGGTGATCCTGGTAATTTCGAGAAAATTTCGTGGCAACAACGCTGCCGTCGAATTGCAGAAGCGACTTACGCCACTGAACACAAGCAGAATCAAAATCAAAATCGAAAATGATGAAGCGACAACTGCTGCTGCTGTTCGCTTTTTCGCTATAATCGTTTCGTGCTGCTACCTTCCACAGCGGCTTCAGAAGCAAAAGTTCATATTGTTGAAAAAAGTCGAAGCTGTGGAAGGTGAAAATTTTGAGACTTCTGCTACTTTGACTGAAACAATTTAAACACTGGTTTCAACAAGACGCGAAACCATGGACCCATTTGGAAGCGACTTTGGTGAGCAATTAATATAACGTTATGAACCACTCCATAGGCCGCCAAGATCATGTGATTTGACTATTTTTTGTGGGGCTACGTGAAAGTCTCTCAAGTACAGGGACAAGCCAGCCACAATTGCAGCCTTGGAAGTCCACATACAGCTGCCATTGGTGAGATACCGGCCGAGATGCTAGAAAAAGTGTCC
Source organism: Lordiphosa magnipectinata (assembly GCA_037044535.1). NCBI lineage: Eukaryota > Metazoa > Arthropoda > Insecta > Diptera > Drosophilidae > Lordiphosa > Lordiphosa magnipectinata. The sequence continues at coordinate 11,103 of JBAMBO010002454.1, forward strand.
CAAAATTGAAGCTTACAGATTGACCACATCAGGCGTAGACGCGGGCAACATTTACATGAAATAATTTTTAAAAAGTAAATGGCAGGCTTTGATCCAAATAAATTTTAGGGAGTATAAAATAGCGATTTTTGTGCTGAATTAAAGATAAAGAATAACCAGAAACGAGATGCCGCTCAAATGTTAGTTAATTTTATTATTCTTTCAAATTGTTTATAATTTCAATAAATTATAATAGGGAAAGCATCGACCAGATGTCCAGAGCGAAATTTTCTATGAAGGAGCATAAGAACTTAGCCCGCAGTTTCACAAAAGGCGTCAGGTGGCGGTGGCTGCAGCCTGGAACAAACTGACCATGAATTTGCCCAACCTTTCCTCCGGTTGATTTAATTAAATAAAGCTCGGCCAAAGGTACTTTTCAAGCAGCAGGAGCATTACCCACAAAATTTTGCCTACGTATATCGTTTTGTTTACCGTTTCGTTTGCCGTACTCGTGTTACCATACAGCAGCTAGAGTTGAAAGGTTTCATTTTTTATTTGGCGGCCGGCAAATTACAATTTTTGCTGTTTGAATTAAAAAACATTCAACTCTGTTGAAGAAAATTAAGATTATTTTGTTTAAAAAAGAACTAACCAAATTCTTTACATTTAAAAATATTAATAAAATCGCATGAAAAGGCTTACTCTAATTTGCCCTTGCGTGTCCTTGGGTGTCTACCATGCGCATTCAAGTTCGAAAGGATTTGTGTACAAGCTTAAAAAATGAAATCACGCGAAGTTCTGTGGCATGGCGAAAATTTTCGCGCGATTTGACAAATCGCCAGAAGCCAAATCAGAATAGTCCCCTGAATAGTTCATCGGCTAGCATAGTTATCGATAGATGGCTAGCTGGCATTTCCCACCTGTCGGCAAAACCTAGTACTGGGTTACTCCACGATCGTTGTCTATTTCTGTCTTTTATTCCTAGCTTGTAAATCTGAAAGATTCCAAAACTAAATGCCAGCTTGGCCTATTCAAGCCGAAATATGTTTTGGTAGAGTCTCTACAGCAGGGGTGCCCACAGCCTATGCTGAGGGTTCACAGGTGTTGTTGTAAGTCCATAGCACGCAGCACACGAGTTCACAAATACACAGCAACCAGCAATTGGCGAGATTTTTATACTCTGTACCATATTCCTATTCAGTCATATTCTTAATCAGCATCAACAGCCGAGTCGGTATATCCATGTCCGTCTGTCACACCGTATGAACGAAGAGATCTCAGAGATGGTAAGAGATAGAGTTTTTACATGTATGGGACATATACTTCTTATACTTGCAGACAGATAAAGCTTATTTTCAATTTTTGCCACGCCCCCTGCCGCCTCCGCAATTCGGAAAAAAATTATGTCTCCCACAGTTTTGTAGATAGATGATTTGTACATGCTAGAGATATTTAGTAATCAAGATTATTTAACGATTTGCCTCATAAATGATTAAGATCGGATGAACTATACTCAAGTTATGACCAAAAGAAAGTTCGCTGCCGCAGCGCAACAGCAGCGCTGCTACTACAGGTACAGAGTATATGACAGTCGGGCTTGACAGACTTTCTGACTTGTTTTAATATTATGTTAGGTGTGTGCTCTGCCTTTCGAAGGCTGTGGGCATCCCAATTCTACAGCATCAGAAAGCTTTACAAAGCAGCAAAAGACTATATTTCTGGCGCTGAGAGCCAGATTCCATGAGCCCCGGCAGAAAAGAGGGTTTGCTGTTGGTTTTGCTCTTCCTGATGGCCAAGTTAATTGAGCGATCCGGCGAAACGATGCTATAGATTGTTCGGCACGATGAGGCTCCACAAGTCCATGGGCATACTTTTGTTCTCTTTTGCAGCAAGGAGTCTGGTAGTAGTACTCTCCATTGCCCCATAGAGGTTTACTTGTTATAATTAGATAATTTTGAGTCACTTGATCGCAGCTTGACTGTTTGAAAAATGCATTTGGTAGTTCTTCATTGCGAAGATTTGATCTTACATCGCCTGTCAGTCTGTTTTCAATCTTTAAGCCAGCAAGATTATATTGCTGGTCCGGTACGATGGTGATTTCAGTGAAAAGAGCGTTTCCCTGTAAGATAGTGAGTGAAATTGGTTGAGTAGCGGTCATCTGTACGATGAAGAGATTGGTTACATTTGTATCCAGGGCGTCTCCGGGTTTAGTCAGGCTCTGGACTTTTCAGAATCTGTGCAGTTCAGCCTATTTTTCCTGTATCATCTACTATACTGAGACAACGATATCCCATTTATGGTTTCAGCTCTTCTTTTCTGGAATTCATGAACTCTTCCCAATCAACATCATAAACCACTGCATGTCAATTAAAATGTTTCGGAAAAGGAAAACTTAATAAAGCTTTATTTCGAATTTCCTAAAAAGTAAATCCTCCTAACTTACATTAACAGCCAACTATAAAAACCATCCCAAATCAGGATTCCCTTCACCATTTTAAACCCCTCACCTACACTTTCCTAAGGCCAATGCACTAAACTCCAATTGCATTTATTCAATTTCTATTGCCTGCCATTAGGCGCACCCCCTCAAACAGCCAAACCGACACGCATTTAGTTGCTGCGGGAAATCAATATATTTTATAACAAAAATAAATTTCACAAACGAAAAAATTGAAAGAAAAAATGAAATAGCAGAACAGAGAACGCAAGCATGTGCAAATCTTGATTAATCTTTTCCGCCAGTGCTTGGTGCATGAAAATAATTTATCTAAAATGGCAAAGAGATCTGCGGTGAGGGGGGTGCACAACGCATTCAATTTGCACCTGAACCAGTTCCCTGGCTGCTTGGGCTGTCAATGCGGCTTCAATGCAATGGTTATGCTTGACTTCTATTACGCGGCAGGTTTAACAAACTGCAGAACTTGACCAAGACCAAGACGAAGACGAAGACCAACATCTACATTGACCATCTGCCATCTGCTTGAGAACCTGAAACCAAAAGAACCCTCTGGCTGTTCGTCTTGTTGTTTTTGTTGTTGCGATTGTTTGTTGCCAGAACCAAAGTTGGCTGGGCTTTGGCTTTTCATGCTCCTTTTGGCTATCTACTTACTTGTGTCTCTTTGCCGACGTTTTCCTGCGGGAAGCTGATGTTGTTGTTGCCTGTTTTTCTGGTTCTTTGTTCTTGGGCTAGGTCAGTACAGAGGCACATTATAAAAGGCCATGGCTACCCAGCACTAGCCACCAGTTTCCTTGAAGTGGTCGCCGTGTTAAGACTGAAGACGAAGACTGTCTCTACTCTAGTAACCATTGTGCCAATTCAACGACTGACTCTCTTGTGATATTTAGATATTTCCCCCCAGCGGCTTGCGGATTGTGGTCATTAAAAGCATTTGCCTAACTTCAAATAACCTGCCTAGATTTTTTGGAGAAAGTGTCATTTGCCAATTGCCCAGACGTCAAAGAACATTAACTAAAGCTTAAACACACAGTTGACAACGAGAAAAGAGGTAAGTTTTCTTTTCGTTTTTTTTTTTAGTTTTAATATTTCAAGTTTGCGGTGTTTCTAGAAAGTTTTAAAAAAAAAAAGTGAAATATGGAATGAGACAGTTTTTAACGGGTTTTGTTGGGGATTACAAATTGTTCAATTTGAAAGATCATGAAGAAAATTAAAGAACATATGGAATATTAGGCTGAACTAACTGAATAAATGTAAAATAAATTGTAAACAATTAAGAAAGTCAGTCAAGCCCATCAGTGAAATACTCTGTAGTTGCAAAAGTTCGTAAATGTTTATTAATTTAGCCTCTTTGTTTTTCTTTTTTTACTTGTATAATATGGCGGCTGGCAAAGAATTTAGTTTTGCTTATAACTCAACTATCAGTTACCTGATTCGTTTACAAACTTGGAGAATCAATAAATATTGCTGATTACAATGTGACTGTTTTAGTGACCTCTTTACATATCAATCATAGAACTCTTAGCAGTCTCCAGGTCAACAAGTTATGTTTTTGTTCACATCTTTTCTTAAACACACCAGAAAGGAGGTTGCTTGACTATATTGCTATTTCATGAATCACAACGATTCAATCATCAGCAGTCTTTGCCTGTTTTCAGCAGGTAGGCAGCAGCTACCTCATGCCAGCATTGCTATAACCGCTTGGGAATCCCAAAAGCAGTTGCAGAAGCTTTGTGTGTGTGTGCGCCCCGTATCGGCCCTTCTGTTGTTTGTGGGGGAAATACTCTCTCCGCAGTTAACACAGGAGCCAATTTGTTTGAATTGCCAATTCAAAAGGTTTTCTCTTACCCTGTTTATACACAAATCCAATTTCATGTAAATGCCCCTTAAAGTAAGCAAACTATATTTCCCTTTAAATGTATCTATTTGTAAGAGAAAATTGACTGTCAATTATATCAGCTTAATACGGAGTGCACTCTGTATATCAGGGTTGCCCAAGAAGAGAGGACAGAAAATGTATAAATTCTGTTTATCAGTGTTGCTCGACAATAGACTCCAACTGACTTTCAGACATTCAGTGAGGACTGACTTTATGACTTTATAGGGTCTTATATACTTAATAGGGTCGGAAATGTTTCCTACTCCCTGTTAATTACATTTGCACAACTTCATGGTACCCTTTTATCCAATTTCAATGTTTACAGGGTATCAAAATAAAGAGATGAGGAAGACTAGTAATAGGCTTAGCACATTTAAGAGGTACGAGTAGAATTTGATGATTATTGCTGGTTCATCCGGCTCGAAGGACCAATAAAAACGGTGTAGGACAGACACTTGCTAGTAGAAAAAGTTGGTGCGAGGAGGAAAAAACACGACTTGTTTGTTTCACTTATCATTTGCCAGAGATAAGTGCAATATATATTTTAATGTTTTCAGTGATATATTCGATAACTATTGCTTTGACTACGTATCGAAACTAGAACTTATAACTTTAACTCAGATTATGATTATATTGGGACGGACGGAATGAAACATAACTGAACAATCCGCAATGGCCTAAATTTGCCAAAAATTTTGGCATAAATTAGACGGACCCAGTTAGAGTGCTATAACTTAGAACATTTTATAGTACTGGCATATATATGAAAAGGACAAAACTTTGAACCGATCCGACCACGCCTACTAGTACCGCCCATACAACCCTGTAGGTATGAGCGCACAGATCTCAGGTATGGTAAGAGATAGAGGTTTGATATGTTTGGTACATATACTTCTTATGCTTGCAGGCAGATCAAGTTTATTTTCAATTTATTCCACGACCCCTGCCCTCCCCGCAATTTGGAAATAACGTCATATCTCCCACAGTTTTGAATAGATAGATAGTTCGTACCTTCTAGACATATTTCGTAATCAACTTTACTTACCGATCTGACAAAGGAATGTTAAAGATTGGTTAAACGATAGTAAAGTAAGCAAAAGAAATTTCGCCTTCGCAGCGCAGCAGTTCCGTTGCGTTCTAGTGCTACTGCAGCTGCAAAATATACACTGAGCATACTCCTTCGCAGGTACACGGTATATTACAGTAGGGGTTGACCGATTTTCTTATACATACAATATAAAATACACTTTTGCTGACTGCAACAATATTAAATATTTCGAAAACGAACAAAAATGAACAAAATCTATTAATTACACCATATTATGTACATTTAAATGAACACAATTGCATCTTTAGTTGCGAGAATACCCGAGAATCTGCCAACTTTTACTCCAGGGAACACGGGACATTTAGGTTAAGTTCGCCTTAAAAAGAAAACAACAACAACACATGAAAACAAAGACACAACACAAAAAAACACAAACTTTTCTTCATTTCCTAAAATACATACCTTGTGCTACATTTTGCCCTTACAAAACATTAATTATTCTATATATTTAAAGCTGTTTTTACACAGACAGACAGAGCAATGAAATTTTTGTAGAAAAAAAAAAACAAACTTTCAGGACCGTGCCAAAATTCCAGAGATGCACAAATAATTGTTCAGCCTGTAATTAGGGTTCTTGGTTCTATATTCTTTCAGAGCAATTAAGTTTCTTTTCAATATTCCAACATTTGTTTTTTAATTTATGCCAAAGTTTTGTCAATTTCGGCCAGTGTGCAATGATGTGAAATGGAAATTAACACTGGCAACCATCTAACATCTTACTTCTGTCAGTCAATGCTCTCAAAAAATTTGTTGTTTCCGAAATTATACAAAAATATATTGGTATGAAATATGTTTGACATTTGCTCAACAAAATCAGCCTTAAGAAACTTTTGTTCGTAATTGAAAAGCCGCTATGTTTGGTCCTTTGGGAACATTTTTTGCGAATTCTACTGCTCCATTCTCTATGTTGATATTTTAACCAGCAACTCCAAGTTTTCGCAAGTTTCTCTGCCATTACTTAATTTAATGAGGAACGATGTGGTATTGAAACATTTTACTTCAAGATGTAGAAGTAGTAGAAAAATCTACAAAATTACAGCAAATTATTATTAGAACAAATTATGAAAAAGTGAATTTGGTATAAAGTAGGAATATATAGAATTTGCTCGAAAACAGCAAAAAAAATAGAAACATCAAAAAAATTATAATAATAATAACCTTTACCAAAGATAATAATATTATTAGATGTCCTGTGCCTGTACGATTCTACAATATTTCTATAATATAATTTTTTACCATTAAATACTGAAATAAAGATGCATTCGATATGAAATGAGAAACAATCTTCAAAATAATAGCGTAAAAATGAAGTTATAAGTGACCATGTGACCTTTTCCCAAGCAAAATCTATGATTTTGGGGGGGGGGGGGGGGTAGGGCTGCGCCCTTGGATCTCATAGTACAATTTCTGCTTTCAAACAATAGATTTAGGACCAATTTCACATCATCTAAGGGCCGATTTTACATGTTCAGAAAAACGTAGAATTTACTGTGTAATTTGTTGGTTTATGTGACTAGAAGATGTGAAATCGGCTCGAATTGTAAATTTATCTTACCTTAGACAACGAATTAGACTTATCAATTTCTAAGTACCTTGCAAAATAAAAGACTCAAGCCACGAACTTGATTACCAAGTAAAGATTAAAGCCTCAAACTTGACCATCATTTTGCATTGTAAGTTGGGCTACTAGTCATTACCTTGTATCTACACCAGAAGTGGCTTTGTAGCTAATCAAATGGCAAACCGGTTAATAGTCAATCCATGTACTTGGCATCCTGTCGTGTTGGGACCTATCATTACACACACACACACACACACACACACACACATAGGCATTAATAACGTTAAATTTAGAATGGACTTTGCTTGGGACCAACTAAAAATAGCCAAGTGGCCATACCAGTTTGCAGCCGTTTTTCCAGTCCCCAAGCAAAAGAAGTTACCAACTTCATAGATCTGATCAATCCCCGTTTCTTTCATTTCCTTACCTCCGTTTAGAATGTTCATCTTTGCCTTGTTCTGCCTACTGGCAGTGGGAAGTCAGGCTCATCCCATTGAACCCACAGCCCAGCATATTGTGATTGTAACGCCACAGGCACAAGTGCATCTGGAGCCAGCTCTTCGCTATGTGCATGGCCTGTCGCCGCTGGCTCGTGTTTCTGCCCCGCACCATCATGAGGAGACTATTGTGTATGTGCCGGCTGGATCTGCAGCCTCTGTGTTACCTGTGGTAGATGCTGTGGGCTCGGGACGTGCAGACACCAAGCAAGCTGAGGGTATTCCAGAGAATATAAACCAGATTCAGCAGCAGGTACAACAGGGTGTGGAGATTGTCAGCGGACAGTTTGGAGAGGCAGCGGCAGCAGCTGCCGCCACTGGTGCTGGCTTTTTTCCGGGTTTCTTCCCTGGTGGATCCAAAAAGGAGGAACAACAAAAATTGAAAGCCGAAAAATTTGAAATAATCGAGACTCCGGCCAATACACAACCCCTGCTGACCGCCACCGAGGCCCGCCACTTCTACAGCCTGCCACAGGTCTATCACACTCCGGTGGTGGATGTGGTCCATACGCCTGTTTACTCCTGGCCCATTTCGGCCATCCGTGCGCGCAGCATTGAGCCCGAGCAAGAGGCTCAGCCAGCACCATTGAAGGCCGAAGCGGAATTGCCACAGGAGTTGCCCCAGGCTCAGCCACTGCTTAAGCAGCAGCCTCTCGAGCAGCCCTTGGAACAGCAACCAGCCCAACCCATTATACCGGAGGCTAGTGAGCAGAAAGCGGAATTCGCTGGACGCCTTCTAGAGGGCAATGCCATTAAGCAGGAATTGCAGAGCCCTGAGCTAGCCAAGGAGCAGATAAAGGAAGATCGTAAGTAGCTGTAAACATTTTTCACTTCTCTTGTCTAAAATTTCGTATACATTCAGCTAAAGCACAGCCAGAGGAGCCACTGATCAAGGCCATTCCGGCTGAGCCCATCCAGCAGATCCAGCCATCTCAGTCCGCCGAAAATATTGCCATTCCCATTGCACCACAGGCCTAACTGAGAGTGCTCACACAACACGCATCTCGAATCTCTCATATCTCTATGGGCAGCTTTGGTTCTTCAACTGATTCTCATTGCGTGCCCGGTGGTACATAGCCGGGCCGAGGGTTTTTTTTAATTCCATTAGTTACTACTAACACAAGACATCAACAATTTTCCAGTTTTCAAACATTAATTAACAGCAAAAAGAGCATAAGACACAAACATTCATTCATAATCGCCATCATCACGAAATCGTTCATAATCATCAACATGATCATCATCATTATATTCATTAACCATAACATTGAAAAAGTAAAACAGAACAAATAAAAAAAAAAAGTGAATGTAAAATGTAAGAGAACGAGAGCATTTTGGTTTGCAGGAAAAACGGAACCAACCAAACGAAAGACTTAGACAACAAACTTTCTTGGCAAACTTTTGAATAGAATGAAAGCAAGACTAAAAGCCAGCTTAAGTAGGTAAGGTCACACAGGTCAAATAGCTTAAACAAAAATGGCCAAAGTCTTGACCTAAATGAAGAATTCTTTCAGAAAATGTTTACATACATAACAATATGTCATGAAATGAAACTGTCAGCCAACGATTTTTGATTCATTAGAGCTCCCAAATGACGAAAATAAAATTTGAAAATTTTATTTATTTTTTAAAAATATTTTTAAGAGGTGCTCAAATGTCTATGGCTTGTTCGTTTGTCTATAGATATCAAAGAACGAAAGCTTATTTGAATAATAACACAAGGCAACGAAATTAAACTTTAAAAAATTGAATTTGTTTGCAACTTTAAGCTCTAATTACTCAAATTATCGACTTGATGGACCATTTTTAAAAACAGATTCGTGTTCAGCACACAAAAATCATCAATGAAATTTAGTTTATTTTTGCTAGGGTAACGCTTTTTGGTGGAATTGAGGGTCAAGCGATCGAGCATCCGCCGTATTGGAGCTTGTGTATCTCAAAAGTAGCTTATCGCACCTTTTTCGTTGCATAATCCGCTTTTCTTGCATTCAACAATCAACGTAGAAGGGCTGTAGCTTCTGGATGTATTTTGGAATTGTTTGAACATCAACGTAAATGGTTTTAAAATAGAGTACCGCACATTCGCTGTAAGACCCGAGATCGAGAGTACCCTTTTCGGAATCCTTGACACAGCATTCGGACTGCAGTCACTGATGCAGCAAAAAACAAAGAGCTCTCTTGGCTTTATAAGCCTCGTATCTGTCTGTCCAAAAATCTTGTCTACAAGGCTTTCATCTAAATTTTCTGGATTTGGGGGGATCCACCAATGACATATCTTAGAGCTGGAGAAAAATCGGTGGTAACATCGATGCATCGATGTTTTTATCTTAGCTGCAGATGTTTGCGATGTTTTTGAAACCGCACATTAACATGACACGGCCACACTATTTTCTTATACAATTTACATAGCGTCCTTAAGAAAGGTAAGATGACCAATTTGCGGTTCTTAGACAATTTTGATATTTGAGGAGGGTCAGTAGAATGGGAGCATTTTAAAAATTGCCGCAATTCACAAGACGCCATATGCAACTATCCAAAAAAAAAAAAATTGTTTATGATTGTAGTCGATGTTCAACCATTGACACGCTACAATCAAAAAAGTGTGCGATTTATAAAAACTTACAAATTTTCCATGATTTGAACACACACAAACCCCTTTTAGTTCAAGAAATCATTCGACTTCCCTGCCTTAACAACGTGATTTCCAAATGTGAGCGAATTGTCAGTTTTTAAATCAAGTACTGTGGCCCTTGAAAAACTAAAACAGTCTCAATCTACGAATAAAGTTTATGGCATTATTCAAGTCTCCACACAATGGGAAGTGAACTTAAGTCTGACCAAGCTGTCTGAGCCCACTAAAAGAAGTGGCTAAAAAATATTTATTTATTCTGGCAACATCCACAGCTTCTGCAAGGACATACAGTAAAGCTGGAAGCTGGATGTGCCCTATGAGGGACATTAGTTTTATAATTTGATTGGTACATTTAAATTAAATATATTTATATCAAATTTATATATTTATTAATTTATACACATTCTTTATTTATTTCCAATTTAAGCAAGAAAGTGCTTTGGGAAGGTCCATCACCAGACTCTCAAAATTTGAATTAAACATCGAAAACATATAAGTACTCAGACATCGATGTTTCTCCAGCTCTAGACTGTATAGGTGCTCTCTGCGCACTTTGCCTTTTTTAAAAATTACTTGCTGGTCACACTTAGTCGGGAATTACAAGGCGAAACATACTTCAGGAAGTTTTGCAAAAAGTTCTGGCTTGTAGGAAAGAGGTGTAGTGGCATGATACAACTAATAAGATATGGCCAGCTCTCAGATCGCTCTCTGTTAAAGCTTGCAACTCAGCTTGCAAGGCTTCAGAAAGAGAGCGCGAAAATGTAACAGTGTCTCTCTTTAACACACAGTGATGCATGACTTCAGCAAGCATTCGGTCTGAGTTCGGCCCCCAGACCAGGCAATGTGTTGCGAAATATTATATGCACGAGCTCCCAGAAAAATTTCGCATCTTACAATGATAGGTAGCTGGTCATACCTTATTAGTTGCATGATGTGTAGTGGTTCCTCTCTACCCCTCTTTCAAAAGAAACCTTTTTTCAAAAACTTAATGAAATTTGCTTCCTGAGCCTGAGAGCTTTAAGGTCTACGCGAAGCTTTTGCTCTTGTTGTTTTCAGCAAGAGAAATTATGACGGGTTTTACAAATCCGCGGATCACAGTCGGTGCTTTCAGAACTTAAGCCCATAGCTAATCGGTACCAGGGGATGACCAGTAGCCCAAGGCTGCTCGCCTTGCGGTTCGAATTGGTTTTACATTGACCTCGAAATTTGAGTTTGATCCTGTTTGGGTTTACTTTGAGGCATTCCTGGAATAACCCATTTTAATTATTTTGACTTGAGTTCGTTCTTATGGGGGCTCTTGTCTGAAATCACCATCCAGGCTCAATCTACCATATGAACTTTAAGTGGGACGTGGATTTAATCCAGATGTAAAAGTTTCACTTTAAACAAACCTCAAGGGGCCAGAATATTCTGTCTTTACCAGCGTAAACAGTTTAACATTCCACAGGATTTACTGTATTTTTATACCCGTTACTCGTAGAGTAAAAAGATTACACTAAAGTCGTGGAATTTTACGTAATAGGCAGAAGGAAACATTTCCGACCATATAAAGTACATATATTTATTCTTGATCAGCATCGACAGCTGGGTCAATATAGCCCTGTATGTCTGTATGAACACCTAGATATCAGAGACTAGAACAGCAAGACCTATTGTAGACCTATTGTCTGCCCGCAGGTCAAGCTTGTTTAAAATTTAAGCCACGAAATTACAACCTTCTTTTACTCTAGTCATAGCCGTTTCGAAATACTTGTGGATTCTGTCGAATCTGTACTTTAGGACTACCTTAAGGTTTCAAGATAGGTTAGAAAATACATTTTTTGGACCTCAAAGAAGTATAACAGCTCTAAACTTAGATCTGCCATAGTTTCGCCAAATATTGACCTACTTTAATGAGGTCAACGTTTACCGTTTTATAATCCGTTTTCAAATTTTTTTGGTTTTTTTTTTTACAAATCTCATTATACAATGGCAATGACCCCCATTATTATTGTCCAATCGCTTCTTGCGTAGCCTGAAAAATTCACATAGCATAAAAATATTGCACATATTAGCCAGCAGCGTAGGTGCAAACATAAATTGTGCCCAGAGCTTCACAGCGTTGCATACTAAATAGATTAACGCGAAACGTGCCCAGCCATAAGCAAAAAAAGAGTTACAGATTGGCGCTGGGCGACAACACTTTTTTTATTGACTTAGGCTATAAAACATAAATATAAAACTAATAATCTACTCCACCTGGGCCACAGTGGTTGCATCCTGCTCACCTATGTCTAATAAATCATTCTCCTCGTTCACTTTCACCGTTGTTGACAGATCCAGCAGATCTTGCACTTCGCTGGTCAACTCATCTTTACGTATAGGTCGACTGGTGTCCGTATAGCGATAGATGGAGAAATAGGTTTGTATGCGTTGGATCAAGTTCTCCAGCAGTGGCGGAAACTTATGCTCCACCCCATCGCCATAGATTTTGATATTCAGCTTGGACTCGCTCGCTTCGTTTGGCAGGGGCAATTTCAAAGCTTGTAGAACACCGCGTAGTAGCAACAGATTTTGTAGATTATTGCCAGTTTGATTGGGATCACGTCTTAGGATTAATGTGCCATTTGGTTTCAGCTCCAGATAACCCAATTTTTCCATATTTGTAAACTCTTTGCCAATAAATAAGGGCACAATAGCCGCCTGTAGAGCCGCACAGCAAAGCAGCAATTGTAGTGTGATGATGGAGTGCATCTTTCGATTGGAGGTTTTTTTCCACTGACAGATCCGCTCGGGCACTCGCCTGAAGTTGCACTACTTTTGGTTTGACTTTGGCCAACGAAGTTATTCCAAGAGCTGCGCTTTTTTACATATTTTTTGAGCCCTGAATGTACTCCTAATTGAGTGGTGTTTGTATTCGCCTTTGTTGGACAGTTGTTTACTCGCTTGGCACATGGCCAACATTTTGTATTTTTTTTTTTTTTGGAGTCGAACTTGCGTGAGACGTGCTCCAAGCTCTCATTGCGCTTATTGAGTATTTTGTTTTGTCGTATTTGAGTTAGTCATTTGCATTTATTTGTCAATTTTCTGTTATATTTTTTTTCGCTTAAGTTGAGAAGCTTTTTGGAGTAGTGAAAGCAGGGATGCAGGTCGATCAGGAATTGGGACTGTTTTTGGCTGCAAACCTAATTTAAATCGAAAGAGATTCACTCCGGGGTTCGAACCCGTGCAACTTTTTAGATTCAGAAGGTTCAAGTTCGAACCAGAAATATTGGAAATTTGGAAATTTGAAAAACCTTATTCATTTCATTTATAAATATTTAGTTCAGCGTTTTGATACTTTTAATATAATTTTGGCATGGCATATTGGTTTTATCATGTTACGAGATGACACTTACGACGCACAGTGGTTCAGAATCGATTCGCCTTGGACAAAACTCTGCAACTTTTGAACAGTTCAAAATTTTGAATTCATTTTCTTGTTTTGGTTAATTAAAAATTGTTCAAGGTCTTATATAGTTAAGAGTTTATTAAAATTAATTCAGTAGTTCCGGAGCTATACAGAGTCAAAGTCAAAAATTCGTATATGTTTTCTTTCAAGCACCTGTAAGCCATATTAATAAAGCGGGGGTGCTGATATTTGGTCAGAATCTATATAATGTAATGCTCAGCTGTTTTTTCCAAACTACAATTTAATCGGTCAAGGTTTAGGTACATTTCTTATATTATTAAAAATTTTCACAACTGGTGTTACCTTTATTGTACCCGAAATCCAAAACAATTAGTGTAGGTTGCCAAATTTTTAAAGAACTAATTTTTTTTAGTTGCTTTCAGATTTCTACCAAGTTTTGAGCCAATCGGACATCATTTAGATAGAGCAGCCAAATAAAATCAATCTTTTTTATACTTTTTATAAAAAAATGATAATTTTTTGAAAATATTTTTAAAAATCATTCATGTTATTTGTGTAAATTAGGTTTTAAAATATTTTTTTTAGTTCTTTCTACATTTTTAAAAAGTTAAAAGCCAATCGGACATCAGTTAGATATAGCTCCCATACTAAATTAAAATATGTTCATACATTTTCAAGAAATATATATAGAAATGAAGATATTCGTTTTGCAGCATGCATGTTACGAAGATTACATACAGCGGACGAGTCTGGACCAGTTCTTCCCTTGCGAAATTGATTCGTATACCTCTCGAACATCACGTTACATACGTTGCGAACGGCCAAAGGCGTACAAAAACAAACCTTGACTGTTTTCTCATAAACACTTATTCTCGAGTTGGGTCTCGATCGGTGTCGGCTAAAGATATTTTCATTAAAGTTGACATATTAGACTGTAAAATGAAGCAATCAATTTTTTGAAGACTTTTGAAGACAACTTTTACCAGCCTCGGAAAGATAAAAAATAGATGTAAAACAGGAACCTGTATGAAAAGCAATTGTTCACAAACTACAACTTCGATGTGGAAATGTTATATATTTATAAAAAGAGAAATAGTATGTACTTCGTTTTCTTTTTAAAACTGCCTATTTATTTCATATGTGTACAATATTCAATATACAGGTTTAGAATTTGAACCTTTGACTTTGACTAGTTGTTAGACCAAACTATCAAAATTAACTTTTATGTTTGTTTAGCCGGCTCAAAGACAATCAAAATAGATTTATTACATTTGGATAGCAATAGTTTGTCTGTACAGTACTGTTTCAAGGGCCTCCCGGTCCTCTCATCAGCAGACTTTTTTGCCGTCACCCGATTTCCAAGATACTTATATATCAAATATCCACGGAATAAGCATTTGGAGATAACAAGGAACACTACAATGAGAGTTCATAAGAGCTGCCGAGCCAAATCAAGAGGTGGTTAGCAAACTAACTCTCCAGCAGGCAAGCCAAAGTTGAGTTTCGTGGTAGGCAGCCTCAGAACCAAATCATAAATCAAGGAGTACCCCAAGGCGGTGTCCTCTCTCCCCTGCTATTCAACACCTACATAGCAGGGATACCACAACCACCCTCCGAGGTTAAATTAATCACCTATGCAGATGACTGCACAGTTATCTCCTTAGGCAGGGATGACAAAAAACTTGAGGAGAGGATAAATGACTACCTTCCAAGCGTTGCTGAGGCCTGTCAGCCACAAAACCCTCGGCCACTATCCTAACGACCTGCACGAAAGCAGTGAGGACGCAACTGAACCTCCACATTTGTGTGCACACGAAATCCACCATCAGCCATCCGAAAATCCTCGGCGTCACTTTCGACTGAATGTTCACCTTCCCCAAACACTCGGAGTAGGTGATCAAGAAGGTCAGGAGCCGCAATAAGGTCCTGAAAGCGATTACAGGCAGCACCTGGGGAAACGAAAAGGAGACCATCTCTACCACCTACAAGGCCATAAGTAGATACATGGTAAACTATGCCGCCACGATATGGTCCCCGTCAATAAGGGACACCCAATGGCGAAACCTCCAGTTAAGTTACCTACGGGATGCCACACAATGACCCATCCAGACCATCTCCACCAGGAGACTGAGATCCTCCCAGTCCGAAACCATAACCAACTCCTCACTCAGCAGTCTGCGAGTCTCATCCAAACCACACCTTGGAAGGCATGTCAAGGAGACCCAAAGCAGTTCGCTATGACCTGAGAACTGAACTCCCAAAGGTCAGACAGCTCCTGGGAAATATCATGGTAACAGCAACCACATGTGCTGAGGCCAAAAAGAAGGCACATGGTTCCTGCACCATAGAAGCCTACCAAGACAATGTTGACCTGGGATACAGGCCACCCATCGATACTGCGGAGAATACCCTCACCAGGGCGACACTGGCTCAACTCCGAACCTGGAAAAGCAGGCACCTAAACAACTACTTAGCCCGCGTTAAACCAGAGGTTAATGGCGACATCACCACCATGACACCAGACAACTCTTCGAGTGCCCCGTGAACCCAACTGAAGTCACATCCCTAGATGTAGAGGTAGCTTCCTTCCTCGACCTGGACAGGGAATAGTTTTCTACATCTAACTAATTATTTACCCACTTCTTTCTCTTTTGCACTTTCTCTCTTTACATACGTACGAAACTCATTCCTTGCTTGGACGACCCGTTGGAACATTCCGGAAAAAAGTCTGCACTGCCTCCAACAAAAGAGGCAACACAACGAGTCTTAAGCTAAAAGTCTGAGCATAATACTGGACAGGAGACTTCATTTGTGCATCTGTCACCATCAAACATCTCGATAAAATTCAACATTCGATTAGGATTGGTTCAGCTACGTTTAGCAATCCCGAGTGAAAGAGTTATATTCTCAAAATACAGGAAATAGCCTTCAAATAATTACAATTAGTTTCACTTGACATTTCATCTACAATGTGCTTAATATTTTCCCATCACACACACGAACACACACAGCCCCATCATTATCTTCATTATTATTAACATCATCATCATTTATCATAAACAATTAAATTCAACAGAGAGCAATAAATGTATAAACAAAATTTAATGCGGCCCAATCCAGAAAACCTGATTTTGGAAATTAGGTCTGCGTTTTTATTTAGACTTTGCATCATCCAAGCAAAACCCAAAGAAGTCTTGGCCATTGATAAACATGCCATTAAAGAATGTTACAATCAGTTTTTCTACATAATTTAAAATTTATTTTTTGTTTTCAAACTAAATTCCCAAAATTGTCAGAATAACTAATACTTTTAGTACACAACGTCAACACGCAAAATGTATATTAACCAGTTTGTGAATCAGCAAAGAGTTACTTAGAAGCTTTTTAGTTTTAAATACCAAGCTTGACTCGCTTTTGTCTGGCAAAAGGTTTTAAAAATGGTCAAAAAAAAAACCATAAGAAATCACTGGCTTAGCAACGTCAGCACGATGATTACTGTTATTGTCTCGGACTCTTGATTACTATTACTCGCCCTAAGTCCAGCCTGGAACGTGCCGCTTATTTAGTATTAAAATAGAAAATTAATGTTGTAATCAAAATACAAAATTGCGCAGTTTCTTTAGCTGACACCCCAATGTGACCCTTTCTTTTTTTGTAAGCTTTTAATAAGCCCCTTTTCAAACGATCAATCACCTTAGCTCTTCTAACTTTAAGTACATTTTTCAAGCCGAGCTTATTCCGTGAGAATCAATTGAACTGACATTTGATAGCGCATCGAGAGATATGATTACCATCAATATACAGAATCTACAAATAATTATGCATAAATCTGACAGACGTCAATTGAGTACTTGGCGTATGTCTAAACAGAAAACTTCCGCTGATCCGCACAGGAAACCGAAACCGAAAAGCCATTGCTGTAAATTTTGCATTAATTAGATAGAAGATAAATAATAAAAAAGTGATTGAGGTCCGCTTTTAAAAAGTGCTTAATAAAAAATAAATTATAGTAATAATAGAAATAAATGCCAGTAAGCAGATTAAAAATTAAATGCATGGACTCTTAAATACCCCGTGGTTAGTAAAAGAAACGCACAGTGAAAAGTAAGTCATAAATCCTTAGAAATTTTGGAACGTTTTCTGTTCCCTATACAGAAATTAAGTGGACTTGGACTGGGAAATTGTTGCTTAAAGATCAGTGCACAATGCATACAGCATGTGAAAAACTAATTAATGTAGACTTTGGAATTATTTGAAAATAGCCGCCAAATAATGATTATGGTCAGATATATCGATAAGTATTTTAGCGTTAAGGTATTTGAAGACAAGGAGGATGAACACACTGTATATAGAATGATCGAGAAGAGTCGACAGACAGACGAGCACGCAGACGTGAATAGACGAGAGGCTGAGACGAACGAGGACAGACGTTGTATATCTAAATCAGTGGTGTCCAAACTCACACAAGCAAGCATTGCATATGTGTGCGTAGCTGCGAAACACGAAGTAAGCATGTTGACATTTCCACATGAGCAATAAACAAACGAACAAATGTCTTGTGAGAGAACACAAAGCCGAACACGCGCATCGTAAGAGAGTCAGCCGCCGGGCGTGCTATTTATAGAATACACATATTCTCTCTCTCTATATATATGTGTCGGCAGAATTTGGCTTGCCAACCACGCGTGGCTGCCTTTTCAAATTTCAGACATCGCTGATCTAAATGGACAGAAGAAACCCGTATTGACAATGGGCGTATTCAGCAGATAATTCCGATTAGTGATTACCGATTTACGATTGCTGATGAGTCTCTGCTGAATGGAATTGATTGGAGACTTTAAGATATTCTGTGGCCTTAGTACTTTTTACCAATGGAAAACACTCGCACCAAATCTTCAATATTGATGGATTTGTTACTTAGAAAATTGCATATGGATGTATGCACAAACGCAGGCTGACCCAGAAATCGTTAACCAATCATACGTTTTCTTCGATTTCTATTCAATAAACATGATTGTCAAATTTTCCATCCCAATCGGCAATCACAGTATTCGGCAGGTAAAATCGGCAATCATAAATCACAAATCGTAAATCGGAATTATCTGCTGAATGTAAATATAAACCGTTGACATAGTTTTGGGACTCCAAGTAAATAAAATCTTTACCAAAACTCCTAAATATAACAGTTTTCGGTAGTAACAGTCTCAAAACTTCAATTTTGTTGGTTAAATCGCCTAAAAAAACAATCAAAATATAATAAAGTAATTGAAATTTTTGACTTTTTGACCAAAAACTTGAATTTTTTGAGTCTGTGTGACAACTTTAGTTACTTGCAGGTCTATAACTATATAAAGGAGTAATCAAGTGAACTTGGTTTGTTCTTATCGTTTGTATATTTCAGTCTTTTTCTCTGTATTACTTGGTAGAACTCGAAACTGTTTACGAAATATTGTAGAAAAACTAATAAATAAATGGAAAACTTTATGTTTTTAAACATTTGTTTAATTTTGAGTATGAAGGTAAGATTTTGTAGAATTGCAATGTTTAAATGTTGATTAATTTTGAAATGATACTGCTCCGACTTTGCGTTATACCCTAAGTTAAAGTAGATGTTTCAATTTAAATATAATTTTTTTGACGCTCGACTACGCTCCGGCAGAGCAGATTTGTATATTCTGACTCTGACTTAGTATCATTTGACCCTGATTCATTCAGGGCAAACAGCTTTGCAATCGCTGGTCAGCGGTCAGAGACTTGAATATCTAGACCACGGGTGCCCAGAATGAGCACTGAAAACAAATATAAGTGCACAAAATATATCCCAAGCAATAACAACAACAAGAAATCGAAACCCGATTTTTGTGTGTGCCAGTGGCCGGCACGTCTCAGCCTCCAGTGTATTGAACAAAGCTCTGCGGCAGTATACGAGCTTATACTGCTCTCTTTTGCAACAACAAAGATGTGCTAAATGAGCGCGCTCTCGCGTAGATAAACACACACACACAACGCCAAAATGCGCATGCATTTTTTGCCGGCCACTGCTTTACACTTACTTATTGCTCCATGCAGCGGTCAATGAAGTAGATCAGAGATGGTTTGCGTCGCTCTATTTTTGTACCCCAAAACATTTTCACTTTTTTTCACTCGCTCTGCGTGACAAACGCGGATTTAGACAAGCTTTTTTCAACTTTCAACGTAATTTAGTTAAACACTTCTTTCACTGACTAGGAGTTATAGACTGAACGATTGCACAGTCGACACCGTTTCTGTCAGAAATAAGTCAGCTTTTCGCTCTCACTTACGCTTTCAGACTACATTTGGAAATATGTCCGTCTCTCTCTAACCACTAAATATGATGAAACT
>JBAMBO010002455.1:0-79411 GCA_037044535.1 Lordiphosa magnipectinata
AAACTCGGCTCTTTTCAGACACATAATTTGGAACGCTCCGAACTTGGTTTGCTGGGATCACCACCGACCCTTCAATATACTAGAAAAAGTCTAATTTTGTTGCCTTGTGTAATTAATATCTAAATTGCAATCGAGCTTGTAGCATCGCGGTACCCTTTCATAACCCCCACCACTGGAGGAAAACCAGTGCGTGCTCTGCATCTACCCCATCATCCACTCGGGTTATGTTACAAACTGCTTGGTAACCCCACGCCTAAACACTGAACTATTAATAATGGTTGCATTTTGGTGAACATTTAACAAAAATGAAAATAAATTTTGTTGATTTTACCATTGAAAACAGTGAAAATGTAAATGGTTCTTCTCGTTTGTTAGACGCCAGCTCATTGTGTGCAAAAATTTAATCAATTTTCCTACAAAATCTTACTCAGAGTGTGTGAGAGAGAAGTAGGAGGAGCACACAATTTGCATGAAGCGACATCAGAGCATCATCATCATGTCCAGCTGTCATCTGAGCTCGTTTAATTTCTTCTTTTTTTTTTTTGGCGCTTCAAACTAAAATCCATTAAAATGCACTTGGAGTGTGTGCCACAGGATGCAGGCAAAATTCAAGTCAAGGCAAGCCAAAGAAAGGACTCTGAACGGAGGGCGGAAATCACTGAATTCAATTTGGAGCAATTTCCTGTTTTCAAAAAGGTGCTCCTGATCTTGGGCGTCAAATTAAATGGGCTAAGAGCACAGGCCAGCCAAATGGAATTGAAATTAATATTCAGCCTAAGGAAAAAATCAATAACTCAAGCGGCAGCCGCGACACCACACCTAAATTGGAAGCCAAACAAAATTAATGAAAATCAAAAAAAAAAAAGAGATGGCAAGTTTATCGATTACTTAGCAGCATCAGCATCAAAAACACCACATTAAGTTGAGCAAAATAGGATTTATGTAGATGTGTGTGTGTGTGGGACCATAAACAAATGGGGGGACAGCTAGGGCTTTACATTTACGACAGCCATTTGATTTACTCCAAATGAAGCTGAAGCCCTTTCGGCAAAGCCGTATTGTAAATTGAACTAATGAGTTTCGATTTTGATCCACAAAGAGATAACAGGATGACAAATTTGTTATTTGATTTTTATTCTCTACTTTTACATTATTTTTTAAGGCTGCTGCCTAATGGCCATTTCCACTTGCCCACATAAGTAGACTACATTTTACACACACACACACACATAAGCCTTTGACACAAAGATGTCGCCAAAGCGGAAACAGAAACAGACACACACACACACACACAGCGTCACATCGTTATCCCTAATGCTTGATGGCTTGAATAAAAGCTTAATAAATACAAGAGCGCATTGAGCGTTGCCTACAACACACAGGTTCGCCGTCTCATTTGTCTAAAGGCCCAGGCGAAATAAATGTATGTACCCACTCACCCATCCACAGCCTGCCTTTTGTCTTAGCTGTCGGTTATTTTGATCGTCAGATTTGTCTGCATAATGATTTTGTTTTGCCTCCTTGAAGCAGTCGTCGATGCCAGAACAAAGACACCAAAAATCTATGCCACGAACAATGTCTTCCGTTTCCAGCCATCCCAGCTCCCCCCCCCGCAAGCATCTTCTATTTTTGCTCTTCCAGTTGTTGCTTGTCATGTTTTTGCTGCCGCTGCTGTTGCTGCTGCTGTTTTTGCCTTCCATTAAAAACACTAAACAACTTGGGAAAAGTTTTGATATTATTGACAAGCTGTGCCAAAGTTTTTATCTAAGGATTCTGGTAAAATGTTCGTTCTGTTGGCAGTTATAAGATATTGATCGCTTAAAGGTTGTAAAGCCCACAAAATGCGGCCAAAGAGTTGGTTAAGATGATTGAACTTGCCAGTAGGACAAGAGGAAAAGAAAGGCATAGGCAGGAGTGTGCTACATAATTTCTAAATTAATTTGTTTTAAAAATTTAAATTACTTTTTTGTCTGAGAAATAAAAATCTATCTAAAATTTTAATTGAAATAGATTATGTTAAATTTTGTAGTTGTGTTGAAATAAGCTTGATTTGTAATTGTGTTAAATTTGTTCGTATTTAATTTGTTTTGTGTTGAATTGACGTGTTGAAATTGTTTTGTGTTGAATTGACGTGGAACTGAATACTTTTTCTTTAAGAAGCTTGCTATATGGAAAAAACAAGTCTAAAAGAGGGTTTATTCGGGCTTTCGGCTTTCAATTTACACACGGTTTTCTATTTACAATGATTTTAAACGGTTTGTTTCTACACGGTTTGTCAATACGGTTTTATCTCTCGTCCATCTTATACAGTGTCTGCGGTTTGACTATCTTTCAATGTTTTGTGTTGAATTGACGTGTTGAAATTGTTTGTTGAATTGACGTGGAACCGAAAATCTTTTTCTTAAGAAGCTTGCAATATGAAAATAACAAGTCTTAACAAGGGTTTATTCGGGCTTTCGGCTTTCTATTTACACACGGTTTTCTATTTACAATTATTCTAAACGGTTTGTCTCTACTCGGTTTGTCAATACGGTTTATCGTCCATCTTAAACAGTGTCTGCGGTTTGACTATCTTTCAATGTTTTGTGTTGAATTGACGTGGAACCGAAAATCTTTTCTTAAGAAGCTTGCTATATGGAAAAAACAAGTCTAAAAGAGGGTTTATTCGGGCTTTCGGCTTTCAATTTACACACGGTTTTCTATTTACAATGATTTTAAACGGTTTGTTTCTACACGGTTTGTCAATACGGTTTTATCTCTCGTCCATCTTATACAGTGTCTGCGGTTTGACTATCTTTCAATGTTTTGTGTTGAATTGACGTGTGTCGAATTGACGTGTTGAAATTGTTTTGTGTTGAATTGACGTGGAACCGAAAATCTTTTTCTTTAAGAAGCTTGCAATATGAAAATAACAAGTCTTAACAAGGGTTTATTCGGGCTTTCGGCTTTCTATTTACACACGGTTTTCTATTTACAATTATTCTAAACGGTTTGTCTCTACTCGGTTTGTCAATACGGTTTTATCTCTCGTCCATCTTAAACAGTGTCTGCGGTTTGACTATCTTTCAATGTTTTGTGTTGAATTGACGTGGAACCGAAAATCTTTTTCTTTAAGGAGATTGCATAATGAAAAAAAACAAGTCTAAACGAGGGTTTATTCGGGCTTTCGGCTTTCAATTTACACAAGATTTTCTATTTACAATGATTTTAAACGGTTTGTTTCTACACGGTTTGTCAATACGGTTTTTTCTCTCGTCCATCTTATACAGTGTCTGCGGTTTGACTGTCTTTCAATGTTTTGTGTTGAATTGACGTGTGTCGAACTGACGTGTTAAAATTGTTTTGTGTTGAATAGACGTGGAACCGAAAATCTTATATGGAAATATGGAAAAAACAAGTGTAAACCAGGGTTTTTTCGGGCTTTCTGCTCTCTATTTACACACGGTTTTCTATTTACAATGTTTCTGAACGGCTTTTATTGTCAATACTGTCTTTTCTCTCGTCCATTTTGTACAGTGGCTGCGGTGTGACCATCATTCAATGTCTGCCAAATACCTTAACACTAAAATATAGATATATCTGTACATATTCACATAATTGCGTTCATTTTCAAATAATTTCAAAGACTTCACTAGATTGAAATACTTTGAAATGAGCTTCAAATTTACAGTTGGTGTTCGTTCTAAGCCGGCAGTCTTACCATTAGAACCATGGCGCTTTTTGCATGCTGACAGCTTAACAATTGACTTGGTTCCTTAAGACGCAATGTCGTTAGTAATCAATTCCTGAGGTGAAGTTAAAAATACTAACTTTTTTAGAAAGAAGAATTAAGGGCCGTTTCCTAATGTTCCTGTTTTTGCTCAAATCGAAATCCACCTAGATTTTGAAACTAGGTGGTTTTTGTGCAATTGGTTGTCTCATGTAGGTTGATTATAAATTCGGGCATTTGCGCCGAGGTCACACCGGGAGGACTGGAAATGTATAATAGTAGGTTGGCAGCACCTCTGCACTCGGCTGATTATTGTTTTGTTAATTGCGCGCCAATTTTAAACACTTAAGCAAGAATTTTACAGAGGAGGAGAAGGAGAGGAGGAAAATCTTTTGGTAACAAGTTCTATGATGGGAGATTAAGCAATAGGTCGAAAGCAAAGTTCACACAGGCTAATAATTTGAACAAATTTTCATGAAAATTTGGCTATATAGGCCAAATTGTGCAACTTTCCGGCCATATTTGATCAAATTATTTGCGTATGGAACCATAGTTTAAGTTTTTAATCCTGTAAAATCTTTCATCATGCTTATTTTTATCAAAATTAAGCCAAATTATTTGGATGTGTAAACTTAGCTTAAGCAATGAACTAGGGGAATTAGAATGTGCATCTGTGTTTTCAGCAATGTCTGCAGGTGTTCTTGTACATTTTCCATTTTTGGTTTACTTACCAACAATTTAGACTTTACTGCTTTTAGCAGCAGTTGTTGTTTGATTTAAAATATTTTTCAGTTTGACCATACTTAATATGGTTCCACATGTACATTTTTTTCAAATCAATGAGGATGAAGGAGGAAAACATCTAGATGGTTAGCCTTGAACATGAGCAAAGCAAACGCAGCAAATCCACCTAGATTTGCAAAAACAGCAACATGAGAAAACGGCCCTAAGTGAAACGCCCTCCCGCTCCCCCTCAATTATAACAAAAATGCTGAATATAACTAATTTTGTTTGTTACTTAAAAATTCCCTTCATTCTTTTCTCCTTCCTTTTACCTTTCTAATTCCTTAATTCTTTCTTTTTTCCTTCTTATTTCCATCTTCCTTCCTTCCTTCTTCATTCTTCCTTCCTCCTTCTTCGTTCTTCGTTCTCCCTTCCTCGTTCTTCCTTCTTCCTTCCTTCCTTCTTCCTTCTTTCTTCTTTGTTCTTTGATCTCTGTTCTTTCATTTTTCTTTTTTCTTCTTTCTTCGT
This sequence comes from Lordiphosa magnipectinata, assembly GCA_037044535.1. Taxonomy (NCBI): domain Eukaryota; kingdom Metazoa; phylum Arthropoda; class Insecta; order Diptera; family Drosophilidae; genus Lordiphosa; species Lordiphosa magnipectinata. The sequence goes on from JBAMBO010002455.1 coordinate 4,961, forward strand.
TCTTCGTTCTGTCTTCTTTCTCTTTTTTCATTTTTCTTTCTTCTTTCTTCTTTCTAATTTCTTCCTTCTTCCTTCCTTCATTCCTTTCTTCGTTCATCCATCAATCCTTCCTTTCTTCATCTTTCTTCCCTCCTTCCTTCCTTCTTTCTTTGTTTTTTTTCCTTCGTTCTTTTTAGTTTCTTCTTTCATCTTCCATCCAACCTTCAATTTCCGTTTCTTCATCCTTCTTCCTTCCTTCTTTCGTTCTTGCAACCTTCTTTCTTAATTACTTCTTCCTTCCTGTGTTCTTTCTTTGTTCTTTATCATTCTTCCTTCGTTCTTCTTCCATTTTTCTTCTTTCATCTTCCTACCATTTTTTTCTCCAACCTTCTCTCTTCCTTCATTTTTCCTTCCATCCTTCTTTTTTGCAACCTCTTTCTTAATTTCTTCATCCTTCTTCCGACTTTCCTGCCTGCTTTCTTGGTTTTTCATACTTCTTCCTTCCTTCTTCTTTCCTGCGTCCTTCCTCCCACATTCCTCACCACTTTTACGTTTTTCTTTCTCTTCCTTCCCCACTGCCTTCATATTTCTTCCTCCCTTCTTAATTCCTGTCTTCTTTCTTTCTTCGTTTTTCATCTTCCCTATATCGTTCTCCTTTCATCTTCTTTCATCTTCCTTCTTCCTTACATTTTTCTCCCTTCCTTCGTTCTTCCTTCTTTCTTAAAACCTTCTGATGGCCTGTTTTCATCCTTCTTCCTTTCTACCTTCTTTCTTTGTTCTTCATATTTTTTCTTTTTTCTTCTGTCATCTTTCTTCCTTCCTTCCGTTCAACTTTCTTTCTTCTTTTCTTCTTCCTTGTGGCCTTATTCGTTCCTGCTTTCTTCCTTCGTTCTTCCTTCAATATTTATCCATCTTTCTTCGTTCTTCTTTCTTCATCTCTCTTACTTTTTTCTTCGTTTCTATCCTGCGATCTTCTTTTTTCACTTTCCTTTCTTCTTTCCTTCTTACTTCCTTCCTTTCCACCAGGTTTTTTTTTTATTTCTTCATCCTTTTCCTGTCTTCTTTGTCCTTCTTCCTTCGATCTACTTTATTTCATCTTTTTTCATCTTGCTTCCTTCCTTTTTGTTTCCTTCTTTCCAACCTTATGCTTTTCCTTCCCGCCTTCTACCTGCAATCTTTCTTTATTCTTGCTTCGATCTTCCCCCATCTTCCCTCGTTCTTCTTCTTTCAACATTCTTTCTTTCTTCCTTTCAAGCTCTTCTATATTCAAGACCATGACTTGGTTGTCTAGTGTTTAACTTTTACGCTTCCACCATCCATTGTCTTTTGCAAAAGCGACCTTGATAATTGGCGTTTAAGGGAACACTTGCATGCTTTATGAAGCCATAAATTAGATGAACACGTTATAGAAGAAACTGCTCCACACGACCCACACACGCACCTAAAGCGATTTTGGTTTTTGGCATAAATTTTCGTGCCCCAAAGCAGAAGTCGAAAAAGTTTGCAACGCTTCAAAGAGCTTAGAGCTTAGTTAGTCATCGTCATCCAATCAGTCAGTCAGTCAGTCAGTGAGTTAGTGGGCCAATTTGGTTTGTGGGCAGCACTTGCTAATTGCTAAACGAAGCAAATTTATAATTTCGCTTAATTAATTTTCATTCTTTTTGATAACTTTCTGACAGCCGAAAGAAATAACTTTTTACAATAAATTTTTGTGTGGTTGCTTGGGCAGAAGTTTTGTTTCTTCTATTTTTTCACAATTTTTGTATATTCCTTTCCATTTTTCGTTTTTTTTTTGCCAATTTTCATATGCAAATAAAGCGGCAAGGCAATCGCAAAAGTTTGTCTAAGACAAAACTGAAACTCGGAGGGGAGGACAAAAAAAGGCGCAGGAGAATAAACGAAAATGTATGTAAAATATGCAAATGGGGCAGGTGTTCAAATCAACTGTTAAGTGAGACCCAAATGAACTATTAACTGTCACATGGTGAAACGTTTGCACAACTTTGAACATAAAAATTGACACTCAATAAAATAACTCAACCGAATCGACTTGATAGGGGGGTAGGGCCAAGCCTTAACAAAAATACTTTTATATTAGAATTTGCAAGTAAATGAAATGAATTCAGGTTTGGTCAGCCGCTAGCTTATTCTGCTTTGATAAGTCATGGGTTCCAGTAAGTGTGAAGAAATTAAGTTTTGGCATTAAGAAAAGACACACACACACACTTACGACCATAATTAAAAGCAACAGCTGGCAGCAGCAACAACAATAACAACTTGCAAAACATTACTGCGAGAGATAAACGAAAAAGTTTTTAAGCCCTCGTCCAAAAAGTTGTTTGTCAAAGCCATTGTAAAGCCTCAGCGCCAGAGTTCTCAACTCATTACAACACACAGAAACTTTCACTAATCTTAGTCAGTCAGTCAGTCAGTTAGGCACTCGATTTCCGGAAGGGTTTTCTTTCTTGATGATGACAAAACATTCTTTTTGTCTGCAATTTAAATCAATAAATGTCCACAGAAACACATTCACCAGCTCATTCGCACTCAATTTTTTGCTGGCAAATTTTTTGTTTTCTTTTCTTTATTTTTGGGTTGCCGCTGACAGCAAAAACTTGAAAAGGGACCCAAAGCCAAAAAATAAAAACCGTATGATGTTGAAAATGTTTCATACGCTTCACTGGCAGAACAGAAGCAGCAGCAGCAGCAGCAATTCGCAGGGTGTCAAATAACTAGACTCGCAGTCATTTGTAGCGCCATCACGTGCCGGCAATCACGCAAAATCATTGCGCCATCATTTATTAAATGAAACATCTTCAGTGCCAGCGACTAAAATGAAAGCAGAATCACCATGAAAAATACAGCCACTTGGAGCTGGTGAAAGATAGAGCTAAGTTATGACAAAATGTCAAATGGCATTTTTGAAAATGTTTTGTGCGTGTGTGAAACGATGAGATGAGAACAATGAGCCACATTTTATTTAACTACCAGAGCTTAAAAATGTGAAAATATATTTAATATAAATTTGTATTATAAGCTTGCCCAAGTTGAGAGTAGAACCCGGAACTCTCTACTGAGATTCTAGTATATATGATGTATATTAAACAGAGTGAACAAATCTGTTCAGAAAATAAGTTGCCTTCAACTCAATATACGAGCAAAACTTACTCAAAAATTTTAAGCATAAATTTTCTAAAGTGAACACAATTCAACTCAGCTGCAGAAGGTACAGGGATCAATTCCCACTCAAGGCCGAACACATGTTTCGTAAATACCATTAAAATTTCAAGAAATTAAATTTAATATACAAAAAAAAACGAGAAGGCCAAACTATCTTCGTCTGTGCCGAAGTTTTGATACGCTTGCAAATGTTGTTTTTGAAATGTCAAAGTTTAAGAACGCTTACATAAAAATCAAAAATTTTTCGACAGATAAACATCTGATTTCGACCATATTTCGCGAATCGGGGTGTTAATTGCCCGTTTTTTGCGCATAGCTTGTGTATCGTTCATCCGATCTTTATCATTCCTTCAGCAAATCGATAAATAATTTTGATTACTAGATATCTCTAGAAGGTACGAACCATCTATCATCAAAACTGTAGGAGAAATGACGTTTTTACCAAATTGCGGAGGCGGGAGGAGGCGTGGCAAAAATTGAAAATAAACTTGATCTGCCTGCAAGTATAAGAAATATATACCCCATTGATGTCAAACCTCTATCTTTTACCATCTCTGAGATGTGTGCGTTCATACAGACGGACAGACGGACGGACGGACAGACGGACGGACGGACAGGCGGTCATGGCTATATCGACTCGGCTGTTGATGCTGATCAAGAATATATATACTTTATAGGGTCGGAAATGATTTCATCTCCCTGTAACATACTTTTGCACAAACTTAATATACTCTATAAAAAGTTTCACTCACTAAGACTCATTTTCCGACCGATCGGTCCTTTGGCAGCCTTAAGATATAGTCATCCGATTTCGAACCAAATTTTTCGAATATATTTGAAAGCATATAGAATTAGTAATCATTGAGTTTAAGGACGCTAACATTAAAAACAAACAAAAATTTCTTACTAAGAAACATTTTCGACCGATCGGTCCTATGGCAACCATAAGATATAGTCACCCGATGTCGATCAACTTTTCCAAATAAGTGTGAAAGCGGTTAATATTAAGAATCACCGACCTTAACAACGATTTACTTGAAAACAAAAAAGTTTTATCACTAAGAACCATTTTCCGACTAATCGGTCCTATGGCAGCTATAAGATATAGTCATCCGATTTTAACCAAAATTTGCAAATCCGTTTAAAAGCATATAATATTAATAATAGCCGAGCTTGAAGACGCTAACAGTGAAAACAAGTTTTTCTCAGTAATACCCATTTTCCGACCGATGCTTCCTATGACAGCTATAAGATATAGTCATCCGATCTTGACCAAAATTTGCAGATCTGTTTGAAAGCATAAAATATTAATAATGACCGAATTTAAGAACGCTAACATTGAAAACAAAAAAGTTTTTCTCACTAAGACCCATTTTTCAACCGATGGTTCCTATGGCAGCTATAAGATATAGTCATCCGATCCGGTCGGTTCCGACATATTAGCAGCGTGCAGTAAATAGAAGACTCTGTGCAAAATTTCTGCTCGATAGCTAAAAAACTGAGAGACTAGTTTGCGTAGAAACAGACGAACAGACAGACGGACAGACAGACAGACAGACAGACAGACAGACGGACGGACAAAGCTCAATCGACTCAGCTCGTCGCCCTGATCAAGAATATATATAGTTTATGGGGTCGGAAATGAATATTTCTATGCGTTGCAAACGTCTGGGCAAAATTATAATACCGTTTGCAAGGGTATACAAATAAAGGTTATTTTAAAAAACAGAACAACATTTTTTTGAGTTAATGCTATATATTTTGGAGAACAAGAAGATTGATGCGGTTACAGAAGGCTTGGCAGACGCTTGGAGATTAGTTTGCCGCTCTAGCCGAAGTTCCCTAGGAAAGCCTTATGGGATAAGTACAAAAATTCACAAAAAAAGTCGCCTGCCAACACAACTGAAGTCACGTCTATTTCCCAAAAAAATGGTGGCATGATCTTAATTTCAGCCACAGGATTAGAAATTGCTTTATTTATGTTATGTTAGCTTTGCAAATATTTAATTGGCTTTTAAAATTTTAGCACAAATCATTCAGTGTCTGTTTATGATGGCCACTCATGCAATATCGTAGTACACGGCTTGCCAAATGAAGGCTGACTCCACAGATGTCATCCGCTGTGATAAGGAAGCTGCCACTTGCATAAGAATGCAGCGCTGGAAAAAGTTTGTTCTCTGACAACAATGCAAGATTCCTGTTAACCATTTTGAGTCATAAAAAGTTTAATCGCAACCAAAGTAAATGTTTTTCTTTTTTATTGCAGGGACCGTAACGATTATAATTTTTTGTTAAAAAAATAAGGAAATAAAAATTATTTGTTTAAATTTAAAAAAAAATTGTTTTTTTATTTAATTAGTTTAAATAATAAAAATCGAAAATAATTAATATTTTTCAATTTTTATATGAAATGTAAACCATAAGTTTTATTTTCAATTTTTATTTGAAAAATTTCAAATTAATAACACTGTGCAACACTCAAAAGTTGATACAGTTGAGACCAAAAAAATTCGAAAGGATATGATGGTAGTACAAAAACCCTGGCTGGGTTTGGTCTCGTTAGCTGCCATTTATTTTTATACCCTTGCAAAGGGTATTATAATTTTGCCCAGAAGTTTGCAACGCATAGAAATATTCATTTCCGACCCCCATAAACTATATATATTCTTGATCAGGGGGACGAGCTGAGTTCATTTAGCTTTGTCCGTCCGTCTGTCTGTCCGTCTGTCTGTCCGTCTGTCTGTCCGTCTGTCTGTCCGTCTGTCTGTCTGTCCGTCTGTCTGTCCGTCTGTTTCTACGCAAACTAGTCTCTCAGTTTTAAAGCTATCGAGCTGAAATTTTGCACAGAGTCTTCTTTTTACTGCACGCTGCTAATATGTCGGAACCGACCGGATCGGATGACTATATCTTATAGCTGTCATAGGAACCATCGGTCGAAAAATGGGTTTTAGTGAGAAAAACTTTTTTGTTTTCAATGTTAACGTGATTAAACTCGGTCATTAATAAAATTATTTACTTTCAAACAGATTTGCAAATTTTGGTCAAAATCGGATGACTATATCTTATAGCTGCCATAGGAATCATAGGTCGAAAAATGGGTTTTAGTGGGAAAAACTTTTTTGTTTCCAATGTTAACGTGATTAAACTCGGTCATTAATATTATTAATTATACACTTTCAAACAGATTTGAAAATTTTGGTCAAAATCGGATGACTATATCTTATAGCTGCCATAGGACCGATCGGTCGGAAATGGGTGAAAGTGAAAAAAAACTTTTTTGTTTTTAAGAAAATCGTTCTTAAGGTCGTTGATTATTAATATTAAACGCTTTCAAACTAATTTGAAAAAGTTAATCGACATCGGGTGACTATATCTTATGGTTGCCATAGGACCGATCGGTCGAACATGAGTCTGGGTAAAAAATTTTTTCGTTTAGTTTTGTTAGCGTCCTTAAACTCGCTGATGACTTATTTTATATGCTTTCAAATAGATTCGCAAAATTGGGCCGAAATCGGATGACTATATCTTAAGGCTGCCATAGGGCCGATCGGTCGGAAATTGAGTCTTAGTGAGAAAAACTTTTTTCAGACGTTTTTCTGTCGGAAAATAGGTTTTAGTTACAACATTTTTTGATTTTTATGTAAGCGTTCTTAAACTGTGACATTTGCATTTGCAAGGGTATAATAAAAACTTCGGCACAGACGAAGTTAGCTTGGCCTTCTCGTTTTATTCCACTTTGGATTTTTGGAATAAAATGTATTCTTTCTCATACTCATAGCTCCGAAACCATTTGGAATATGGCCCTAATGTCTGGAGCTAAGTTGTACCTCTTGACTTGGACAACAAGACACTCCTTTGATAAAAATCAAAAACACCACATCTTCGTACTCAAAATTACAAAAATCTCGAAAAAACATTAAGTTTTTCCCCCCATTTTTTACATTTTTTCAACATATTTTTGGAACCGTTAGAAATTTTGCCAGGCGTAGCAGAACAAAATTGTAGCTCAGACCTTAGTAAACGAATCATAGGAACAAACCAACTTCATTCGACAACGCCTTCCCATAGATATCTGCCTACAAACAAATGAAATTTTTATTGTAACTTAGTTCCTTAAGCGTTCAGCACAGATATGAAGGAATGCTATTCGACAATGAAATTAATATTAGAAGACATCAAGTACCAAGAACATCTATGGAGACTTTGTTACTTTGTTGCGATTTAAAAGTAATAAACATTTGGCAAGGCATAAAGGGCGGTTGGCCTTAACACTTTTGCTTTATTTGTCGTTGGGATACACGAGCAAAAGTCGATCATTATAATCATACATGGGAAAAGCGTGAATAAGGAGTAAAAGATTTAAGTTTGGACATGACAGCAGAGCCTTTGATAAAAAACGTCAAAAATATATTGTTGTCACCGTTGCATATAAAATTGGGGATTACCAAGAAGTTTATTGAAACGGTTGTCAAACATAATGAAATTGTCTTCAACTGCTTAAAAAATATTTTTCCTAAGCTCAGCGATCAAAAAATTAATGCAGGTAATATAGAATACCCGCAAAAATCATTTGTATATCTTCTTACACCTAATAGTATTTGTTTGCAAATGCATTTTACGTTAACAGGTGTGCTAAATGGTGGTGTCAAAAGTGAAGAGTTCACCAACGTACTACACGGAAATAATTTGATTGCCTGGGACTCCCTAAGAGCAATTATCATAAGGGTGTCAGGTGTCAGGAAAGAACCGCGACATTGACTTCCAAATGCTGGTGATAAATATGCTCAAATCATTTCGGTCTATTGGTGTATCGATGACTCTGAAATTACACTTCCTAAATAATCATCTCGAGGAATTTGCCCATCAGTTGCCCACCAAATCGGATGAACAAGGGGAGCGATTTCACCAGGTTACCATGCCAATGAAAAAACGATTTAAAGGAAAAAAAACTAATTCAATGCTTGGGGAAGTGTGTTAGTGGAGCCAAAAGACTTTCTTATCCAGCGAAGACACCGATGAGGATGAAAGAAATGTAATGGAAAGAGACATAAGTTCTGATGATGAATCGGACAATGAAATATATGCAAAAAGGGCACGAATATAAACTGCTATGGAAGTCGACTAAAAGATTTGAATTCGGTTTCTTGCTAAATATTGTTATACGTTTTCTTGTTAATTTCATGATTCATAACAAAAAACTGGTTCTATAAACAGTAATTAACCAATTACTAAAAATAAATGTATATTTCTGAATCTGAATTATAATAAAAATTTCATTTGTTTGTAGGCAGATATCTATGGGAAGGCGTTGTCGTTGTAATTTTGAGTACGAAGATGTGGTGTTTTTGATTTTTATCAAAGGAGTGTCTTGTTGTCCAAGTCAAGAGGTACAACTTAGCTCCAGACATTAGGGCCATATTCCAAATGGTTTCGGAGCTATGAGTATGAGAAAGAATACATTTTATTCAAAAAATCCAAACATGAGCCAAAAACTTCAAAGTGGAATAAAAAAAAATGGCAGCTAACGAGACCAAACCCAGCCAGGGTTTTTGTACTACCATCACATCCTTTCGAATTTTTTTGGTCTCAACTGTATCAACTTTTTGAAGTTAAAAAATGTGTCACAGTGCAATTACTTGTCAATTTTTATAATATAAATTGAAAGTAAAAATTGAATTCAAATATCTTTTGAACCGAATTACCCTGATCATATATCTACCAATATATATATGATCTACGCAATATTCTTTTTTGAAAAATTCAATAACCCAATAATATCATCAAGTAAATTCTGGAAAGACCTACGCAATTTTGGGGTGGGAAAACAACGAACTGAAAAGCTAGAAAATACAGATGTTAATGAACTTAATCAGACCTTCGTGCAATCACATCCTATAGTACCTGAAGTGCTATCAAACTCGTACCTGAATTCTGTAACTTATAATAATTGTAATAATTGTTTTAGTTATTCTTGTGTGAGTCCGTGTGATGTTTTAGAGTCTATCTTAAAAATAAAATCAAATGCTACTGGCCTCGATAACATTGATCCAAAGTTCTTAAAAATTTTGCTTCCAAAAGATCTTACATACCTAACTCACATTTTTAACACTGCAATTACGACCTCGACATTCCCAAAGCAGGTAACGAGTATAGGCCAATTTCCATCCTACCTTTCATCTCAAAATCATTCGAGCAATTGATTTACACCCAAATCAGTAAATTTTTGTACAGACAACAAACTACTGAGGGTTAAGCAGCATGGTTTCCGTAAGTCGCGTAGCTGTACTACGGCCAATTCTGAAAGTGGCTGAAGATATTCGAAGAGAGGTTGACAAAAGCCATGCTACCTTCCTAACCCTTCTGGACTGTAGCAAGGCATTTGATACTGTGGATTACGTAATTTTATGCACAAAACTTGAAATGCTTTACAATTTTTCCGCCACTGCCGGCCGAAGTCAGGCAGTCGTAACCTCTTCGCAGACCTCGACATTCTTAGAAACTAATCGTGGGGTTCCCCAAGGCTCAGTCCTACCTACCAAATGTATTGTCCAAATGTAATGTATGCTGACGATCTACAAATCTATATGAGTCGTCCGGTTAGTGATGTACCTGAGTGTATAACTGTTTTCAATAGTGAACTAGAATTAGTTGGTAAATGGGCTAGGTAAAATGGACTTCACATCAACCCGTCTAAGTCCAAGTGCATTGTCATTTTTGAAAATAAGTTTAACACTACCAACTTGCCAAAACTTCAAATAAATAATTCCCTAATTGAATATGTAGATCGTGTTAAGAACCTAGGAATTATTTTTAATTACAAACTCTCATGGAACGATCACATTAATTGTGCAGTCGGTAAAACTTACAGTCAGCTCCGCCAACTCCGATTTGTTAGTAGTTTCATGCCAATAAAGACACAATTTTGCTCACAATTGCAAAAGCATTTCTAACTCCAGCGTTGTTTTATGGGATTGAAGTTTTTGGAAAGAGTGATGCTGAAAGCAGGCAAGAACTTAACGTGGCTTTTAATAATATTACCAGATTTGTATTTAACAAGAAGCCTACTGACCATATCTCGGCATATGCAGCACAAATCTTTGAATTAGACTTTGATTCCTGGATAAAATTAAGAACATTAATAGCAATTCACAAAATAATAACAACCAGGGAACAAACTTATCTCTACGAATTGTTAAGCTTTGCGGACTCTAGAAGAACAAATAACCTAATTACAGTCCGGAATAGACTCTTTTATTGTGATAACCACTTCTTTGCATGCGGCAATTAGGAGTGTACCGCTTTTTAAACAAACCTTAACAAACCCATTTAAAACAAACATAATATAGCCCTATCAAATTTAATAAAAACAATATAAAAAAAAAAATAACAAAAATTTAAAAAATATTAAATTCCTAAAATAATAGTTTATATGTAACGGTTTCAATAACTATATATATATATAAACAAGAAAGAAAGTCGGTCAAGCCCGACTATAACATACTCTGTACCCTTAACGTCGCAGCTCGCATTTGCTCACGAGTTATACGCGCTCATCTCTAAGTTTCACTCTCTCTCTCTCTCTCTCTCTCTCTCTCTCTCTCTCTCTCTCTCACTAAGATTGCCGTTCAATAGAATGCTGTGGTGATGGGTGGGGAGGGTGGGGGGTGTTTACTGACCGTTTTTTGCTCATAACTTGAGTATCGTTCATCCGATCTTTATCATTCCTTCAGCAAATCGATAAATAATTTTGTTTACAAGGTATCTCTAGATGGTACGAACGATCTATCTTCAAAACTGTAGGAGATATGACGTTTTTTCCAAATTGCGGGGGCGGGAGGAGGCGTTTCAAAAATTGAAAATAAATTTGATCTGCCTGCAAGTATAAGAAATATATGCCCCATACATGTCAAACCTCTATCTCTTACCATCTCTGAGATCAATTCGTTCATACGGACGGACGGACGGACGGACAGACGGACATGGCTATATCGAATCGGCTGTTGATGCTGATCAAGAATATATATAGTTTATGGGGTCGGAAACGATTCCTTCTCCCTGTTACATACTTTTGCACAAACTTAATATACTCTGTTTACCTTCGGTACAGAGTATAAAAAATGGCAGCTAACGAGACCAAACCCAGCCAGGGTTTTTTTACTACCATCATATCATTCGAATTTTTTTGGTCTCAACTGTATCAACTTTTTGAAGTTAAAAAATGTGTCACAGTGTAATTACTTTTCAATTTTTATAATATAAATTGAAAGTAAAAATTGAATTCAAATATCTTTTGAACCGAATTACCCTGATCATATATCTATCTACCTATATAAATATGATCCACTCAAAAATACCTTTCTGTTGATATATAATATGTATGTACAAATGCATGTATGTATGTATGTTCTTCCAAACACTGACCGGCACCAGCTTGATGCACAAGCAGACTATAATTAGACGTTTGCAATAACAAAATACACGCAGTGTCTAGATCGCTGCTCGTCTCGTGCCTCACTTATAAAGCTATGGTCTCATAGGCAAATAATTTGACCCAAATTTGATGAAATTTGACCAAATGGGCCCAATTATGGAACTTTTTGCTATTTAGACCCAAGATGAAGACTACTTCATTGTCAAACTGCATGCAGAATTGTTGGATCGTCCACAGGGTCTGATACTGCATAAAATAGGCGAATTATTTGCGAAGCAGTACAAGCTGAAATTGCCAGAAAACTGGTAAAGCTTGGTGGAGATGTCAAATGTACGCTTAGAGCGTCCAGTGAATACATTGGCCATTGTCTATGCCAGAGACTTAAAAACTCAAATGTAGTTCAAAAAACAAAAAAATAAGCTGGCCTTGCTGACAATGCTAGAGGAAATAAAATGACGATTGAGGCACAATTGAATGAGTTAATTCTTGGGGAAAACAAATCTAAGAAAGTTACAATTACCAGATGTTTTTTAAACCTGAGCAACAAAATTAAGGAACATTTTATTATTAATTAGGGTGTTCACTTTGTTGTGCACAAAGGCACTTGGGTAAGTTTGCCCGACTAGTATTGTGAGCTCGTTTACTACTTTAATAAGCTGCGCGTTTTATTGATGTTGTTTGATGACTTTTTTCTATTTTTTTGTTTTTGAAATTGTTTATAAAATTAACAAATAGTTAATCGTACCTTTAACTTAATTAAGTTCCCTTTAAAGTTTAAGTTGAAATATTTATTGTTGTTATTTTTGACCTTCTTTCATAATTGGACAATTGATGCGTGACACTAAATGTTGTGTGTTTGTTGTGTCAAGGCCCTTTGCCTTGACTTTTGTCAGTGTTGTTGTTTGAGTGCTTAGCAAGATGTCTGTCAGCAAGTTTTCCTTTTTTATTCCTCTGTTGTTGAGCTTACAGCATCGCTTGCTCTGTCATTCGGTGGCTGTCCCTTTCGCTCTTATTAAGTTTATTGAAAGCTACAGCGTTGTTGATTTTCATTTCTCGTTGAGTCCAAAAAGAAATTTAAATGAGACGATTTTGGCCAATTGCGTTGTTGTTTGTTTGTTGCTTGTGCTGCTTGTTTACGGTTAGGGCTATGCGGGGTTGTGCAAGTTCTGGCTCTTTTGCTAATTAAATGGTGTGTACGCACACAAACACACAAACACACACACACACTCATTCACTTTTATGCTGATTAAGTGACGCGTTTTTCGCAGTATTCCTTTCGATTTATGTTTGTCAGCCACGTTGACCGAAATTGAATGAAATCACAGCCCGCAAATCGTTCAAGGACCTATTAATAGCCACTCATTATTGGCCAATGTAACCAAGTCAGCAGTAAATACACACACACCCACATGTGCCTATTGAACTTACAGAGATGTCATCGTGATATCAATCAATTCCAGGTAGGAAAGTTGTTTCAAATGAATTTCTGTAAAAGCGTTTCTTCTCTTCTCAAGGATAAGAAAACATTTCATGCTGGGTACAAGAATAGAGTCCCTTCGTGGGGATAAGAAAAAGTACCTTCTAAGGAATAACTGTATGACTTATACACTTTTAGTTAAGCACGGTTGTAAGATTTCATTTGTACTGACCCGCTCAGTGTGAGCGAGCTATCTTTTATTAAGAATTTATCATCCCTTATCTTCTAACTTAACTAAGGCAGTATTTGTAAGATAGCTGCTTGTGTATAAATGATCTGCGTTGGTCACAAGGGTGGTTTTACACAAAATGTGTTTTCTGTTCGCAACATGTGGCTCGATGACTCGTCTCCTGGAGATCAGAAAAAGTATGTTCTGCAGATAAGAAAGCGTTTCATCCTGAAGATATTATAATGTCTCTTATGAAGGTTAAGAATGCATTTCTGCTGCTTACAAATAGTCTTATAGGGGATACGAAACCATAATTACGGAATATCGTTAAATTTATTAAAGTTTGGGGTTATACATATTAGTTCTTGTGCGCAGAACACCATTGAATCGTCTCTGAAAACAGGGCCAAATGTGATGCAAACAAACTTTAGTCTGTTTCATGTTTTGTTCTTGCTTTTTAGGCATTCATGGACTAAACATCGACCTACTAACAGAGGTTGCAATAATAGGTCCCCCTGTTTTCCTTTGTTAGAAAGCGACAGTTTTCGCGCGACCACATTGAATAGATGAACAAAAATAACCTTTACCAGCGGTCTCTGCTTCTCTCACATACATTTTTCGTTGTCTCTCTCATGTCCCGTTTTGCTAAAATCGCACATTAAAAAGGTCTTCTTCGTATGTATGTATGTTCGTATCCGTGTGTAAGACTCGGCTAAAATTAGGTATGCATGCGCTCTATTGCTCTCTCTTGCACTGACTCTCTCCTTCTCTCTCTGTTCATGCTACAGTCTGTAACCGTTTCAACTCACATTTTCAGATTTTGGTCTTTGAAAAACACACATTTTATGACTGCTTGAATGACATGGGCCTGTTATTTGGTTGCAGTCGGTAGCAGAGCGAACTGAAAATAGGGTTATTTACAAGCTATGCTTACTAATTAAAGTAAAAGAAGGAGGGAATGCAACATCACCATAAAGCAGTTAGATATAGAGACGTCGTCAACTTTGTACTCGATATTTAGAAGGCTGTTCGCTAATATTTTCGCTCCCTGAGTTTCTTTTTTGATAATTATCGTCTCCCTCGAACCACCGTTCCTATGTCGACAATAATTTTAAGTAAAGTATCTAAATGGTAAAATATCTACATACAGTAGTAAACAACTCTCAAAATAGAGAGGCGTTTCAAATTGAGCTTCTATGACATCACACAAAGCACAAGACGAGCGAACTTGTTCTGACTCTGTTTCTGATAGTTTGTAAAAAGGAAAAACTATTCCTAGGGGCGACGGAAGAAAAAAACAGGTCTATTTTCTTTTAAGCAGCAGTCTACTAGAATGGCCATGAAAGAGTAATAGGCTAAAACAGGAAATTGAAATTGTTACTAAAGTTAAGGGACAAATAAAATGCATAAATTTTGTGCAAATATTGGAAAAAGATTGTCCAATAGCTATTACTGTGAATTTGAAGAATTTGTATTCAAAACCAAGTATCTTTTACATATTCCGTCAGAGAACTGTGCCAATTGCTGTGTTGACAAGCACTTGGAACGATGTGAAGCGCCGACATACCATACATATGTATGTTAAGCTGTTTTGTTCTTTATTTCGATTCTTTTTAACATAAATCCATTTTAATTTTATTTGTTTGTACTTTTTTACGTATATCTATCGTATATTTCTATATATCTATCAATTTTTCAAAAGATGAAAACTAACAGGGATTAGAAATACCAACAACAAGATCACTTTGACAGCTGCTTTTTCTGTTAGTCTTGTTTATTTTGCTGCTCCATAGATAAATGAAAACAACAACAGTCGCAAAGGAATAACGGGCAGAAATAACCATCTCAATTTTGAAATAGCAAAAACATTGTTAACCCACTGTTAGGTCACTGTTCAGTTACTGTTAAGTCACAGTTAAGACACTGTTCAGTCACTATTAAGTCACTGTTCATTCACTGTTAAGTCATTATTAAGTCACTGTTAAGTCACAGTTCGGACTTTGTGTAGTCACAGTGATCAATGTTAAGTCACAGTTCAGTCGCCGTTAAGTCACTATTCAGTCTCTATCAAGTTACTGTTGAGTCACAGTTCAGACTTTGTTAAGTCACTGTTCAGTTACAGTTAAGTCACTGTTCAGTCATTATTAAGAGACTGTTAAGTCACCGTTCGGTCATTATTCAGTCACTGTTCGGTCACTGTTCAGTCACTGTTAAGTCATTATTAACAGCAAGCCAAGTTGGGAGTGCTCCAAATTATGTGTCTGAAAAGAGCCGAGCTTAAGAGCGTTTTTGAAGTAAACACATAAATTTAAAGGTTTTCGGTGCTCTCTTAGTACGGCATCATTAAAAGCACTTATGTCTGAGCATTTTTGGAGTTGCATTCCAAAATGCGTTTAAAAAGAGCCTTTGAGCAGGCGATTCAGGAGCTTTTCAAGTGCATAGAAAAGTTACTTTAATGTTTCATTTTTGAGGTTTTTACATGCTTCATTGGGAGGGTGAAAGCACTTATATCTGTGTCAGAAAAGAGTTGGATTAGACTCGATTAGACAACTTCCCCATTAAGTGCAACCGCTTTCATTATTTTTGTGCACATTATGACGGTGAATGCTCATAAAAAGTGTCAAAAAAGTTTCAGAAAACGCACATATTGCTTGCTGGGATTGGGTCGCAGTTAAGTCACTGCACGGATTTTTTTAAGTCACTGTAAATTCACAGCTCAGTCACTGTTCAGTCACTATTGAGTCACTGTTAAGTCACTGTTCAGTCACTGTTAAGACACTGTTCAGTCACTATTAAGTCACAGTTCAAACTTTGTTAAGTCACTGTTCAGTCATTATCAAGTCACTGTTAAGTCACCGTTCGGACTTCGTTAAGTCACTGTTCAGTCACTGTTAAGTCACTGTTCAGTCAGTATCAAGTCACTGTTAAGTCATTGTTCGGACTTCGTTAAGTCACTGTTCAATCATTGTTCTGTCACTGTTTAGTTACTGTTACGTCACTGTTCAGTCAGTGTTAAGTCACTGTTCAGTCACTACTAGGTCACAGTTTAGACTTTTTTAAGTCACTGTTCAGTCGTTGTTAAGTCACTGTTCATTCACTGTTCATTCACTGTTCTTTCACTGTTCATTCACTGTTCAGTCACTGTTAAAACACTGTTCAGTCACTATTAAGTCATAGTTCAGGCTTTGTTAAGTCACTTTTCAGTCATTGTTTAGACACTGTTAATTCACTGTTCATTCACTGTTTTTTCACTGTTCAGTCACTTTTAAAACACTGTTCAGTCACTATTAAGTCACAGTTCAGACTTTGTTAAGTCACTGTTCAGTCAATTTCAAGTCACTGTTAAGTCACTATTCGGGCTTCGTTAAGTCACTGCTCAATCATTGTTCTGTCACTGTTCAGTTACTGTTAAGTCACTGTTCAGTCTCTGTTAAGTCACTGTTCAGTCACTACTAAGTCACAGCTAAGACTTTTTTAAGTCACTTTTCAGTCATTGTTTAGACACTGTTAATTCACTGTGCATTCACTGTTCATTCACTGTTTTTTCACTGTTCAGTCACTATTAAGTCACAGTTCAGACTTTGTTAAGTCACTGTTCAGTCATTATCAAGTCACTGTTAAGTCACTATTCGGACTTCGTTAAGTCACTGTTCAATCATTGTTCTGTCACTGTTCAGTCACTGTCAATTCACTGCTAAGTCACTGTTCAGTCGTTATCAAGTCACTGTTAAGTCACTGTTCGGACTTCGCTAAGTCACTGTTCTGTCACTGTTCAATTATTGTTCTGTCACTGTTCAGCTACTGTTAAGTCACTGTTCAGTCACTGGTAAGTCACAGCTTAGACTTTGTTAAGTCACTCTTCAGTCATAGTTAAGTCACTGTTCATTCACTGTTCATTCACTGTCACGTGACGCTGAAATTAAATTTTACTCCTACTAAATTCTTCCATACCGAAATGAAAGATGTTGCACTTCAAAAAGCGATACCACATATCGCTAATTTATCCCTTGTATGTAAAAACTTTGATACCTAATGTATTTTGTTGGTGTTAATTGCCAAACTAACACCAAACTCTCTCCTCAAACTAGCGCCAAAATCTCCTTTTGACGAGAGGGATAAGAAACATGACAAAATGTTTGCCTGGTAGCTTTCAAACCGATTTTCAAAGTCAATCGCATGAAATATAGTTCGCACCCTGGCCGAATGAAATTACAAATTAACTCGAATTCTATGCTTACAACAACATCAGAAAATCACAACTCAACTTATTTCGCATACTAACCTTACAAACTCGATTTTCAGTTCAATTGTATGAAAAGAAGAGAAAAGTAATTGAAATTGAATAACTTTTAGATTTCGTGTCACGGCCTCAGCTCTAGATCTTACCAAGCACGCATACAGCTGGCGTCGTTATGCTTCCTTAACACACATACACACAAACCCACGCCGTACTCTTCGTCTCTCTCTTACACAGTTGAGAGGAAAAAAGAAATCTCCGTTTTTTTGTGTGATTTTCATGCGCCTAATGCTTAATAACAATTTCATTTACATTTTCGGCACATTTCACATTGTTGAGTGTCATACCCGGCGTATGCGCCATGTGCCCCAAAAGGTATGCTATGATATTTTCCTTTTTGTTTAAAACCCATTTCCATCAGTGGGGGGGGACGTGGGACGTGGCCTTTGTCTATTGTTCTGCCAACCAGAAAGGGGTACTTTTTGTTTTTTTTTTATTTTTTTTTTTTTATGTTGAATTCAATTCAATTAATTGAGACATTTTCATTGAGGAGGAGCGCTCACCCGCTCAACAACTTATCCCAGGCGGCCCAGCGCTTTGTTCTCGCTTTTGTTGGTCACGAGTGAAACGCAGCGACATAATAATTGCAGCCAGAGCTAATTAAAACTATGTGGGTTAGATTTCAATTGATGAGTTTTATGCGCTGCCTGTGCCGTGCCGCCTTATCAAATTTAAATAACGGATTTATTATGTATTTAAATAACATTAAAGTACGCACAAAGCACGCGTCCTCTCCGCAAACTCTCTCCCAAGTGCCAGTCTCGAGTCCCCAAAGCAAGGTCCTTGGTAATGATTTTCGTTTTTGGTGTCGCGTGCGGCAGGCAGGCAGGCAGGCAGGCAGGCAGGCAGGCGGGCAGGAGGCACATTTGAATTCCACTCAAACATTTAAATTTGATTTATCAGTGAAACGAGAGAGAGAAAAACAGCAACGCAATCGGGCTACAAAATGGTTTTAATTAGACAACAGGACGACCCGGAAAATTGACGATACGGTCAATCAGCTACCCAATTGCTGCTCCATGTTTACATACACTTCAATTAAATGTATTACATTTAAGCGGATTTTATATATAAAAACGAAATCAATTTGCAGTGTCAAATATTTATGAGAAATCTCCGGGAGCAGCTGGGGAAATGATTTTATTAAATATTGTTATGGCTTTTTATTTTTTATATTAAATATTTGCACTCTCATGTATGCGAAATGTTCTGCAATTTGAAATCAGAAGCTCATTGAGATAAATGACACTGAAAATCTAATAAAAGAAGCTGCTGGCCAACAGAAGAAAAATGTTTATACATAAACCACATGAAAACAAGGTTCTGGATTTTGGGCGTGGTTGGATGGGGGGCCAAGTCGTAAATCTAAACTGAATGAGCAAAGAACCAGGTCAATGGTCAGACAATCGATTTTTATTATATTACCTATTTATATTGATTAATTAAGTCGAAGCACATGGTAATTGCCTTTTACTTAACGCAGTTGGGTTTGCAGACATTTCGAGAGAGTTTACAATGATAAACATTCTAAATTCTTGTCTTAATGGCTAAAAAATTCAATTCTTCTAACGTTTTCTTACTCATAAAGCCAACTTATGTAGAATTGAACATCGCGATATGAAATGTGCTACATCTTCTCTTTCATCTCTTCTCTTTCCGTCGGTCTGAGCACTTTAGTTCTTGCACGAAAAATAAGCGATATTGCTTATGTGTACACATCATCCCTAAAATAATTCCGTTCACATAGTTTGTACTCTAGGCGCTTGTTTGTGAATCGTGTATTACTCTGCCTTGACTGCTCTGTGCTGTTCTGTAATAGTTCTGTTTGCCACGCTTCCCAAGTTCTGCTGTCATTTGAGAATGTGTACTTATGTATGGAAAAACTGTGATCGGTCTACCAGAAGTTGTTCAACTATGATTTTTGGAAGCCGTGAAAAGTCCATCAGCATCGCTTTGCTTATATAGTTGAAATGCAGCTGTAGAGTGTATGGGAACAGTGTAGGTAGGCTCGTTTCAATGTATATGGCGTAGTTCGGGGTGTTTAGAGTCAGGTAAAAGATATTTTTAATGTAGAAACGAAGCAATCGCTCTAAGTCCCCAGACTGGGACCTCATAACACATAATTGCCCTGGATGTGGCTAAAAACATTTTATATTTGGTGCTGTTGTTGACTTTCTTCTTCCCAAGCAGATGCTTCCAGGTACTATTAATAGTGACTTTGGCGTCTGTCAATATCTGTGCCAAATGTTTCTTAAATGACATATTTAAAGTCAGTAACACGCCTAGGTATTT
Source organism: Lordiphosa magnipectinata (assembly GCA_037044535.1). Lineage (NCBI taxonomy): Eukaryota > Metazoa > Arthropoda > Insecta > Diptera > Drosophilidae > Lordiphosa > Lordiphosa magnipectinata. The sequence goes on from JBAMBO010002455.1 coordinate 24,786, forward strand.
GTACTCATGTACTGTTTCTAGCAACATATGCTCTGGCTCTTTGTCCTCTTCCATCCTTTACTATTTATCCAAAGACTCCATGTCTGACAGTACCTACTAAGAGCATCAATCAATTGTTGCATCACCAGTGAGGTTTCCGCCAATAGCACCATTTCGTTGGCATACATGAGCACTTTAATGCGTCGAGATCGGAACTCTACACCTCCGGAAAGATTCGCAACAATATCATCCACATACAGTGCAAAGAGAAGCATCCCTGTCTTATGCCTCAGTTCGTTTCAAACCATTCGTATAGTTGGTTTTCATCCCATACAGTGCACAGTGGTCGGTTTCATAGGCCAAAAATAAAAATAAAGCAAGCTAACTTCGTCTGTACCGAAGTTTTTATACCCTTGCAAAAGCAGTTTTTGAAATGACAGAGTTTAAGAACGCTTAGATAAAAATCAATAACTTTTGTAACTAAAATCCATTTTCCGTCAGATGAACATCTGATTTCGACCAAATTTCGCGAATGTTTTTGAAAACATATCAAATTAACAATCGCCAAGTTCAAGAACGATAAAATTGAAAACAAAAAAGTTTTTCTCACTAAGACTCATTTTCCGACCGATAAGTCCTATGGCAGCCTAAAGATATAGTCATCTGATTTCGACCAAATTTATCAAATAAGTTTGAAAGCGTTTAATATTAATAATCACCGACCTTAAGAACGATTTACTTGAAAACAAAAAAAATTTTTTCACTAAGACCCATTTTCCGACCGATCGGTCCTATGGCAGCTATAAGACATGGTCATCCGATTTTGACCAAAGTTTGCAAATCTGTTTGAAAGCATAAAATATTAATAATGACCGCGTTTGGAAACGCTAACATTAAGAACAAAAAAGTTTTTCTCACAAAGACCCATTTTTTGACCGATGGTTCCTATGGCAGCTATAAGATATAGTCATCCGATCCGGTCGGTTCCGACATATTAGCAGCGTGCAGTAAAAAGAAGACTCTGTGCAAAATTTCAGCTCGATAGCTTTAAAACTGAGAGACTAGTTTGCGTAGAAACAGACGGACAGACAGACGGACGAACAGACAGACGGGCGGACAAAGCTCAATCGACTCAGCTCGTCGCCCTAATCAAGAATATATATAGTTTATGGAGTCGGAAATGAATATTTCTATGCGTTGCAAACTTCTGGGCAAAATTATAATACCCTTTGCAAGGGTATAAAAAGGTAAAGAGTATATATCTAGGGATTTTTATCAGGGCTTAATCCCGAAACGAATTTCGGTTCCGGTACCGGTTCCGGTAAGTCCCGAAATGAATGTTTCGGTTAAAGGTTCCATTTCGGTTTTCAATTAATTTCGGTTTTCGGTTTCGATACGGTACCCGGATTTTCATTTCGGTATACCGGTACGTACCGGTATAAGTACTACCTTATTTTTAAATCTAAAATCTAAATCATTAATTTTTATTAACTCGAAATCTTATTGTCAGAAAATGGGTATTTGAGACTCGCAATGGGCAGTATCTTCAATTTAGAATTGTGTAACCATTTTTCAAATTATAACTAGAATTTGCTAAAAATATAGGGAATACACTGTAATTGTTAGATAGTGTTGCACCTACTGCCTTAGGAATATTTAAGAACTTTTCTTCGAAGTTGTATTTTAATTGCTACATTTGACTTCAAAACAGTCGGTAGTTGTGGTTCACAGAAAAAAAGGGTTTCGGATTATATGTAAACAAAAAACCGCCATCCATCGTCCTCCAATTCGCGTTTTTATTAGAAGATGGTTATGCTAATAAAAATTTTCTCCATAGTGAGTTATACGCGGTTTTTTAGCCAATATAAGATGGAATATCACTAAATGGCAACTAAATTTAAGCCTTAGTCTTTTGTTACATTCTCTACGTGGTATTTTTGTTGTCAAATACTTCAAATCCAAATACGGACTTAACGCCCAGGAGCTTTATGACCGAGCCTAAGGCCCAGGAAAGTTCTGAGTTATATCTCAAAGTTGTGATCGAAATTTTTCAAATCGGCTTTGTGTCCGTGGGCTTTATGTCATGCGACCTTTCTTAATTGAAGAATTCGAATTTAACTTTACATTTTCTACGTACACGTCTTGTTTAACTAATATAGCATTCTTGTGATTTGCTCGCAGTAAGATAATTGCAATCAATGTGGTTGAGTCCATAAAACTTTTTAGGGGATTCATTATAAATTTTCTGCCAGAGAATAGTCGTTGCACGCTAACCTGCGTAGCTGGAACAGAAAGTACGACTTTGAAAATCTCATACAATTCTGGGAACTTTGTGCAAGATTCTGACCACCAGTTGAGAATGTTTTCATGGTTTCGAACACTTTTAAGTGCAAGAAAAGACTTAATGGAATCCAGTAGCTGTTTTGCTATAGACGACGATTTTTTTTATATTTCCAATTTGCTGTGTATTCAAATGGAATTAAAATCACCCAAAACAAGATTTTCGGCTTGAAGTTTAGTTGTGGCCACCTCCGCTGGTTCTAATATGCGTACAATTTCGCGAACTGAGTCCCACACTTTCCGGTGCAGAAGAAAGTCGTTATCTGCAGCCGCAAAACTGGAGCAAATGTTAAAAATGTCTTCCGATGCAAATATTTTAGCATCCTGTAGGTTGAGCTACAATTCGTGACCAAATTTACGATGCGCTCTGCAAAGGTAAAAAAACCGAAACTGTACCGGTACCAAAGTTTCGGTTTCGTTCCGGTGCTATCGGTTTCATTAATAACGGTAAAAGGTTTTCGGTTCTCAAAAAAAAAATTTGTATAGATTCCGGTTCCGGTTCCGGTACTTGATTTGAAACGGTTTATTTCGGTTAACGGTTCCGGTACCGGTTCCGGTATTAAGCCCTGATTTTTATGTATAATTATGTGGATCTATTGTTTTAAAATTAATGTTTTATCAGTGACCTGTGCAAAAGGTGTATTTTACTATGTATTGTGACTTCAGTTAAAGATAAAGTTGTGATCCCCGTCTCGCCCTCAAATGAATCTTGTTTGTTGTTATTAATTAATATTTTCTTAGTTTGTGTTTTTTATTTCAGCTACGTACTGGTACGGCACTTTCTTATGTATATATGTATATTGTTTTTGTTTTGATCGTCCTATTTGATTGTGCTTTGGTTTCAATATTTTTATTTTCTTAATTTAACCAAGCATTCGTTTTATGTTTACAAATATACAGGTACATCTTATCAATGTCTGAAACATAGATTTGAATCTGATGGTTATGATTACATTGACAATAGTGTAAAGATAAGACTGGATTACATATTAAAAAAATTTGGAGATATGTGGATTAAAAGCCACAGAATAAAATCCAAAGTTGTCGAGAAAAATGCGGATTGGTTTGCTCAAGATGAATTAATATTATTAAATCAGCAATCATCACCGTTACACCAAAATCGAGGTCGTCCCAGATTAAGTCTTGTAGAGTGCTCAGAAAGAACTAAGCGACGACGTATAGCAGATATAGCAAAAATTGATGTATCCGCTGCTGATGATTTGCGAATGGCTTGGATTGGAATTTGGATTGTCTCCATTACATTTTACATGTCTCCGCAAATTTACTGTCGATCACATTCTTATGCTAACTATGGTAGATGGCAAAGTGTGCAATGCCTTAACTAAAACCTCGTCTGCAAAATGCTACATATGCCAAGCTAAGCCGACAGAGATGAATGATATCGACAACTGCTTACAAAAAAAAATTCAAACATATCACTACGAATTTGAATTGTCTCCATTACATGCCTACATTAGATTTTTCGAATATTTACTTCACGTTTCATATAGACTCGAAATAAAACGGTGGCAAATAAGGGGTTCAGAAAATAAACAACAATTTCTACGAAGGAAACAAACTATACAGTGCGAATTTCGTATCAAATTGGGTTTGGTTCATCAAATGATGGGAACACTGCAAGAAGATTTTTCAATGAAGCTCAAGTGTCTGCTAAAATAACTGGCATAGAATAACACCTTATTGAAAATTGCGCAGCTTTACTACAAGCCTTATCATCAGGTTATAAAATTAATGTAGAACGATTTAGAGAATTTGCTCTAGATCAGCGATGCCCAGCCGTATGCTCTTTGGGTACGTTTTGTTATTGTAATTGCACCAAATATAGCAAATCAATGATCGTATACATGCAGGGCGCGAGGCATACAAAACGCCACACACTCTAACGATTTCGTGTGTATGCGGCGCGTGGAGCAAAAACCGGTTTTGTTCTCTTCTTTGATTGGCGTTTGCGAGCTCAAGCAAACTGACCAACAACAATTTCATGTGATTTTGTTGTTGCCTTACCCAAATTCATATTGTCTTGTCTTCGAGCGTGCACTTAAAAAAATCGGTGTTGATATTAACCTGCTGGCAAAATGTTTAACATCGCAGAAAGTAAATTTTTTTTCGCACAAAATTATTGTTGTGAACAGCAGTGCATTATATGCTATATAAAATTGCTAATAAAAACAAAATTTAATGCAGAAAGGCATTTTAAAAATGTGCATAGTTCGATAGCATTTGCATTAATTGACGTAATCGAAGCGGAATACAAAAAACTGATCTGATCTGAATTTAAGCAAAATGTTTCATTTTCAATGTCTCAAAAAGTCATTTGATGAGTTTAAAATTCAGGCTTTTGATTTTTCTGAATACATACAATTTTTTGATGAATTAAAAAACAATTTTTAAAAAAAAAATTAAAGATTTCGAATGCATTATTCAAATGATATCTATTTTTTATACCCCAATGACATGCAGCATATGCGATCAAAAGCCAGATTTACAACTGGAGCTTTGTGATCTGCAATGCGATGTTGAGCTAAAAATATATAAATTAGAGGGCATTGATTTTTGGAAAGCTGTAAATGCAAACAAATATCCCCTACTTCACAAAGAAATGTTACGAATTTATTCTATGTTTGGAAGTACCTATATTTGTGAGAGTGCTTTTTCAACTTTAAAACTAATAAAAAACAAACATAGAAATCGACTAACAAACGATCATTTGGATGCATTGTTAAAATTTTCTTTAACCAAAATAAACATATATATAGACAATTTGTTGAGTTATTACAATGAAAACATTTGTTAAAATCTGTTATGTATTATTCAAACTAATGTTAAAAAGATAAAGCTAAACGAAATCAAATTTAAAGTTTATTTTTATTTACATTATTATTGTTAAGAAGATGAGATCAATTCTAAATTTTTTTTTTTTTATTAATGTGATGAATGAAATAATGAATAAACATTTTTTTTCAGTGCACAATTTGAAATAAAAAAAATTGTTTCCTTATTGGTATTGGTGCTTTTCTTTGTGAGTATTGGTGAGTGCTCTGTCGTTTGCGGCTTTTGGGCATGCCTGCTCTAGATACTGCTCGAGAGCTAACAACAAAGTATTCCTGGTACTATATTCCTCCCACAGTTCACAAAATTTTAATTCACGCTCCTGATATTATTCAACATTCATTAGTCTCAATTGGAGAGCTCTCTGAAGAAGCTGCTGAGCGAAGAAATAAGGACGTAAAGAAGTATCGACTAAATCATACAAGGAAAATTTCATGGGTAGCTACAAATCAGGACTTAATAAATAGATTGCTTTTGAGCTCTGATCCTCTGATTACCGGTCAACGAAAATTACCATGTAAAAAAAAACTCATTATTATCAAAATCAGTGTTTGATTTACTTGTATAGTCAGTAAACATTACATATATATATATTTTTTTGTATTAATTTATTATTATTCACTATGTTTATTATATTATTATTTAATTAATCATTATAAAACAATTAAATTTTTTCTATTAAGTTTTGATTTTTTAATAAATTTGTCAAAAGTTAAAGGAAAAATTTTAGATCTTTTTTAAGTTATTTTTTGGCTAGTAGGAGAGGGGTTGGAAGTGGTTTTTTTTTATGACAATATGATTGTTTATTACTTATTATAATTTTAAAAAGCTAAGATAAAAATTTCAATTTGATTTAGCCAGTGGAAGTATTATTGGCCGCTAATTTCATACAGGACCGACCACCGTGCAGTGGTTCTATTTAGACCAGAGATGGGCATGCACACATATCGACACACTTTTCACACGCATACAAGCACAATTTGCGTGCGCCCCATTCGTGTTCTATAAATAGCTTTCAATGCTTATAGCGTACGTGTGATTTTGTGCAGGCGGCCGCGGCAGAGCTCCTATGCACACGAGGCAGCGCGCTGCGTGAACATATATGTCGATTGTATCGAATGCAGCTTTGAAATTTACAAAAAAGGTGAACATATTCTTCTTTTTGCCCAGAAACTGTTTGGCCATCGACGTCAATGCAGAAATACTGTCTACAGTCCACTGTAGGAAATTTTCCCAAATTTCAGACATTCATTAATAACTTAAAAACTAAGCAAGATTATGCGGTCTAGTTTTTTGCACTATTATTCGTATTATTTAAAATAAATATGTATAAAATTGTAAAAATATTGCCGCGTAATCAGAAACACAGTTTGCGCCAGCAAACTCAAAGCAAATGTGGGTTTCCTGACAAAAAATTCGTCTCAGTTATTTTTTGAAATTTTTGTTATATTGAACTTACATACTTTAATATTCAAGATCTTCGATCTCAAGTTTAAGGTTGCATGGAAATCCAACGTCATAATTACCCGCTTCCGTCATTCTCCAAATCGTATTGCGAATTATTGCTTTCGCATGAAAGCATTTGTATAACTTCTGTAGGAAGAAACGAGCGTTTTTGCTTTCGAATGCGCCTCTCCAGATTTAATGATGAAATTATAGGATCTGATGTATCCATAGCTCGCTGAAAAACGCTGAAACTTCTAGCATGATGCAGTCTATCAGACTTGTAAATTTTGTTCCGAGACTCAGTACCATCTTCTGCGAAATAACGAACTGGAAGAACAATAATTCTGATAATTCCATAATCTGTCTTGAATTAATTAAGATCTTGTGAAGAGTTGGCGTCATTGGCAACCAGGAATACTTTTCAATTGCAATTTCAGCAGTATTATATATTACAAATATTACAAAAGAACACTAGTGCAATATAAGTATTAAGCTCCTCATGGCGCTAAGAAAACAAGAAAGAAAGTCGGTCAAGCCCGACTATAACATACTCTGTTTCCTTAACGTCGCAGCTCGCATTTGCTCACGAGTTATACGCGCTCATCTCTAAGTTTTACTCTCCCTCTCTCTCTCTCTCTCTCTAAGATTGCCGTTCAATAGAATGCTGTGGTGATGTGGGTGGTGTTAACCGGCCCATAACTTTAGTATCGTTCATCCGATCTTTATCATTCCTTCAGCAAATCGATAAATAATTTTGTTTACAAGGTATCTTTAGAAGGAACAAACGATCTATCTCCAGAACTGTAGGAGATATGAAGTTTTTTCCAAATTGCGGGGGCGGAAGGGGGCGTGGCAAAAATTGAAAATAAACTTGATCTGCCTGCAAGTATAAGAAATATAATCCGCATACATGTCAAACCTCTATCTCTTACCATCTCTGAGATCTCTTCGTTCATACGGACGGACAGAGGGACATGGCTATATCGACTCGGCTGTTGATGCTGATCAAGAATATATATACTTTATAGGGTCGGAAACGATTCCTTCTCCCTGTTACATACTTTTGCACAAACTTAATATACTCTATGTACCTTCGGTACAGAGTATAAAAAGACCACATATCCCACATCCAGAGTGCAACATCAAGCGAATCTCACTTATACATGACAGGTACAACATACTGTAACAATTCATATAGCAGAGCGACAATTAGTTGGATACTTAAAGCACGCACTGATACTCTGTGGTTAAACGGAAGTTTACACAGACGGGGAAATAAGGAGTTAGGGTAGAGAGTTTCGTTGCAGATCCCTTGAAAGAACGGAACTTACGGAGCAGGAGATAATATGCGAATTAAACGGTGAAGATCCTTTCGGCACACTGCCGACTGACGGTTTTAAAACCATATCGGTATTTATGAAAAAACAAAATTTTTTTCGTATTGATCAATATGTGATGTGTTCTTATCTATCTATCTATCTAGTGCGCGCCTGCATAACTAATCGAAGGTCTATGCCAAATCTTAAATTTCTAGGATAAGTGATATTGGCTGTGGATTGATAATCAGTCAGTCGGTCGTAGAGACTTATATGTTTAGATACGACAATTTAATTATTTCGGATTTATAGACAGTCCATTCTTATTTGACCATTTAGAAACACGTTACAAATTCGAATTACAAATAACAATACAATCACAGATTTTACTTAACGGTCGACTAACATTACTCATTAGTAAGGATTTGGGAAGGACATTTGTCTAAACAGCAAACTGATTCTGATCCCTGTGGGACTCTCTGCTTGATTGAAACAAGTTCTGATTAACATCTATTTGCTACTTCTGCTTTTTTTCTGCCGCTTAGATATGATTTTAGTGCAGTCTCAGAAAAATTATTTAAGTACTCAAGCTTAGTTAATAGTATTTCGTGGTTTACCGTGTCAAATGCCTTACTAGAAAAGTCACATTGCTGTCTTGCAATTTTTCTCGAATATTCTCAACTAATACTTTTGATATGGCTCTTGTGCAGCTTCTTCCTGTTATCAAGTAACTTATTTTCCTCAAGAAAGTTGATAATTTGTTTGGCCATCAACCGCTGAAATACTTTTAAAAGAAATGGCAATATGAATATTGGCCTGAAACTCATTTGAAGTTTTTGGTATTGGGATAAGTTTCGCTATTTTCTGCATTTATTATGTAAGATTTTTGGATTTTGCAAGCGAAATGAACCGACAGTGTATGAAAATTCGAAGAATTGCAAAATTCCATAATAAAAGTCATAAATGTTTAGAATGTTTGAAATGAAATGGCCAAATTCATGAAGTGAAACAAAATTCCAAATGAAAACGTAGCTTTCTTATTCTTTTATAAACCTGCTTTTTATTGATTGCAATTTAATTTTTGCAAATAATGTTATAAATCTGAATATATATGTGCATATACACACTCTGAAAACCTTTCGTTATTACATCATTTTCTTAGTAACGCTCACGATAAGCTCGAATGTTATTTCCACTAGGCCGTACGTTTTGAATACCAATTTGTAATAGCCCTCTTGAAGAATTTTTGGATAATTATCAGTTTTCGGTTGACATTTGGAACACTCAAAGGTCGCGGGTCCCAACTCGAGCAGCGTGTCATTGAATTGTGGAAAATTCGAGCAATCCTTGACACTGTCCATCACCATGTTCTTGTAGAATTTATTGAGGGCATTGTAAAGTCCCTGGCGTGGCACCGAATATGGCAGCAGTCTATAATTGTCACCGCCATCGGGGCTGCGATAGGTTAGAACCTCTGTCTCCATGCTACTGGGAAGCTTTTGAGCCACCACAACTTTGCCGGATAATCCAAATTCACCGCGTCCTAGTCTCTCGATGCGAGCCTCGACCTCTACAATGCTCGCATCGCTGCTCTGAATGCTGCACTCCACCAGGGTGTACTCCCAGGATTTCTAAAACAAGTACAATAAACAAATTAAAACAACTTGTAAAGCAGCTTACCTCATTGGATCCCAAGGCCTGGACATTTGCCAGAATGCCGATCATCCACAATATGGTAAACATTGTCACACAGAGTTGAACTCGTTGTAACTGAATTGCAATTGGAATTGGTGTTTGTATGCTAGGTTGGCAGTTTTTATAAGCCATTTGAAAAACATGCAATTTTCATGTTTTTCCATGCTTAATTAATCTGGCTAGTTGACAAGTTGGCAACTTGTAATATAAGAGATTAAAACGGAAACGATTAACGGCTAGAGTTGCGATTACTGTTTACACCCAAGGCAAAAAATTGCCTACTAACTAAAATAAGCGCCAAGGACATACGAATTCAAAAATACCATTTTAATCTATTCCCATAAATTTAGTTAGAAATTGCCTAAATTATGTTTGATGGTTTATTAAGTGATTGGATTAAGGTAAGAAGTTTTCGGCATTTTGAGTGCTAAAACTGAGTTACAGATAACCCAAAACTCTTACCAAAATGTTAAGACATAAGGTAATTAGTTCACACAGAAACAAAATATGCAAAATCTACACAAAAATGTAGGATTTCTACACGTTTTGACCGGGATTTTCAACTCATAACGTTTGTGTAGCTTTTCTGTACGCCGCGTTTAGTTTTCTCATTTCAACACATGGAAACAATAGTTTTTCGGTTGCAGTTTTGGTTATGCTTTTAATCTCTTATTAAAATATTCCCCTCTTTTGCTCTATTTTTTTGCAGCCAATTTGAATCACAAACCTCAAATCTTCCTATCAAGATGCGTCGCAGCTCATTCACTCCCGTCTTCAATTTGAGCACCCAGGAGCCTTTGATTGTGGTGGAGGAGTCGCATGTCACCGAGGATGGTGATGATTTGGAGGGAGCGGCCGGTGGTTGTGATCCGTGTGGTGGCACCAAACGCTCGAATAGCGATGACTCGGAACCAGATTCACCCGTGAATCCATATCTCTTGTGCCCCTTTCCCGATATGCAACAGCGACGCAAGCATTCGCTGCCCTCGCTTCAGATCACTGAGGGCATTACCGCCAGCCAGGTGCGACGACTTTCGGAGGTGGGCGGCGAAACAGGTGGCCTCAGTCCCAAGGAGGTGGAATTTTTGGCCACACTCTCGCAGAAGGCCAATCCAAATGCCGGAGGTCGTCGTCATTCGGTGGTCACCATATCGGCTGTGCCGCCCACGCTATTCGGACGCAATCGGCGTGAATCCATTTCCGGTGTTTCGATCAGGTAAGAGAAAGACACATCCGAGTACGAGTCGGAGTCAATTTGCTGGGTAATTGGGGAGTTTGGTGCGCCATTAGCAACGGAAGTGCATGCAAGGACAGAGGCCAGGGTCAGCTCCCCCCCCTGCGTCTCTCTCCATTTCTGTGTTGTGGCCTAATTGAATTGTCCCGCCGGCCGTTTCGAAGCTTTTGTGCTGTGACAGCAACATTTTGATACCCTGGCCAGAGGGGTGGGTGCAGTTGAAAGTATAATGAGATTCTCATCAAGTGAGCAATAGGCAGGGGGACGGGGGAGGGGGCAGATGAGAGGCTAGAGGTTATGCATTCTTAATCGGCCAGCAAAGTGAAGGAAATTCACTTGCGAAATGTGGATGAAGAAGAACGAGGAGAAATTGGACAAGAAATGGGGGGGGGGGTTGAGTAGCCAGCAGGAAAAGGAAAGAAAGGAAGAAGAATAAAAGGAAATGAGAGAAAAAAATCAAAATCAAACCAGAAATGCGTAAGAAATGGAAAAAGACAACCAAGTGGAAGTAAATGAAAAACTGCGACGACATCCATGAAAGACAAAGAAAAATTCGAAATTTAATAAACTGAGAAAAGGAAAAAACTGAAGACGTATTAAAAAAAAACCAAAAGGAGCTGATAAGAAAGAAGAAAGTGTAAACTGGGGTGATTTGTAACACACCTGATTTGTAAATTGAAGCTTTTTTTTCGGTTTTTCGGTTTTTTATTTACACACGGTTTTCTATTTACATACGCTTTTACTGCGCGATCACTTGTCTCTACTATCCGGTCTCGTCGTCGTCCATTTTATACAGTGTGACCATCGTTATACACTAAAATATCGATATATTTGTATCAAAGTAGCGGAAGATGCCAAAAAATAAACAGAGAAAAGAGTCAGCTAGCATAGGAAGAGATAATAAGCTGAACAAAGATAATAAGTAAGAAGGAAAAGACAAAAATTAAGAACTTTAAAGACTAACAAAGTAAAGGAATAAAGAGAAGGTATAGAGAAAAGGCAGCTAGAATAGGAAAAGAAAAGAGAAAGAGGAAAAAGTGCAAAAGAAAGAAATAAGTGCAAGAGAGATAAGTGGGAGAGATATAAAGAAAAAGAAGAAGGGAAGAGAAAAGCAGAAGAGAAAGGGAGTAAAAAGTATTTTCTTCTTGGGAAAGAGAAGAAGAAGAAAGGAGGGAAGAGAAAACAATTAGAGCAAAGTGAAAGGAAGAGAAGAAAGGGAGAAGAAACAGTGAAAAAAGATTAAGAAATAGAAAAAAAAAACAATGAAATTAGGTGTAAAAGAGGGTTTGGAGGAAGGCAAAAGCAGAAGAGGATGCGAGTAGAATCAGATACAAGAGGAAGAGAATCAGGGAATAAAAAAAATTTTTTTTCGTGATGAAGAGAAGAACAAGAAAAAAAAAGCAAGAGCAACGGAAAAGTAAGAAGAAAAGGGGAGAAGAAACTAAGAAAAGAGATCAAGAAATAGAAATACAATGGCCGTGTTTAGCCAAACAACTTGTTCCCTGATCAAGTATAAATTTGCAATAATCTGTACTTCAGTCTGTACTCAATTTTTCCCACCACCCGAAGCGAAGTGAATAATTTGATTATCAAATCGAAAAGGTCCTTTTAGTCCATCAAGTTTCAAAAGGCTGTAAGTACAAGTCAACGCTGGAAAGCAATTAAAAATATAGGAATTGGAAAATCGAAGCCTGTACTAAGTAATGACGTTGACGTAAATAATCTTAATCTGAAATTCATTCGACTAAACGTACCTGATTTTGTTTGTGCTAGTCCATGTGAGGTTCTAGATTCAATGCGTAAAATTAAGTCAGATGCTGTGGGCCTTGATGGCTTATAAAAATCCTGCTACCAAAAATCAAAAACCACTTAACGCACATTTTTAACACAGCAATCACCACTTCAACATTCCCAACCGAATGGAAAACTGCAAAAATAATACCAGTCCCTAAGGGTAAAGATGAGTTTAGGCCTATCTCCATACTCCCTTACCTTTCGAAGGTCTTTAAGCAGCTGATTGCAACACAAATAACCAGCTTCCTAGCCACAAATAAACTCCTCAACAACAACCAGTCTGGATTTCGGAAAAATAGGAGCTGTACTACAGCAATCATTAAAATAGTTGAAGACATCCGCAGAAACTTGGACAAAAGCGACGTAGCTTTACTAACACTTCTTGACTACAGTAAGGCGAAATACTACTAACTAAGTTAAGAAATCTATACAACTTCTCTGAAACGGCTATAAAACTAATGCATTCATACCTAAACTATAGAAATCAATCAGTCGTATCAAATGCAAACATGTCAGAGTTTCTCCCTATTACAAGTGGAGTCCCACAGGGATCAGTTTTAGGGCCTCTTCTGTTTACAGTGTATGTAAATGATCTTCCCAGTGTGTGGTCAAAGTGTGAAATTCCATATGTATACAGATGATGTCCAAATGTATGTTAGTATTCCGTTGAGTCAAATTGACCAGTGAATGAATGCGTGTAACAATGATCTGTTTAATGTAAGTGAATGGGCCAAGAAAAATGGACTAAGCATAGACCGTCATAAACAAAAAGATCTTAAGTACTGAAAACTTTGCAAAATTAGAAATAGATGGAGCATCTACACTGTATGTTAATAAGGCTGAGAACCTTGGAATAGCTTTCAACCAAACTCTATCCTGGCAGGATCATATAAATAAGGCAGTTGGGAAGACTTACGCACTGCTTAGGCAACTATCGCTAACCCAGAATTGTTTACCTATAAACATACGATTGCTGATTGCGAAGTCTTCCGTTGTTCCTGTACTTTTTTACGGTATAGAAATTTTTGGTAATTGTGATGCTGGTAACCAACACAAATTAAATGTAGCTTTTAATAGTATTGCAAGATATATTTATGGGCTACAAAGAAGGGATCACGTGACAAGCTCTACAGTTAAAATATATGACCTCAGCCTTAACGCTTTGATTAGTTATAGAGTACTTTTATTCATTCACAAAATAATCTACAGACAAAATCCACACTAGTGCAGTAAGATAAGAAAACAAAACTTGTAGCACTAGGATGAATAATAATAATAATAATAATAATAATAATAATAATAATCTTCATACTGAACTCGAATGATACGGCATCATAATAGCCAATTTGAGTTATCATGATGCAGGAGCATGTATCAAAGAAATAGCACGCTACTTTAAACTGATACTGCTCCCTCCAACATCAACAACTATTCGATGCAAAAATTTTTTTCTGATTCCTGCTCAATTATTCAATTATTCTGCTGAACACGCTCAATGAAAATAGGCGTAAAAGAGGGTTTGTTTTGGGTTTGTCTATCTTTTTAATAAACCCTAGGCATGTCATGCTATGTTCTGGGCCCCATGAGCTAGTACTTTATGTACCGTAGCTGACATTGGCTACCAGGAATCTTTTTCCATATATACACTAAGAAAAAACTAGAACGAATAATTTGAGTACGAACGCTCTTGAAAAAAAAATTAGTCGTTCTTGAATTTTCAAGAATTTCGCTCTTGGAATCGAGATAAATTCGTTCTAAACGTTCTCAATTTTGTTTTTTATAGGCAAGGGGGGTGAGGGCAACTTAACTTTGAGAGAGTAGCGTTGGAGTCGCTCTCGCAGAGTGAGGGCGCATGCGCAGTTGGTCGTTGAGAGAATGAGAGCGCAGAGAGTGAGAGCGCATGCGCAGTTTGTTGTTATGTTATAAAGGCAACTGCGTTTATTTATAAGTGCGATTTCGTCGAGTCTTTTACCTTACGAAGGTTAGCTGAGCTCGTTAAACTGCCCGTCGCCTGTGTGTGTTTCAGTCTTTTGAGGTACCGAGTTCAAGTCCCAGAAAAGTAAGAAAAAAAAAAATATCTATGTGGTCTCTCCCACCCCCCCCCCACCCACCCCAAATATTCTTTTTAATTTTTTTATTTTGAGAATTATTCGTTCTTGGATCAAGTACTGAAACTCTTGAATCAATAATTATTCATACTTGGATCAAGAGCTGAAACTCTTGAATCAGGAATGTCGGGATAAAAAATTCACTCTTGAATCAAGAATTTCGCTCTTGGATCAAGAATTTTCACTCTCACCGTACTTTTGAGAACGAATGCTCTTCATTCAAGAGCGAAATTCTCTATTTTTTCTCTGAGTGTAGAGAGTCAGCTATTTTATATTTATTTATTTGACAACAATTCCTGGTGCTACAAGTGTATACTTAATGATTATTGCACCAGTCACAAAAACATAAGAATCAGCGAACAATTACTTAATATTACTTAATATTATTATTATTAAAATTAGTTATATAATTTAATTTTGTAAATAGGAATTTAATTTGAGCCTAAATTGCGTAACACTACTTATACTCTTCAAGTTTGGTGGGAGTTGGTTCCACAACCGAACAGTGTTTACAAAAAATTGGAATTAAGAGCTGGCAAGTGTATGGCGAATTGCGATGAGATTCAAAATTCTCGTTGAGACGGCAAAACTTATTTTGTCATATAAATACGATGGTTGTCTAGTGTATATTAACTTATGTAATAGTAGCAGAGATCTATAATCAGTCCAAGTCTTAAAATCAAGGTCATATATCTGTCTGGCAAAGTTCTTTTCTTATTATACACATACCTAGCAATGTTATTAAACGCTACATTAAGTCGTCTCTGAGAAGCAGCGTAACAGTTTCCAAATATTTCAATTCCATAACAAAGAGTGGAAAAAATTGTGTTTTTTTTTCCTGTGCACTGGCACTTTTTATACCCTTGCAAAGGGTATTATAATTTTGCCCAGAAGTTTGCAACGCATAGAAATATTCATTTCCGACCCCATAAACTATATATATTCTTGATCAGGGGGACGAGCTGAGTTCATTGAGCTTTGTCCGTCCGTCTGTCTGTCTGTCCGTCTGTCTGTCCGTCTGTCTGTCTGTCTGTCCGTCTCTTTCTACGCAAACTAGTCTCTCAGTTTTAAAGCTATCGAGCTGAAATTTTGCACAGAGTCTTCTTTTTACTGCACGCTGCTAATATGTTGGAACCGACCGGATCGGATCACTATATCTTATAGCTGCCATAGGAACCATCGGTCGAAAAATGGGTTTTAGTGAGAAAAACTTTTTTGTTTTCAATGTTAACGTGATTAAACTCGGTCATTAATAAAATTATATACTTTCAAACAGATTTACAAATTTTGGTCAAAATCGGATGACTATATCTTATAGCTGCCATAGGAACCATCGGTCGAAAAATGGGTTTTAGTTAGAAAAACTTTTTTGTTTTCAATGTTAACGTGATTAAACTCAGTCATTAATAATATTATATACTTTCAAACAGATTTGCAAATTTTGGTCAAAATCGGATGACTATATCTTATAGCTGCCATAGGAACCATAGGTCGAAAAATGGGTTTAAGTGAGAAAAACTTTTTTGTTTCCAATGTTAACGTGATAAAACTCGGTCATTAGTATTATTATATACTTTCAAACAGATTTACGAATTTTGGTCAAAATCGGATGACTATATCTTATAGCTGCCATAGGAACCATCGGTCGAAAAATGGGTTTTAGTTAGAAAAACTTTTTTGTTTTCAATGTTAACGTGATTTAACTCAGTCATTAATAATATTATATACTTTCAAACAAATTTGCAAGTTTTGTTCAAAATCGGATGACTATATCTTATAGCTGCCATAGGACCGATCGGTCGGAAAATGGGTCTTAGTGAAAAAAAACTTTTTTGTTTTTAAGTAAATCGTTCTTAAGGTCGGTCATTAATAATATTATATACTTTCAAACTAATTTGAAAAAGTTCATCGACATCGGATGACTATATCTTAAGGCTGCCATAGGGCCGATCGGTCGGAAATTGAGTCTTAGAGAGAGAAACTTTTTTCAGACGTTTATCTGTCGGAAAATAGGTTTTAGTTACAAAATTTTTTGATTTTTATGTAAGCGTTCTTAAACTGTGACATTTGCATTTGCAAGGGTATAAAAACTTCGGCACAGACGAAGTTAGCTTGGCCTTCTCGTTTTTTATTCGATTTGGCTCTTTAGCATGGAGCCCAAAAAAGACGCAGAAATTAAAAGAGTTTCAAAAATTGTGCAAAGTAGGACCACACATAATTTTGGGAATAGCCATGACAAGATGATTGCGCGAGCTTGCTTGAGCAGTGGGATGTTCCCAAAATATTTTTCTTGGTTCAGACTCTAGATGTCCACAATTTAAGCCAAAAGAAATAGTCAATTTAATGAATTATCCAGAAATCAAAAGTTATTTAAATTGTATTCTTGAAATGAAAGATTAATTAAAGATTTGAACACGGAATTTCAATCAGATCGAGACTAGAATCTACTTTAAAATTAACACAAGACACCAAAAATTGACTTTACCTCAGTAAAATTGATATTTGTGCAAAATTTGCTTTGCTTATTACAGTTGTTCTAGTAACGGCATAAATGTTTCGAGTATACATGTTTTATCTCTTATGCTTTGTGATGTTTTTCCATGCATAAGTTTCTTTTAAAAGAGACAAAGTCATGACTTTAATAGAAAGTTGATATTTGTGCAAAATTCTTCATTTCCATTTTGAGTGTGACAAATTAATTATCTCGCTGCCAAAAATTATTGAGTGCATTTAAATATTGTTAACTAATTAACTATAATTAGTATTGTTAGAAGTTTTTGAGTTTTTTTTATGAATTTCGACTATTTTTGGTTAAAAATGCCTCTAGCAGCTGAATTAAATGACAAAGAAAAAACGCAAATTGAAACTTTGGCTGAATGTGGCATTAAAGTATCAGAAATTGCCAAAAGATTAAGTCGACATCGATATTCTATCGCGAATTATTTGAAGAATCCTCAGAAATATGGCCGAAACAACAGAAGAGGGGCATTTCGAAAAGTTGATGCGCGCACTAAACGGTACATAAAGGCGCTAGCAACGGCTAAAAACAGGAGTTGCGCTCAAATAAAGGCTGAATTGAAGTTGCCAATAAGTAGGCAGAGGGTGCAACAGGGTTGCACCTCAAATATGACTCAAAGGTACGGACACCAAAGCTGTAACCACGGCATAAGAAGGCCCGGCTTGCCTTCTATGAAAAATATAAGTTTTGGAACAACGAGTTCATGAAGGTGATTTTTAGTGATGGCCAGATGGAAATCAAAAGTGCTGCCGGCACCCAAGTCATCCCTGGAAGACGGCCAGCAATAAGTCCGGACTTAAATCCAATTGAGGACCTTTGGGGAATCCTTTCAGCAAAGTTTTATAAGGGTGGAAGGCAATTTGAGTACTTGAAGGAACTAAAAGCGGCCGTTGTCGAGAAATGGGCAAACACTTTACATAACTTGGTAAATTCGATGCCCCGCCGCTTGCAATTGGTTGCACAACAAAGAGGCGACTCTATTTTATATTAATAAATTCATTTATGTTCATTTAATAACTTTATCTCCTTAATTTTTGTGATATTTACATTTTTGCACAATTATCAACTTAATAGGAAGATTTCTTCAAAAAAATTTGAAAAACATGGTGTGCATTAAATCTTAATATCAACTACCTAATTTAAAAAAATATTAATAAAAAATCAGGCAAGTAAAATTTTTGAAAAATATTTTAAAAACATGATGTACAAATATCAATTTTACTGAGGTATTTAGAAAATTGAAGGGGTGGTAGTGGTTCTAGATTTTTTACATTATTTACATCTGCTAAACACGAATCTGTTTTCGGAAATGGTCCGTCAAGTCTAGATTTTTAGTAACTCGTGGAAGTGTAGGCAGCTGGGAAACACGGCCAGGTGATGGTCTCTTTTAATCATTATTCACCTCTTGCATACGTGGATTGACAAAGTCGAAGTTGTCCTAGTGTATATAACCTTCGAGACTATTTTGGATCGCATTTTGTGCTATATTGTGAGTACTTTAAGGGCTTTCGAAATCTTCATCTAAATCTCTCTGTCTTTAGCTGAATCTGGCCCAAAAATCTGCCGTCAAGGTGCAACACTTAGTGCTTAGCTAGCCATAGTTAAGAAAATACCTAGGAGCAAAGCCAATGTCTTTCCCGATTATATACTGGATGGATTTGGCCAGTGAACTAAGTGCGGTCAATGTGCGTCTGGACATTGCCCGGAATATTGCCGCTTTGGCGAAGACAGCTGTTTACTTTCTGGAGGAGACACAGCGCATTGTTCCGTAATGTTCGATACAATTTAATAAAACTGAATTCATATAAATGAAGAACCAAAACTAACAAGAAGTACAAATTTTAAAATGGGAAACAAAATGGAATGAAACAAAACATTCTCATCAATTATCGCGGAAGTAAACGTTTACAATACGTTTTCGAATCCGTTCTCAACACTTTCACGATAGCGAAAGTGGAAACGATTCCGTTTTCGCTGTCGAGAAAGTGTCGAGAACGGATTCGAAAACGTGTATCGAGAACTTACGTTTTGCTGCCACAAACTGAGCGACATTTAATACTTTTTCGGACCGAAAACGGAACACATTCTCGATAGTTTTGTTATAGAAACGATTACGATTGTCCGGTGGGTTTGAAGTATACATCACCGTAGTTGAAATACGCATACGCACTATGAAGTATACGTCTATGTACTTTTTAAAAAATGCGTATTGAAGAACGCATACATTAAAGCATTGACGCATTTGAAGCTATACGTATGCGTATACGTTTTTGGTAAGTTTTGCAGTTTTCTGTTCTGTATTATATCAAAATCCAAAGAAAATGAATTAACCAAAGAACAAGATGTTTATACTTTAGGCCAGAAATCTACCCTCACTCAATAACCAAAGTGTTAGAAGCAGGAGGGAAATTTAAGATCAGAATCGACTTAAAATTATTCGCATTTTCCGTAGCACAGTTTTTGGAGCTTGCATTGTAAGTTCATTTTGTCCTCAGTTCAAGAAAGTTTGTACTTGAACTATGAACGACCCTTTCTTAAACTTTTTGGCTAACTGTAAGTACGAAATGTTTTTGATTTAAGAACGTTCTCTCCTAGAATGTTTCGTATTTAATTTAAGTACGTCCAAGAACTAAACATACTTAAAATTTTAAGCATAAAACGGTGTAAGTTCTATCCCGATCGATCTATAACACTGCCGGTCGTTTTTTTTTGAAGTGCGGCAGTCAATTCTGAATTTCAAGGTCCAAATTTACTTTCTCTTTTCAAAAAAAATCTTATTCGAAAACGCAAAGAGGTTTTCCAATTCTGTTTTTTGTTTATTATGTTACAAACAGATTAAAGTAAACCAAAAAAAATTTGTCTGCTTCGATATGAGGGCTGTTCAAAAAGTTCACGGCCGTCAAAGTGGGGGGTCCAAAGAAAAAGGTAGCCTGCTGGCGGCCACAATTTCTCGTCTTTAGGTTGTCTGAAATGAAAAGTAAAAACGGGGCTATAATCAGTATAGATGTTATTCTGATCTGACTCTCGATAAAAATTTTGTGATTTTTTTTTTGACAAAATGGCGACCATTGAAAAATGAAAATACCATTTTGGGCACTTTTTTTTGTAGTTAAGTGTAAAAAAAAAAAATATTTGAAAAAATTTTTTTAAATTATGATTGAGGGTCAGACTAGAATGGTGACAATTCTGCGTCGATTTCACTTAGCTTCATCCAAATCGGGTAAGTGTAACTAAAGATATCATGGCCGTCAGTTCGAAAAACGTGGTTTTGAGATAAATGCGTTTAAAGTTTGAAGTAATTTAAAAATGACTCGTTTTCTAAAGTATTTCGAGTTTCAAAAAATCCTTTCTCAAATATGCAAAAAATTGCAAAAAAAAATCGAAAAAAAATTTTGCACCCCTAAAAGGTTTTTTTTTCCAAATTCAGCACAAAATGTAATTTTATCATTTTAATTGCAGTTTTGTGTATTTTTCCAATTGACAAGGAAATGCTCCGTGAAAGTGCGTCCTGACTGTTGGGGTTGGGGCGTACATTTTGTGTGTGCGGTTTTTGTGGTGAGCCATTTAAATTGCATCCCCCGACAATGGTTAAAGTCCAGCTGCTTCCCAGCTGCGGTACCCGATGTTGTCCATTAAACGCTCAACGCATTTTACGAGCCAAAGTGGAGAGTAATTTATGCACAAAGTAATCCTCCCAGACCCCCCCCCCCCCCCCCCCCCCCCTCCCCAATCATCAGTTTTCAAATTCCTTTCTATTTTCTTTTGCAGCGGCAGTCGTCGGGGCAGCATTATTGCCGGTCCTCCCCTAACCGATCATCGTGGCAGCATACACAATTTGCAGCTGGACATTATGGATGGCATAGTGCAGCAGCGGAAGACGCGTAGCGGCAGCGGTGTGTGGACAGCGCCAGTGCTTCAGGAAGCGGACAGCAATGTGCCCGTTCAGACATAAAGAGGCAATGGAATGGATGGCAATTGAGAGTAATGAAAGAAAGGGAAAAGGACACACATACACACACACAAAAATATACACGTACACACATATTGAATCATTTTTTTGTTCAACATTTTTGTTTTTCACTTTTCCGCTGCGAAATTGCTTTTCGCGGCAACGCATAAAACAAACAAAAACAAACCGCAAAATGAAAACTGCAGACAAACAAAAGCGAAGCAGGCACAATTTTGATTGGCAGAAAAATGCGGCAATTTGCAACACCTGCAACAACTCACACACACACACACACACACACAGACGAGTACGAGCAGCAAACGAAATTAATCAAAAGCAAAATAACCAAAAACAAAAAAAAAAAAACAAACAAAAACAAAAATACTACAAATTTTGCAAATGGAGCAAAAATGTTAAGAAAAGCGCGCAAAACTTAACCCACCCACAGCCACACCCAACTTGACCCACATTCAACAAGGAACTCTACAAATAACCACTGAAAGGTGAGTTCAAATTTTGCGAATTTTACAAGGTTCATTGATAATAACCAATTGGTTTGTATACTACGCACATTACACTCAGTCTTTGGAACAGACCCGGAGGCTTTTGGCAATTCACATGCCTACTAGGGTGTCCCAAAAAAAATTTTTGGTTGTTGCTCAGGCATTTTCTAAAAGCTTATATGGGTAAATATTTTTGAGTTTTTTTCCAGATTTTTTGAAAAACGTTTAGAGGTCGCGCCAGTCGAATTTTCCCCAAAAATCGGGTTTTCCATATTGTTTTTGAACTTTACTTATAACTTGGTCAATAACCAAAATTTTCTTAGTTTTCAAATCAACATTTTTAAAGAAAAATGTCCAAATTTTACTTTAATGAGCATAAACGATAAGTTTTGACTATTGTTTTGCTCATTTAGATACCATAAATTAAATTTTTTCATAAATTTTACATAAAATTTGTAAAAAACGCATTATAACTCTTAAAATTTCTATGAAAATCAAAAAAACTAGTGATGCAGTTTAAAAGATGGGTAAATTTTAAAATGAATTCAACAACAAAAATTTTAATTTGCCCTCACCGTTCCAAAGTTATACTCTTTTAAAGCTTTGTACCCCTTGCATGAAACTAACAATATCATCATAAATTACAATTTCATATTTATTGCTATCTAAACCAAAGTTTGCACAAAATCTTTTGGTACAAAGACGAAAAACATTTGTCGGAACCGGCCGGATCGGATTACTATAGCATATAGCTGCCATAGGAACCATCGGTCGAAAAAGTAGTTTTAGTGAAAAAAACTTTTTTGTGTTCAACGCAAACGTCCCCAAACCTCGTATTTCTAAGTTTTCTTTGCTTTCACATAATTCCACCAAGTTGTATGAAAATCGGCCAACTATATGGTATAGCTGCCATACAAAAGTTATGTCTGAAACAAAGTCTTAGTAGGAAAAACTTCTTTGATTTCAATGCTATCTCTCCCAAACTTGTTACTGATCAATATTATATGCTACTACACAATTCTACCAAGTTTGATCCAAATCGGATTACTATAGCATATAGCTGGCTTAGAAACTATCGGTCGAAAAAGTAGTTTTAGTGAGAAAAACTTTTTTGTTTTCAATGGTAGCGTCCTTATGCCTTCCAGTTGTGAATATTAGCAGTTTCCACACAATTTTGGAGAGAACGGTCAATATCGGATGAATATATCGCATAGCTGCCATTTAACTAACTGGCAAGCAAATGCTCAAAGTAGTGGCGCCATCAAGCTACAAGGGTATATAAACTTCGGTCGAACCGAATTTAGCTTTCCTCAATTTTTTTCAATTTGATTTCTTGAGCGGAAAAACAAACCGTAAACGCGAAAAATTTCATAATTCGAAGTTTAAAGACAATCCGATGCTTAACTGGCAAACAGCTTTCAATATTATTAGTTTCATGCAATGGGTACAAAGCTTCAAAAGAGTATTACTCTGGAACGGTGAGCGCAAAATAAAATGTATTAATTAATTTTAAAATTTACCCATCTTTTAAACAGCAAAATTTATGCAAAATTTACAAAATTATGTAATATATGGGCATTTCCAAACTGACGTGACGTTACGTTTGTACGATAAAATCTTTTTAAAATATATGAAAATCTTGGATTTTTAAAAAGATTGTTTTACATTTGGGTAGCAATTAAGTAGCACTACAATCAGCAAAAACAATGACATACATTGATCATAAGGAGTGAAAGATCTAAACAAAAATATGTGCTGGCGTGACGTTACACAAAACGGAAGTGGGGTTTGACTTGTTTTAGAAAATTACAAAACTTTGCGAATTGGGCCAAATTTTTTTTGTAGGATTTGAAATAATACAAGTTTATTTTCCAGGTAACCTTATTCAAAAATGTTTTTAAAATTTTTTTGTATTTGCATAAGTATCTGACGTGACGTTACCTGACGATACGTAACTAAAATTTCCTTATTTTATTTATGTGGTTTTTGTTACAATATAAAGCAAAAGCTTACAGTTAATTGCAATCACTTAGTTTCTTATAGTGTCTTATGTAATATTTTTTAACTCTGTGTACCCTTAGAAATGTTTTAGTGACCTAAAATCAATGCATTTTTTTGACAACAAAACGTATCCAAATGAGAAAAATGGCGCTTGCGCATGCAATGCATTCGAAAATGTCGAATTGGGCTATGAATATATTCAAGATTGGCTCATACTAGTTCATTTTGATTGTTTCCTCACGAAAATATGATAAAAAAAAAGTGTTTTTAAGCGCTTTTAATTTTTTGGTCTCGGTGGACCTTTTAGTGGAAATGCTCATATGGTACCTAAATGAGCAAAACAATATCCAAAACTTATCGTTTATGCTCCTAAAAGTAAAATTTGGACATTTTTCTTTCAAAATGTTAAGAAAATCGTGGTTATTGACCAAATTATAAGTAAAATTCAAAAATAGTACGGAAAACCCGATTTTTGGGGATAATTCGACTTTCGCGACCTCTAAATGTTTTCCAAAAAATCTGAAAAAAAAACTCAAAAATATGTACCTTATTGGGGTTTCAGAAAATGTCTGAGCAATGAGCCCCAACAATGATCAGCCATCATACTAATGCCCCAGTTGCCTTGGTAACTGTGCTCAATTGATCATAATTTCCTGCTGTATTCCTTTTGCTTGCTCAACGCTTTCGGCACCCAAATTTTTAAGGAAGGCATCAAAGTGTGAGTTCAGAAATTGAAATTTTCAGCGACATTTCGGAAACTGTTGATAAGAAACATTTTTGAATTAATCTGTAAGAAGAACAAGTTAAGATCTTTGAGCATTGCATTGAACATTGAACATTGAACATTCCTTACCTTTAAAAATTTTGCAAAAGTTTGTAACAGTTGAAGCTCTTGCTGTTCCCTCTAAATTAATGGACTTTCAAATGAAAATTGTTGTTTTTCACTTGAATACCACTTTTGCAAAATTCTACTGCAATTTGAGCATAGCACGTGTGAAACCCAATTATCAACTTTAATTTGTATTCCGAAGAAATTAAAATACGCTTTTCTAAGTTATCCCCTCAGGTAGTTTCAACATACAAACCGCAAACATAGAAAAACAAAGTTTGATTTAAATTGAGTATTTTAATTACTTTCGGCTGCAAAAGTTTCTCTGGACTTTATTTACCAAATGTTCTTAGAAATTTAATTCAAGCTTCACCATAATTTTTCTAAGGGTAAACAAGCCATCGATAATTTCTAAGAATTAAAGACGAGTTTGCACTTATTCACAGAGTGTCATGAGCGTCGAGTTATGTGACGCATGTGTGTAAATATCAATTGGTTTCTGCAAATGCAGAGGAAAAGTTGAAACATGTCAGTCTGCCCTTTTCACCAAAAAAAATTTATAAAACGAGAAGGCCAAACTAACTTCATCTGTGCCGAAGTTTTTATACCCTTGCAAATACTTTAAAATGCGACTTTAAGAACGATTTACTTGAAAACACAAAAGTTTTTTTTCACTAAGACCCATTTTGCGAACGATCAGTCCTATGGCAGCTATAAGATCCGATTCATCCGATTTTGACCAAAATTTGTAAAGCTGTTTGAAAGCATATTTATTTATTTATTGTTGTTGTTTAAAGTTTAACTAAGTTCAGTCAAACTATTTACAATTATGAATTTAGATTAGACAATAGAATATTCCTTACATCTAACAATATTCTCGAACCGCAAAGCTTATAAGGCTAAGCAGAGCGCTTGAGTCAACCTCACCTTACAGTAGCTTATGAAGGAAAAGCACACTAAGGTATATCCTTCGATTATTCAGGGATGGAAGGTCCAATAAGCGTAGTCTGTGCTCGTAGGGTGCTAGATGCCTATTGGGATTCCAATTCAAGCCACGCAGGGCGAAAAGTAAAAATTGTTTTTGTACAGATTCGATTTGATCCTGATATTGGTAGTGTGGAGACCAGACACATGAGCCTTACTCAAGAAAAGGTCTGACCAGAGAAAAGTATACCATCTGAATGAAAAGAAAACCATCTTTTGATGAAGCCAAAAACTCCCATAGCTTTATTGGTAATAACAGATATATGACCATTGAAACATAACTTGGGCACGAATTGTATTCCCAAGTCGTCGACTTTATAGATGCGCTGAAGTGGCTTATCCTCAAGATGAGGCGTATTGCGATGAAAAGTCAAATATTTACATTTCTTATTGTTGAGTGGCAGAGTGTTAATCATGCACCAATTATTGAGATAGTTTAAGTCCCTTTGTAGGAGAAGAGGTGATGCTGGATCATCGTAAGACAGGCAAAGTTTAAGATCATACGCATACATAAGCACCTGAGAGTAAGATAACGCGGACGGAATATCGTTTACAAATAAGTTAAAAAGCAAAGGTCCTAGATGACTGCCTTGGGGAACACCAGAGGATACACGAATGGATACAGAAAATAGCGAATTGAAGCTAACTCTCTGACACCGGTTAAGCAAATAAGCCACGATCCAATTAAGAAGCTTAAGAGGAAAGCCAAGCATATACAGTTTGTGTATAAGGAACTCATGATTAACGGAATCGAAAGCCTTGCTGAAATCTGTATATGTCACATCCGTTTGCTGCCCATATTAACAAGAGATGTAAACTCTAACAAGTTGGTGTTAACCGACCGCTTTTTCATGAATCCATGTTGTGATGGAGATATATAGGAGCATAAAGGATAGTAAGGACGCTTACATTACAAACAAACAAAATTTCTTACTAAGAACCATTTTCGACCGATTGGTCCTATGGCAACCATAAGATATAGTCACCCGATGTCGATCAACTTTTTCAAATTAGTTTGAAAGCGTTTTAATATTATTGGAATCGCCGACCTTAAGAACAATTTACTTGAAAACAAAAAAGTTTTTTTCACTGAGACCCATTTTGTAACCGATCAGTTCCTATGGCAGCTATAAGATATAGTCATCCGATTTTAACCAAAGTTTGCAAATCAGTTTGAAAGCATTTTATATTAATAATGGACGAGTTTGAGGACGCTAACATTGAAAACAAAAAAGTTTTTCTCACTAAGACCCATTTTCCGACCGATGGTTCCTATGGCTACTGTAAGATATAGTCATCCGATCCTTACCAAAATTTGCAAATCTGTTTGAAAGCATATAATATTAATAATGGCTGAGTTTAAGGACGCTTACATTGAAAACAAAAAAGTTTTTCTCACTAATACCCATTTTTTGACGGTTGGTTCCTATGGCAGCTATAAGATATAGTCATCCGATCCGGTCCTTTCCGACATATTAGCAGCGTGCATTAAAAAGAAGACTCTGTGCAAAATTCTAGCTCGATAGCGACAGACAGACGGACGGACAAAGCTCAATCGACTCAGCTTGTCGCCCTGATCAAGAATATATATAGTTCATGGGGTCGGAAATGAATATTTCTATGCGTTGCAATCTTCTGGGCAAAATAAGAATACCCTTTGCAAGGGTATAAAAAAGCTGGCTTGAGGTTATGTTATGTTTGCACAGAACTTTAAGCAGGAACACACCAATCCAACGAGGGAGGCTAATTGACCGTACAGCTGTTTCATGAACATCCCTGAAGATTCAAATGGGTCTGCTGTACGGTCAACCAGCATAAACTACGGCTTTCCCCCTCTGGAACTCAGGAAGGCTATCAAACATTTCTTCCGCTGTGTAACGGGTAAATAGAAATCATGCAACCCTGCAAAGTTCTTTCGATCTTCGACATACCGATAAGGTCAAGGTTTTTTGAAGCCCTGTCTACCTTTGGTATACCAGCAAAGTACGTTCGACTTTGCATGATGACGTTGAGAAGCACAAAAAGCTACGTCAAAATAGGAGGAAACCTCTACGAACCATTTGATACCAAAAGAGGTCTTAGGCAGGGTGATACCCCTTATTGTGTGACTTCTTTAATCTGCTGATGGTGCCCAAATGCCAAAAGATCGGGTACCATCTTTCGTAAAGATTTAATGGTACTCGCATATGCCGATGATATTGACATTTTCGGCACAAACGAACGTGCGGTAAGCAGGGCGTTTTCAGAGTTTAAGAAGCAGTCTAACTGACGGGGTAAACGGGGACAAGCCGAAGTACCTAGTATCCAAGGACAATCTGTTACAATGGAAAAGTAATACTTTAAGGTTGTTGAGGATTTTGTTTACCTCGAAACAACATCGGCCTGGAAATCCGTTCGGATTTCAGTTAAGTAACGCGATACTTACATACATACATACAATGCATAGCGACACAGCGTGGCCGCTTCTTTTCAATGCATATGCATATGTAAATTTAAAATTGAGTACTTTTACTCACCATTTAAATATTTCACTTCTTCTTTTAAATTAAACTCTTTAAGAAGCTGCTCCATGTTATGTTGATCATCCATCGTAATTTTTTCACATATAACTTGCACTTCCGACATCTTTGTCTTCTCATATTCAATTGATAACCGACGCAGCCAAGCTGCCATTTTCAGTGCTGTCTTCGCTGCTTGCACCTTCGTAGCAGCCGAAGCGTCGGCGACGCTGAGAGCAAGAGCGAGAATTGTTCTCATTTTTTGCTCGAGCTCTTCGCTTATGTCTCCCCGCACTTCCCTCGCCCACAAGTTCGAAGTCGAGATCAATTGTCTTCTCGAATTCGAGCAGTTTCCTTCTTAGTCTTCTTTCTTGAAGCCGATTTCAGTCACGCCGATTCGTGCTAGATTTCTCTGGGTGAAGAAGAACTACTCTTACAAACCGATGCTACTACGGGCTCAGTAGGGAGTTCAAGAGCAGAGCCTTTTTTCGAAGAACAAAAATAGCGCCATACAAGTCGCTTATCATCCCAGTCCTGCAATATGGCGCAGAGGCATGAACATTAACAGCTGCGGATGAGGCGGCAATTGGCAATTCTTCTGAGGATTTAAAACCGAAATAACTGCGAACTGTATGAGCTCTATGGGGACACCAGCCTAGCCAAGCGCATAAAGCAACAGGGGCTGCGCTGGATAGGACATGTTACCCGTATGGATGAACAAGCTCCAGCACGAATGGTGTACAATTTCAAGAAGAAAGACATTGGGAGAACAGGCACGAGGGGAGAACAGAAACTGAGATAGAAAGAACAGAACCAACTGGAACTGGTAGCGGCGACCGAAACTGTTAAGCGGTAGTGATTTAAATATCGGGCCATAGATGAAGAAGAAGAAGATTGATAAAAATCTTACACTGTGGGTTGACATTTTGAGGAACGGTTGCTAGCTTATGATAGGTTTTGTTCCTTGCTCCCTTTAATACGAGATTCAATTTACGCTAGTTCGAAATTGCATTGCAATTCCCTTTAAAGCGAAGTGTGTTACAACAACAAAGTCAATTCTTACGCCGACGGCGCAACAGGTGCAGTGTGTGTGTGCGCTGTCAAGACTCGCTGTTAAGGCTGGGTTTTTCTGTTGTTATTGTTATTGTTGGCTACCAAACTCAAATTTTGTGCCCAACATTTGTTTGAATAATTCAGTTCAAAGTAGGCCATAAAATTTATTTGAATTTTTCAATTCTATGGACCTGAACACAATCATTTTGTAAAGTCAGTCATCAATTAACGACTGACCTGAAAAGACCTCCTGGGTCAGGCAGTCCCTGACTTTTATTTATTTTTCTGCATTTTTATTTTTTTTTTATTAATTTTGAACCGCGCATCTATATTTCCATTTTCTCCACTGTAGCAACTGTGTAGACATTCTACAATGTAATTTGGTGTCTAGTTGAACGATAGTAATATGAACGTGCTATTTTCGAAGTCATGCTCCACCAGAGACAAGGCCTGGCATATTTTAAAAACG
This sequence comes from Lordiphosa magnipectinata, assembly GCA_037044535.1. NCBI lineage: Eukaryota > Metazoa > Arthropoda > Insecta > Diptera > Drosophilidae > Lordiphosa > Lordiphosa magnipectinata. The sequence continues at coordinate 54,352 of JBAMBO010002455.1, forward strand.
AGCAACCGTTATTACCACGAACAGTGAAAAATTGTAAGAATATTTTTTTTCTAATGACTCTAAGTTGTCAGTTGACAACGAAGTTGCGTGGTGTAAACGGCCACAATACATTTACATGTTCATTTACACACTAATTTAGACGGTCAATACGGGTGTGTCTTGTCCATTATATGACTTTTTATACCCCTGCAAAGGGTATTATTATTTTGCACAGAGTGAAAAAACTTGGCTCTACACCGACAGCTATGCCGTTGTCGTCAGCGTCGACACTATCATCTCTGGAGTATTCCTCTCTCCATACAACTCTATTTTCACCGCGGAAGTGTTTGCTGTCACCATGCTGCCAACAACAATGGCTTATTTGTAATATGTACTGATAGTCTTTCGACCATATCAGCAATACAAAACTGGGATCATAGAGATGCCACTGTCCAGGAAATAAGGAATCTTGCCACGACTAATCAAAAAAAAAAATCACCATTCTCTGGGCCCCCAGCCAATGAATCTGCCGACAATGCTGCTAATGATATAAGGTCCGCCGTACCCTTTCTATTATCAACGCAAAGGATATACAAAATCTAATCCTACGACATCTTAATAAAAATAAACAGGCTGCACAGATACTCAAGCTGCTCAAAAATCGTTCTCGCCGCCCATCTTTGAAGAAGAGCATGTGGAAGTTTCATCACACATCAACACCTACTAACCGGTACGACACGACCTCCCTGTCCACTCTGCGGGCAAAACTTAGACATAGTTCAAATTCTGGATTCCTGCCGAAAACTAGAGAGCATTAGGGTTGACAGTTCCCCTCCAACTCTTTACAAATTGCATCAGAACGTAACATTTTGAAAATATACAACTTTATTAAAGCATCCAAACTTAACATATAATGACGCTGCAGTCCATAATTGCGAATCGAAGGCTCTGGTAGCTAGTGCTCGTTAAACTATTATTAAGTTTAATATTGTATACTAGATTTAATTTGTTAAAATAAAATATATAAAAATTTTGCACAGAAGTTTGTAACGCATAAAAATATTCATTTCCGATCTCATAAACTATATATATAATATATTCTTGATCAGAGCGACAAGATAAGTCGATTGAGCTTTGCCCTACGCAAACTAGTTTCTCAGTTTTAAAGCTATCGAGCTGAAACTTTGCACAGAATCTTCTTTTTACTGTGCTAATATGTTTTAACCGACCAAATCGAATGACTGTATCTTAAAGCTGCCATAGGAACCATCGGTCGAAAAATGGGTCTTAGTGAGAAAAACTTTTTTGTTTTCAATGTTAGCGTCTTTAAACTCGTCCATTATTAATTTGATATGCTTTCAAACAGATTTGCAAATTTTTGTCAAAATCGGATAAGTATATCTTATAGCTGCCACGGGTCTTAGTGAGAAAAACTTCTTTGTTTCCAATTTTAGTTTCCCCAAACTCAGCCAATACTAATAATACATGTTTTCGAACTGAACTGCAAAATTTTGTTCAAAATCGGAAGACTAAATAAATGGGTCTTAGTGAGAAAAACGTTTTTGTTTTCAATTCTATCGTTCTTTAACTCGGTGCCGTCAGCTGCTACTGCAGTAAAGAGTATATTACTTGCTTATTTTCAAAAATTTTTAATTTATTTTTGTCTTAAGAACAATTAGGGTATTCACCAGCTCTCGTAAAAGCGTAAATCAAAAAGCGTAAACTCCAAAAGCTTACGACACAACAACAAAACACTTAGGAAATAATTTATTTTATTTACAAATTTAGATATAATATTCAATATTAAATCTAAGAGGTTTGAGTGGTGCTTAGAGTACTAGTAGCTAGACCTTCGACCCTATAATGTGTTTATATGTTGTCTAATATTTTACAATGTTTAAGGAAAGTATAAATTCTATTAATGTTTTGAGTTGTGGGTAGTATTAAGCTATCGGAAGGGGATGTGCCTAAAAATATTCGGGCTCTGATATCATTGTAGTTTTGACAGTCTGTGAGAGTGTGGTCGGTTGTGATGACTGCTCCGCATCTGCAAGTTGGAGCTGTGGATCTTTTGAGTAGGTGCTCATGTGTCATAGCTGTGTGCCCTATGCTGACCATTTGGGTTTGGATATATTTGATGGTATCTTTACGCCTGTACAGTTAAGATTAAAGTTCCGGTACCGGTGGTTGAAAGTGGACCAGTCTTTCATCTTTAGTGCAAGTAGATGTTCGTGAATTTTGCGCTTCAGGGATGCGTCGTTCAGCGGTGCGATTGTAACAAGGGGTGCCGATAGAGCATATCGGGCTGCCTGGTCGGCGTTCTCATTTCCTGTGATGCCCATGTGACTGGGGGTCCAGAAAAGAACAATCTTTCCTCTACTTTTTATTATGAGGTTTCGAGTTTTTACAGCTTCGATGGTGGACAGGCTGTCCGTACAGACAACATGGCGATTTCCGGATGATTGTGCGGTTTTTCAAGCATTTAAAATTGCATGCGCTTCAGCGTCAAACACCGATGCACATTCTGTTAATATTCCGCAGGACACGATAGTGTTGTTGTAGTCGATGGCCGCAAAGGCTGCCCTGGCATTACGTAAGGAACCATCGGTAAAAAGCCATCTCCAGTTTTCGTATTTTTGATTCTCTTCTAGAAACCGTTGCTTGTAGACAGTTTGATTTGTATTTCCTTTTTTATGCTCGTTCAATCGAGTGTTGGAATAGGAGCTGTGGAGATGCCAGGGCGGGTAGCAGCTGACCTTGGATAAAGGTGGAATGTTGGTGGAGTTAATTTCCTTGGCAAATTCTGATATAAATTACCAGCTTTTTGCTGAGCTGGGGTATGTTTAAAAAATCAGCGTAACAGCGAAAAAGTGTAAAGATTTGAAGTGTTGTATAATTATTCAAAGTATCCGATTCAGAAGCGATTCGCATGCATCCATACGGGCAAAAATGTTTTTATGCGTCAAGTCGTGTGGCACCCATACATCGATCTTCTTTTTGAATCCAAGCTTCTTCAAATGGTTTATAACGGTTTGATGACTCATGCCCAGCTCTAGGCCGATGCTACGGCTGCTACTATGCCGGTCTCTTTCGATCAATTCAGCGATTTTATCGCAATTTTCGACGACAGGCCTTCCGGACCGTGGCGCATCTTCGATCACCTCTGCACCAGAACGAAAACGTTGAAACGGCTGACACAGTCAAAAATTTCGATTGTTTTGTATTACATCACGAAAACAGTAAGAGAACCTAATTAAAAAATGCAATTTTTTTTACCGAAAATATTCGTTTTTTTTCGAGTTTTTATAACAGTTGTACTTGCGTGTTGGCCTATAACTATGTGAAATAGTAATTAAATGAAATTGGTTCGATCTAACAGTTTGTTTATTTAGGTCTAAGCTACAACTTTGTGCTGAATTACTTGACCAAATCTGAAACGGGTTTCAAGATGAAGTTGAAAAACTGTAGAAAAGTGGTCAAAACTTGGTTTGTAATTTTGACTATGAAGATGTAATTTTTTTGATTTGCTACATAGAAATGCTTTGTAGGAAAACCAAGAGCAACAACTTTGCCAAAGATATAAAAGCAAAATTCAAAATAGTTTACGAGATATGGAATCGTAAATCTTACTCTGAAGCGAAAAAGTTTAAAGTGCAATAAAAAGAAAACGGCAGCTAATCAGACTAAACCCAGACAGGGTTTTTACCCATCATCTACCATCATACCCTTTCAGAAATTATTGGTCTCTACGCGATCAAATTTTTTGAGTTCAAAAATGTGTCACAGTGTTATGGGTTGAATTAAGTTTAGAAATTTTTGTTGTTGTTGTATTCCTGTTTAAAGTTGGCAAAAAATTTACAACATAGTCCCATTGTTGCAAAAATTTGTTGAGAACGGATTATCTGAATGTAAAACTGAAAACGGGGTTTGGTTAAGAACAGATGTAATTCTGACTTAGATATTTGGGATCGGTCAAAAAATAGCGGAGCTATGGGGTTTCAAACTCAAAATTTCGAAAATTGACTGTTTTTTCCCGATTTATTGGTCCTAGCTCCGTTATTTCTTGACTAAATCAAAAACAGGTCGCAAAAACGCATTATAAGTATATAAAATGAAGGGCATTCCATTAATGTTTGTAATAACAATCTGTACGATTTCCCTATTAAAAAAAAAAAAAAACAGAAATACCTCTGTGTATAGCGCGTGAAAGAGCTTTCCAAAAGCTCTAGCGTGAACCGATGCGACGAATACAACGTACAACTACGCGCTTGCAAAGACAAGCTTGCGGAAATGCCGCAAGACTTTTTTGACAACCTATTATATATTCTTTATCAGGGCGACAAGCTAAGTCGATTGAGCTTTGCCCTACGCAAACTAGTCTGGCTCCTTCAGTTTTAAAGCTATCATAACAAAACTTTGCACGAAGCCTTTTGGTACAAATACGCTGCACATTTGTCGGAACCGGCCAGATTGGATGACTATATCATATAGCTGCAATAGGAACGATCGGTCAAAAAACTAGTTTTAGTGAGAAAAACTTTTTTGTTTTCAATGCAAACACCCCCAAACCTCGAATTTTTCAATTTCCTATGATTTTACATAATTCCACCAAGTTTGATGATAATCTGACAACTATATAGTACAGCTGCCATACAAAAGTTAGTTCAGAGAAAAAGTCTTAGCAGGAAAAACTTTTTTGTTTTCAATGCTATCGCTCTCAAACTTGTTACTCATCAATACTATATGCTACCACACAATTTAGCCAAGTTTGATTCAAATTGGATGACTATAGCATATAGCTGCGATAGGAACGATCGGTTGAAAAAGTAGTTCTAGTGAGAAAAACTTTTTTGTTTTCAATGGTAGCGTCTTTAAGCTTTCCAGTTATAAATATTATCGGCTTCCTCATAGTTTTGACGAGTTTGATCCAAGTCTGATGAATATATCGTATAGCTGCCATATAACAAATTGGCAAGCAAATGGTCAACGTAGTGGCGCCATCTATTGCTGAGTTTGGAAAATAACTCAGCTAAGAATGTTCGACGAAAAACATTTATATCCTTAATTTATATAAATTAAACAAGCTACAAGGGTATATAAACTTCGGTCGAGCCGAAGTTTTTAGAAAATTTCGAATATATTATAACTTGTTTTGAATCTTTTTGTTTCAAAAAATTAAAAAGCATGGAATTTTTTCAAATACGAGGGTCGATGAAAATGTTTCCCATATACGAGGGTCTGCAAAAAAGTTGTTTTTGCTTATTGTAGTAAAACATGTTGTCGAATCTGCATGAAAGTTTTGCAGCATGTTTTTAAGACCCTACTATAACGTTTAAGCATATATAAAAAAATCGAAAAAAAAAATGTTTCTGAAGGTGAAAAGTACCCTTACAATTACAAAGTTCGAAACAGAACCTTACGTTCGATAAGTTAAGGAAACGGTCTGGAAACCTTACCTGAGACTTAACAACGGGTTCGAACTACTGAACCGAAACTTCTCCAGAATTTTTGGGGGTTGCAGGCTTCAACCTTAGCACTTCATATTCTGGCCACACAGGTGTGGTCCACCATCATAATCAGAGCTAGGCATTTAGGGGCAGGTTTCGAACTTATTGTGCAGCCATTGACTTGTTTTTACTAAACTCTTATTTTCAAATTTGTATATTTATCTAGGGAATTTTAAAAGTAGTTTTTCTGTTTAATAAACGGCTGACCTTTTGCGCAAGTTTATTAAATTTTGCAATTTCATGACCTTGAGTCATGCAGAATTAACGAACTGCTTAATATTCAGTGTCATATTTCAAAAATTAATTGATTTTAAAATTGTTATTTAATGATATTCTTTTGTGGTTTGACACAAAAAACCAACAAACAAAAAAAAACATTTACTTTACATTCCGGAAAACCGTTTAAGTGCTTTCCACACACACAGCCAAGTGGCCGTTGGCAACTTCATACGAATTGCATTTTGATTGTTGTAATTAGTTCTCGGGTGGATCTGTGGCGAAATGCAAACTAACACGCGTTTCAATTAACATCACTCGCCCACATTAAATTAGCTTTATTGAGCTGCAAATGAGTTCAGCTGGCTGTGGGTGCGGATTTAGGTGGGGCTCCGGCTGGATTGTTGGTTGAGTTTATCAACCAAAACAACGGCAAGCCATTAAAAGCATCCTCTCGTTGTTGTCGTCGTCTCGTCTGGCCCTGGCATTGGCATTGATGCTGCTGTTGCTTTGGCCCGCAAAAAAATATTACTCATACGCCATGTGATGGCAGCGCAGAGCATAGACAGAAAGAAAAAAAAGTGGGAAAGCAGAAGATGAAGCATAGCAGTTTGGTTCCACCATTAAATGCAACAGCCTTGCGCGTGTTGTCCTTGGCCCTCACCTCGTCCCCCGGCCCCCCTGGCCACGGCCAACGTTCGTCACAGCAGTTGCTGCAGAAGCCGCACAGTGGCTAAAAAACTTAGCATTTGGATACAGTTTTTCCAGCTGAAAGCAGCATTTTATTTGTAGTTTCTAGAATTTTCAGTGGAGGAGAAGTTCTTCACTTGACCAGATTGAAAGAATATTTGGCTACACGGCTAGCTTTTGTTCAATGAGTCTTTCGGGCCGCATCTTTTATTTGTAAAGTAAAATTTAATTTATTTTTTGTTGTCCACGTGTTTGGTTCAAGCAAAGTCAAGAGAACACTTACTGTATGTCAATTGGCGCAGCTGAGCACGTGTTTCCGGACTGCCACGATAACCAAAGCATTTGACCAAGTACGAGTGTCAGTAAATACGGTTATATTCAAATTTGGTAAATGTTTAGTATAGGTCCATCCTGCGGCCCAAAATCGTATGTTATGCATCTATTTATTACCTCTTCTGACGGTTCATAAAGGTGCCCAATAGCCAAGAAAATTGCATGTATTCGCTCTTTTTGAAACTGGAATTTCGCCAGATATCCAAAGTAGTGGTACTTTTTTTCGGCCAAAGTGAGGAATCGCACTCTTAACATCCCGCCATTGCCGTTCAATGTTTTGAGTGTGGGCCTTGGACTCAGGGTTGACAAAATTCTTAGAGCGGTTTACACTCTCGTGTACAAACCCTTCATCCTCAAGGCAATCAAAGGCCTTCCAGCAATTCAAAATAATGGTCGTATCATCGTCTATACACTCTTTAATTATGGGCAAGAGGGTGTCTTTGTCACTTTTTTCTACCGCAACTATGAAGAAGTTCTTCGTCCCACCACTGTCAGCCGCACTGTCTCCTGGCATGCTTTTTCTTCTTCTTCCGGCCTAGTTCAACGTAAGCCCAGCATCTGTACATCAAACCGGAAGGAAGGTTTGTCAGCTTGCACATATTTCCACACTTTGAACGCAATTTTTCTTGACGGATGACATTGTGTTGACATAAGAACTCCAAAACATGAGCAAGAATACTTGCAACCCGTACAAACGCCCATTTCTCAGCAATATTCAGCAGACTTTGACAAATTTGCACGGAATTTAGTTTAAATCAAACATATAATTCGCACTTGAAATTCAATTGCAAGAGAACCGCGGGTGACCGCCAACTGTTTTATGCACGTAAATTCTTCATAATTTGCGGTACATCGAGAACATTTTTTTCAAAATTTTAGGCCATGATGGACCTCTACTAAAAATTTACCTCAAATTCAAAAAGAGCGTTAAGCCCCATGATAAAATAATTATAACAGTCGGCCTTGATTCGATGACTCAAAGTTGTCCGACATGGTCGCCTTCGATTTCCTGATGAAGTGCGAAGTGCTTCTATAGAAAGCTGTAAGAAACTCTAAGTATGTGGTAAGCCCTGTAAGCCCTTGCGAAAAGTCACTTCCGGTTGCGCTACCTTGTAGAGTATTGTATCATAGTTAAGCCCTATATTGTTCAGGGTATACTAGTCCGATGAAGTTGTCTGTAATAACTCACCTCTGATTCTCAGGCTCCTAAGCAGTGTTGCTTGGTAATATACTGCCGCGGAAGGAACTGTCTTCTAATCAGTGTTGCCAATTTATCTATTTTCCCCACCAGATCTACCCATTTTGTAAGCTCGAAAGCCAATAATTATTCAGTTTTGATGGAACCTGCAATTCTAGTTAATTTCAATAAAGTATTTGCCATTTTCTAGCTTTTTCTATTAGTTTAAAACAATTTTCTAACGGATTTTATAATGAATCTAAAATATTTACTACTATTAATTCGAACAGCATATTTTTTTTTTGCAGTGCGCAATGTTCAACACACGATATTTTCAATACTACTACAGATTACGCATACCAATGTATTTTGTCTAAAAATTCTCTTTACGATGACCAAAAAAGTTTTGTTGTATTTCCGACAACAACAATATGAGTAATGTATTCAAACGGTAGACTTGAGAGATAGGAAAAAAATGACCACTATTAATTCAAACGCTGCGTAATATGATTTACTATAATACTAAAAACAACAATTTAATTAACATTAGAATTGTGTAACGTCGCCGCTGGCCTGTATTACGCATTTAACCCGTTTTGGCATTGATTTTAACAAATTTTGGCAGTGTTCTCGAGAAATCGAGTCCCACATCTCTTGCAACTTAATTTTAAGGTCAGAAATGTTTTGCTTTGTGGCTCATTTCGAAGCTTTCTTTTCATTAGCCACCAAATATTTTCTATGGGGCTTAGATCTGGGCTATTTGATGGCCAATCTAAAACCTCCATTTGTTTAAATGGCAGCCAATTTTTTGGTTCATTTGGCTGTATGCGATGAACGTCCGTCCTGCTGAAAAGTGAATTCATTACAATCTGCCAGTTTTGGTATTGATGGCAGCAAACTTTCGTCTAAAATATTAATGTATTTTTCAGCATTAACCGTCCCTTCAATGAAATGCAGTTTTCCTAATTCTTTGGTAGACATGCATTCACATACCAGTAGTGCTTGCAGGAAACTTTACTGTCCTTTTAAGGCAGTCTTTATGGTATGTTTGTGCCTTTGTACGGATGACGCGTTTTCTCGTATCGCCGACTCTAACATCAAATTTAGCTTCATCGCTAAATATGATGGTGTCCCATTGCCTTTGAGTCCAAGACAACCTTTTCCGAGCCCATTGCAAACGCTTCTTTTTTTGACGAAGCGTAAGCAAAGGTTTTTCCTTGGCCTACGACTAAGATAAGTTATTGGCTATGATGCATAGGTAATAACAAAACATACTTTATAGAAACCAATATCCAATATTTTTTAACTGAAGTCGCGTCCATTCTCGCTTGACAGTTTTGCCAAGTTTCTGCGACCACTCAGAAGCCAAATTTCTTAAAGATTGGCGACGATCAGCCTTAACTATTTTGGCCAGTTCCCTTTTGTCGCGGGCTGTTATTGCTGATGTTCGGCCTCTATTCGCAATATTATTTTCAATGTTCCCAGTTTTCTTGAAAATTACCATGCACCGACGATTTAGACAAATTTAATTGCTTGCTTATCTCCGTAATTGTCTTCCCAGATTTATAATAATCTCTAATCAATACTCTGATTTCATTGCAAATAGGCTTACCATGTGCCATCGTTGCTAAGCTTTCACTGATCTGCAGTAATTTTCAAATTTTTTGCATTCTGCATCACAATTATTTGCAGATTATAACTAAATAAAGATTCTGTTACATTGGTTGCTTTTGTTTTGTTCTTCTTTTGAGATACCTTTATTAGCTTACACAGCGTACGAATTAATAGAGGTAATTTTTTTCTTATCTCTTAAGTCTACCGTTTGAATAAATTACTCATATTGTTGTTGTTGTTGGAAATACAACAGAACTTTTTTTGTCATCGTAAAGAGAATAGAATTCTTTTTTAGACAAAATACATAGGTATGCGTAATCTATAGTAGTATTGAAAATATCGTGTGTTGAATATTGCGCACTGCAAAAAAAACATACTGTTCGAATTAATTGTGGTTGGGGCTCTTACTTCTACAAATTAACATTGAAAACTATAAATCTTGAAGTTTTGCTTTTATATCATCATTTTCTTTGTTTAATTTAAATTATTCAGCTTCGCTTCGTTTCAATATTCCGCTGATCGCAATTGTCCAAATATCTGAATTCCAAGAAACAAATTTGGTTGTAACCATTTCACCAACTAGAACAGAGGTACCCAGAATGAGCTTACGACCGCGTGGACACATAAGCAAATGAAGAAAAGATGTGTCAAACAACAAGAACCACTAGAAATTGAAAGAGATGACACAGAACTTCGAGATTTTTCGGATTCTTATTTGAAAATCTAAACAGACGGTTTCTGTCTAAAATAATATTCCATTTCATCAAACAGGGTTGAGTCCCTCTCAGTGAAATTTGCCGTTTTTTAAGTTATGAGGTTAGGTTGCAATGGTTGAAATGGGAAGATCGCATTTCTTCAATTAGGCCATCGATGGCTCGTTGCAAATGCTCCAAACTGGATTTTTTTCTCGTTGGAGCACTGGAGCCATTTTTTGCAATTTCATAAGTTCAAAAGTTCAAATTTAAATCTGAAATTTGTTTTTAACTAATACTAATAATGTAGATCTGTTGGAGTATGTGTGGCTGCTGGTGCGGGAGGTGTGGGTTCAATCCCGCCTCGAACCATCTAAAGGCCTGTATCCAGCACTACTAGTTATTTCTTGTGTGTGTGGGACATAACTTAAGCATTTCAGCATTTCGGGGGGCCACTCTGATTAATCAGCTGTTAAGCACTGTTAATTATTTGAATTAAAATAATAGTAAAGAAAATAAATATTATATTTCCCGGGGGACGCATGCATCGCGGAGTAGGTGCTACTTTATACTACTACTAGAGGATGATAGGCCGATGGCTGAGCATGACACTTTGCCCGGATGGCGCAAAATATTAATGCAGCATGTTGTTTCTGCACAACTTTAAAATGCTATCATCTCTAAAGTATGACTTTTTGTTTGGCCGCCAATCAACTGAAGTCTTTCATGGCCGGATACAATATTACCTAAATACACTCGCATTAATATTAACGGTTTTGTCAACTCAGTGGCCTGATTAATACCTTGGCTTTGGTCAATGTGCGAACCGCTTTAACATAGCCGTTAATCGTTCAAAGAGTCAACACGATCGCTATGAGACCCAAAAAAGTTGCTCGAGTGCGACTCCTAGAATCAAGATTCCTACACACAAAAAGAAATCGATGGTAAATACAACATTTTTCATTGGTAAATTCACCAATTTCCGTCTTTGATTTTCGCCCATTAGATTTTCCATTTAAAATCAAAATGTCTGCACTTTTAATTTTTGTTTAAATAGAAAAAAATTCAACTGTTTGCTATTATTGTTATTTTTATTATTTATATACCGAAAAACAACGTATTAAATTTTATTAAGTGAAAAAACTTTTACTTACTCTGCGGGGACTCGAGAACTCACGGCTCACGGCATTTCACACACAGTTGGAACGTCGCGTAAGACGACTGAGCCAAGCCGCGCAACTGATGTTACGCATTGAACACATTTTCGAATGTTTGCTTTCTTGTAATTCTCAAGAACGAATTCCACCATCTGCTAATGAAAATAGCGCCACTGAAATTTGCGGAGCAAAAATCAAAATTGTTGGCGGTTTGAAATCAAAGGGAGGCACAGTTGTTTTCAATGACTTTTATGTTGTTCTTACGTAGAAATTGGTAAAATCAACAAGAAAAATTATTAAATCAAAAATGTTTAGCCAAAAACGAAAAATGTCGGATTTACAATTTTTTTTTTTTGTGTGTATATACGGATGACGCGGTTAAATAACTTTGCGTGTATCTGGACACCCGCTTGACCAGGAAAGTCCGTGTGACTCGGGCAGCAGCTACGGTTGCAGCCTAGGTATTTCATTGCGATCCAAAATCCTTGATCATCATGCCTTCCTGGACCAGTTTATGTGTAGATTTTGCAAAAACAAAAACCAAAGTAAATCGTGTAGATTTTGCATATATTATTTTCTCAGTGTATAATAGCATTCTGAGATTTGGGCACTTTCGCACCCAATGGAAATGTGCTACGATTACAATGATCCCAAAACCAGGAAAACCAACAGATCAGCTTGTTAACTGACTGTTTTCTCAAAAATATTTGAGCGTCTGATTCTGCGCCGAATGCCCCAATTGGATAATGTGAACAATGCCATTCCTTGTCATCAATTTGGAAATCCGCAAAAAGTATGGAGCTGAGCAACAACTTGGTCGAACGACGCTATTTATTCTGCAAGAGTACGAGCAAAATATATACAGTTCTGCAGTATATGTGTTAAAGAGGCATTTTATGGGGTATGGCATGAAGGCCTGCGATTTAAACTTCAACGACTCCTACCTGAGGTATTCTGCAGAGCTATCAGCGGCCATTTCAGAAACAGATCATTTATGGTCAAATGTTGTGGAAACACCCGATTCAGTCGGAAACAAATATGTGTTGGAGTCCCACAAGGAAGCGTTCTAAGGCTCAGTCAGTACTTTTCACGCTTTATACTTCTGATATGCCGGAACCCAATAGCAGATGACACCACAATCCTGTATTCGGCCAATACGCAACATGAAACAATTGCTAAGTTGGATCAATTCCTGTTAAAAATTTCAGAATGGGCCATATTCATACACAAATATGTACACCTGGCGACATATCCAGCAGCCAATCCACCCACCAAGTATCATGGATGAACGGCTAGTTAGAACAATTAAGTACAGGAACAGGTCCGCGAACCGAAACCTTAAACTTTACAACGAGTTCGTTACGAACCTTGATGAAAATTTTACAGGTTTGCAGCCATAATTTTAAAACTATTCAATGATTCCAAATTATAAAGCAATAATTCAACTCAATAGTTCTTTCAATTTTGTGCACCCACGAGCCACTGTGCAGCGCTTTGGTGTGCACGTTTATGTCCTTGAAGCCGGTAAATGCAGCAGCATTCATTATGTGAGTGCGTGCGTGTGTGTGTGTGTGTGTGTGTGTGAATTTTATGTTTTTAGTAGGTGCCAGCGGCACTTTTATTAAAAATGCAATCCCAATGCAGTCCATCGACCACGATTTGTGTGTTACTGGCTTACCCCTTGGCTAATTCAATTTTAATTTTCATCCCACTTTTGTCTTCTCTTTCACAGATTATCTTCCCGCCCAGCGACAAGTATCTCATTAGCAATCGATTTACTTATATTAAACTTACTTACTTATATACCATACACTTATATACATACATACAAAATATATATATATATTTACCTATGTATATGAGAGGCAGCAAGAATTCGAACAAATAATCTATATTATTATTATTATTATTATTATTATGATTATTATTGTATATTCAGGAATTGATAAATTAGTAAATAATTAGCGAGACACAACAGAATCTGTGTACTACTTTAACTACTATATACTATAACTTACTCCTCTAGCATTTAGTTACTGAATGTTCGTTGTTATTGTGAACCACCGCCACCAAACAAACCAGAACAAGAAACGAAGAAAACAAACAAATGGAACATCCAAATTTCAACTTTATCAATCCACTTGACTGCAACCAAATAACACAACAAATCCAATCAGCCAAATGTGAAACCCTCAGGTGTTTGCTTTGCATCTCGTTTTCTAGGAACATTTTTCACTGGCAAAACATGTTTTGCTTTTATTTAATTAAAAGTGCATAGCTAAAAACGAGAGTTGACAAATGTACCAACAAAAAACACAAAAAAAACAAAAATATAAGATCTTATATGTACCTTAAACCAAAAAAAAAAAAAAAACAAAATACTAACTACAAGTAATCTAACATGAAAATTGAGGCAAAAAGCATTTTAGAAAAAGGGCAAGAAGTGAAATGGCTAATTTACAAACTAGAATTAAATTTCTGATTTTTTTTTTATTGAATTAAAACTATTTCGGTACAGTTTTGGTTGTGAAACGTATTGAAAAATACGTTTTGGTTAGGGGTTTTCTAAGCAGAAGAAGAAATCGACAGATTTAACAAACTTATGCCAATTGGTAACAGACGGCAAACACAAGCTTTAAATGAAAATAGTCCATTTCAGAATCAAACCATTAGAAGAGGCCCAGAATTGAGGATTTGCTGTCACAAACTGAGCACCTGTGTTAAGTCAAATATGTAATTGGAATAGGCAAATAATTTGCACAAATTTTAATGTAATATAATATGACCGAAGAGTTACCCAATTTGGACTATTTATTCAAATTTTCATATTTGCTTAATTAACCTTTTATTTCAGCTTCCTAAGCTACACAAACTGTTATGACGGATTTTTATTAATTTCTATGCGAATTTGTCTACCCAAATTGGAATTGACAAATAATTTGCCCAAATTTTTATGCAAATTTGACTTAAAAGCCATGTTAGCAGATTTTGCAGGACTTAAAATTTAAACTATTTTTCCATACGTTAATTATGTGAACGAATTTGGCCAAAAAAGTTGCCCAATTTAAACTATTTATTCAAATTTTCATATAAAATTTGGGCAAATTATTTGCCTTTTTGAAATTTGCTTAATTATCCTTTTATTTTAGGAAACTTAGCTTAGGCTAAGTTCACACGAGCAAATTAATTTACACAAACTGTTATAGCGGATTTTGCCTAATTTGTGTGCAAATTTGTTTACCCAAATTGGAATTGACAAATAATTTGCCCAAATTGTGATGCAAATTTGACTTGATAGTCATGATTGCAGATTTTGAGGGACTTAAAATTTAAAGTATGATTCCAAACACAAATAATGTGATCTAATATGGCCAAAAAGTTGCCCAATTTGAACTATTTATTCAAATTTTCATATAAAATTTGGGCAAATTATTTGTCTGTGTGAACTTTGCCTAATTAACCTTTTATTTTAGCTTCCTAAGCTAAGTTCACAGGTGCAAATTAATTTACAAAAACTATTATGACTGATTTTGTTCAATTTGTGTGCGAATTTGTCTAGACAAATTGGAATTGACAAATAATTTGCCCAAATTTTGATGCGAATTTGGCTAAATAGCCTTGACACCAGATTTTGCAGGACTTAAAATTTATACTATGATTCCAAACACAAATAATGTGATCTAATATGGCCAAAAAGTTGCCCAATTTGAAGTATTCATTCAAATTTTCATATAAAATTTGTGCAAATTATTTGCCAGTGTGAACTTTGCTTAATTAACCATTTATTTTAGCTTCCAAAGCTTAGTTCACACTAGCAAATTAACTCACACAAACTATTATGACGGATTTTGTCAAATTTGTGTGCGAAATTGTCTATCCAAATTGGAATTGACAAATAACTTGCCTAAATTTTGATGCAAATTTGGCTAAATAGCCTTGACAGCACATTTTATAGAACTTAAAATTTAAACCATTTTTCCATACGTTAATTATGTGAACAAATTTGGCCAAAAAAGTTGCCCAATTTGAACTATTTATTCAAATTTTCATATAAAATTTGGGCAAATTATTTGCCTTTGTGAAATTTGCTTAATTAACCTTTTATTTCAGCTTCTTAGGAAACTTAGCTTAGGCTAAGTTCACACGAGCAAATTAATTTACACAAACTGTTATAGCGGATTTTGTCTAATTTGTGTGCAAATTTGTCTACCCAAATTGGAATTGACAAATAATTTGCCCAAATTTTGATGCAGATTTGACTTAATAGTCTTGATTGCAGATTTTGAGGGACTTAAAATTTAAACTATGATTCCAAACACAAATAATGTGATCTAATATTTCCAAAAAGTTGCCCAATTTGAACTATTTATTCAAATTTTCATATAAAATTTGGGCAAATTATTTGCCATTGTGAACTTTGCTTAATTAACCTTTTATTTTAGCTTCCTAAGCTAAGTTCACACGAGCAAATTAATTTACACAAACTATTATAACTGATTTTGTTCAATTAGTCTGAGAATTTGTCTACCCAAATTGAAATTGACAAATAATTTGCGCAAATTTTGATGCAAATTTGGCTAAATAGTCTGACAGCACATTTTACAGAACTTAAAATTTAAACTATGTTTCCAAACAGAAATAATGCTAACAAATGTGGCCGAAAAGTTACCCAATTTGCCGTATTTATCTTAATTTTCATATAAAATTTGGGCAACTTATTTGCCTGTGCGTACTTTGCCTAATTAACCTTTTATTTTAGCTTCCTAAGCTAAGTCCACACGTGCAAATTAATTTACAAAACTATTATGACGTAATTAGTTTAATTTGTGTGCGAATTTGTCTAGACAAATTGGAATTGACAAATAATTTGCCCAAATTTTGATGCAAATTTGGCTAAATAGCCTTGACAGCACATTTTACAGAACTTAAAATTTAAACTATGTTTCCAAACAGAAATAATGCTAACAAATATGGCCGAAAAGTTACCCAATTTGCCGTATTTATCTTAATTTTCATATAAAATTTGGGCAAATTATTTGCCTGTGCGTACTTTGCCTAATTAACCTTTTATTTTAGCTACCTAAGCTAAGTTCACACGTGCAAATTAATTTACAAAAACTATTATGACGTAATTAGTTTAATTTGTGTGCGACAAATAATTTGCCGCAATTTTGATGCAAATTTGGCTTAATAGTCATGATTGCAAATTTTCCAGGACTTAAAATTAAGCAAATAATATGAATAAATATGGCCGAAAAGTTACCCAATTTGCCGTATTTATCTTAATTTTCATATAAAATTTGTGCAAATTATTTGCCAGTGTGAACTTTGGTTAATTAACCATTATTTTTTGTTAAGCTTTTATTTCAGCTTTCTAAGCTTAGTTCACACAAACTATTTTGAAGGATTTTGTCTGACTTGTGTGCGAATTAGTCTACCCAAATTGGAATTGACAAATAATTTGCCAAATTTTTGAGGCAAAATTTGGCTTAATAGTCATGATAGCAAATTTTCCAGGACTTAAAATTTAAACTATGTTTCCATAAGCAAACAAGAAAGAAAGTCGGTCAAGCCCGACTATAACATACTCTGTACCCTTACACTCGCCTTTGCTCAGGAGTCAAACGGCCAGTTAACACCCCGCGCACAACGCGGTGCGCTCTCTAAGTTTCTCTCTCTCTCTCTCTTTCTCTCTCGCACTAAGATTGCCAATGTTGAACGGGGGGGTGGGTGGTGTTAACTGGCCGTTTTTTGCCCATAACTTGAGTATCGTTCATCCGATCTTTATCATTCCTTCAACAAATCGATAAATAATTTTGTTTACAAGGTATCTCTAGAAGGAACGAACGATCTATCTCAAAAACTGTAGGAGATATGAAGTTTTTTCCAAATTGCGGGGGCGGGAGGGGGCGTGGCAAAAATTGAAAATAAACTTGATCTGCCTGCAAGTATAAGAAATATATGTCCCATACATGTCAAACCTCTATCTCTTACCATCTCTGAGATCTCTTCGTTCATACGGACGGACAGACGGACGGACGGACGGACGGACAGACGGACATGGCTATATCGACTCGGCTGTTGATGCTGATCAAGAATATATATACTTTATAGGGTCGGAAACGATTCCTTCTCCCTGTTACATACTTTTGCACAAACTTATTATACTCTATGTACCTTTGGTACAGAGTATAATAATATGAACAAATATGGAATATTTATTCAAAATTTTCATACAAAATGTTGGGCAAATTATTTGCCTGGAAAAATTCCGTGGTATTGTGAAATCTGGAAAGTGGTCATTTTAAATTTTGGAAACTTTGACCACCGTTTTTGGATCAAAGGAATAAGAGTAAAAATTCCTAATTTTGGAAACGGATCAACAGTTCATGGTAAAATGTAAGATAAAACCAGATATAATGATATTTAGGGTTTAACATTGCTGCAGATTACTCGTCAACCAATGGACTTCCTCCTAGATAATAGCTACCATACCTGATTCAAAATATTCAAAAATCTTCCGGGGCAGTTTTCTCAGGCTTATTCGGCTATGCCGAATATGAAAACAAAAATTGACATGGAACCATAGAACTAAGGCTAAGGTCCCACAGGCAAATAATAATCAAATCGCTCAACTTTCGTCATGTTATCTAGTAGCAGGGCATGTTTGAGACACTTTACATATAAAGTCAAGCAGTTTTAGTTTGAAGTGCAAAAGCTTATACTAAAATCTTGAGAGATTTCTGGAACACCTCCGATTATACAAATAATATACGAGAAATTAAACAAAATATCCTAAATTAAATTCATATATGTGACCAAAGACACTAGAACTCACATAGATGCGTAACGCAGTATATCAAAATACCACAAGGTGGAGATTTGCGTCAAATACACTTGTATTTGTATGGGTGCGCCAGGTATTCGTTAACAAACACGAAAGCGATTGGCGCAATTGACAATTAGCGCTCGCCTTAACCTTATACAATTTCCACTACGTCGCTTGCATACCCTTATCAATACATATATTCACAGGACTTAAGCAAGTTTAAAGATATTTTAATGTATAATGCGTTGCATTCCTATTCTTTTCGGTTCCACACACTCGCTCTCTCACTTGCAAAACTGAGAGCGCAAGGCGTACTTGCTTGCTCCACAAAGTAATGCACACAGAAAACCACCCCGTTTGCAAAATGAAGACGTGGAACCATGATACAACTATAACAGGTATGGCGGCCGCTTAGTGCAGCTGACAGTTGATGCGTAAGGTTGTGTGAGCGCCCGAGTTTTTTGTTTCTTTTTCTTTTGCCATCGGTCATAGAACTTTTTAGCAGGCTCTAAGATCATTAAGTTATGATTTTGTTTATAACATTTCTAAAACAAGACACGCACAACACCACAAGGGAAGTTGGTTGATCGTTTAGCTATTTCATGAATTTCCACAACTCAATCATCAGCGATCTTTGCCTATTTTCAATGTGCTGGCAGAGGCTACCTCATGACAGAATTACTATGACCGCTTGGGAATTCCAAAGGCAGGCTTGTAGCAAAATCCGACACCAATTCACAGAAGCTTTGTGTGTGTACATGCCACGTACCGGCCATTCTGTTGTTAGTGGGGAAATTTTTCCTCCCGCAGTTAACAAATTCGTCGGGATTTTATTTTTTTTGTAGTTTCTGCATGGCTTTTTGTTCTACACAAGCGTTGACCAACGAGAGCGAGCCCAAAAAGTGAGAGTGTATTGGTGAGCGAAAATAAAACGCCGTGAATTTGCTTCGAACTGACCCCATCAAAGGCTAGCCAGTTACTGAAAGGCTTTTTGCTCTTTTCTACTCAGCTTCGGCATGCGTTCGTCTCGTATATGTGTAAGTAGCGAAATGTCTTTGCTCCCAGAGGGTACAGGTGACCATCGCTGTACTAAACACATAAAAAATGTGTGTGAATGTGCGTCCTTTACTCTCGCGTTAACTCTCCCGCGCTTTGTTGAAAATGTTGGCTGAGCGCCATACCTGTTATATGTAGATGTATCATGAGTGGAACTGAACAGACTGCGTCTAAGAGAAACGAAGTCGGCCGTACAAATGTAAAATCGAAAATCCACTTTAAAAATTTTGCCTTAGGTTAGGTTGCCTGTGTTTTAGGGTCTTTGGCCTGAGCATGCTCTTCTTTATATTCAACTAAAAATCAAGTTTAAGCTGTTTAAGCCTCAGGAAGAGAAAGAAAGTCTTCATTTGAATAGTATTGCATCGATGCAACATTTGGTAATTTGTTTAATGAAGCATCAAAAATTCACCAGAGGTCTTTACTTGCCACTTACCGTCGATATTCCGTATTGTTGAACAGAAAATTCTAAACGATTTCGTAAATTTTAGAACAAGGTCTTAAAAACAGTTCACATAGTTTGCCATAAATTAGCCATTTGACTACTGCAGCGATTTCTGAAATGGAATTGGCCATCTCTTTTGTTCTTTCCTCTCAATGCTAGGCTAAGGGAATGAAAACAGTAAGCAGAACAGAAACAGGAGTTTAAAATCGAATACCATTAAAATTTTGAACAATATTTAATCACAATTTAGCAAATATTTAATTGAAATTTGAAAAAATTTTGAACTCGGCTTGCTGCTTGCCCCAGCCCAGCAAGTCAGCCGGCCTCAGTTCGAGCCATCCCACCCCCCCCCCCCCCCCCAAAAAAAAACACACAATCAATTCCCAAACATTTTGTCAAAGTCTAAATGTGTTGTTGTTGTTTATCTAGAGTATACATACCTACACATATATTTAGCCTAAAGTTTAAGCTTAGATTGTACATACAAATGAACTTCACAGTGCAAAAAAATTCTTATCCTGTTTGTTTTCCCAACTCTGTTTGGTCCTTGATAAAAAAAAAAAATACAAAAAAATGTCGCTGGACGACGAAAAAAAAGAGGCATAAAAAACCATAAAAAAGTAATTTTTTTTTTTTGCATATATATAACAAAAAAGTCAATGATAATCATTCGCAGAAGGCAAAATAAAAAGTGTCAGCGCGCGAGTGCGACAAATATATATATTTATAGAATGAACTATATGATGTATACAAATGATTACAAGATATATATATAAAGAGAAACTTATTGTCACAACGCAAGAGCAATCAATGTTTAAAAGTTTATTAAATGTTACAACCAGAAACAGTTTTAAATATTAAATCAATATGATATACACACACATATATATACATATATATACTGGACTCATAGTTGTGTCGACATAATTCTTCAATCATATTTAGCATTGTTTAATGTATGGCACAATTGTTTGTATTGAGTTTCCTCTGTTTGTTTGTGTTTCCTTTGGTAACTGTGTGTGCCACTCACTCGATGAACTAAACAAAATAACAAGCAAACAAACAAATCAAATGGAAAATTACTAATTATAACGATTAACTTATTTAGTGCTAAGTTTAACAAACAAACCAAAAATTTAAATAAAGAAAACGATTTCCTTATATTAACTAAGAACATGAGAGTTGGTTTTTAAAGGGGGGAGGGGGGAGGCAATGGTGCTGAATTTAGCAGAGTCCTGAGCTTAAAAGCTATCAAAAGAGGATGATTTAACAGCAGCCTGGAACGTTAAGGGTAAGTAAAGGAGCTTAAAGCTTTGTGAAAATAAGCTTAAAGTTTGTCAAGTACCGTTAGATAAAGAGCTTTCAAGTTTGTCAAATACCGTTAGCTTTTACACAAAGGACCTTTAAAAGCTTACTTTTAATAACAAAGCTTTCCTAGCGAAGCTTAAGTACATACTCGAACCCTAATTTGAAAAAGTTGATAAACGAGCGTATAAATATTCTTCTCAAGTTTTTTAAAATTTCACTTCTGCTAAGATTTTGCCCTTTTATCTCAAAAACGCTGAACAAAGTGGAATTATAAGATATCATTAGGCAACAGCCAAAAGAGCTATAAGACTTATAAAAAAATTATTCAATTTCTAAACGATTCAAAACAAAAATTTGTTTTTATGCAAGATTTTTCACAAAGTTTTGAAATAAAAACAAGAAAGAAAGGTCAAGCCCGACTATAACATACTCTGTACCCTTAACGTCGCAGCTCGCATTTGCTCACGTGTTTACTGGCCGTTTTTTGCTCATAACTTGAGTATCTTTCATCTAATCGTTATCATTTCTTCAGCGAATCGATAAATAATTTTGTTTAAAAGGTATCTCTAGAAGGTACGAACGATCTATCTTCAAAACTGTAGGAGGAGATATGACGTTTTTTCCAAATTGCAGGGGCGGGAGGGGGCGTGGCAAAAATTTAAAATAAACTTGATCTGCCTGCAAGTATAAGAAATATATGCCCCATACATGTCAAACCTCTATCTCTTACCATCTCTGGAATCTCTTCGTTCATACGGACGGACGGACAGACAGACAGACGGACAGACGGATATGGCTATATCGACTCGGCTGTTGATGCTGATCAAGAATATATTATATATACTTTATAGGGTCGGAAACGATTCCTTCTCCCTGTTACATACTTTTGCACAAACTTAATATACTCTATGTACCTTCGGTACAGAGTATAAAAATGGAGGAAATTTCACTTCAGCACGACCGAAGTTTATATGCCCTTGCATTTACATTCATCCGATTTTAAGCAAACTCGTCAAAATTGTGTTGAAACAGATAAGTTTTAAAAGACGCTACCAAAAAATAAAAACAGCGAACATTTGCCCGCCGTAAAAGGAAGTATCATCTCCATATTTTTAATCTCTCTACAAATTCTTTCCAATTGATTCGGGTTCAGTTATAGCACTCATTCCGATATCAGTACCAAAATTCAGTCCTCATTGAGGCAAAGCAAAGTCCACAACCAAGGCAAATCAAAGTCCTCAATCGAGGCAAGGCAAAGTCCTCAATCGAGGCAAAGCAAAGTCCTCAGTGGGTATTTTTATAACTTGATTGAAAGTTTAAAATTAATAGTTGATCAACTTAACTCTTTAGAATGATTTGAAGTTAAAATATGAAACTATTTAGTTCAGGGATGCCCAGAATGAGCTTACGGCGCACAGTGGGCGATTTGGCTGATCTAGCGTAAGGAAAAAAAAATTTTCAACTTTTAAAATCTGCCAAAATTAGATTTGCCGCCGATATAAAAATGTTCTTGTAGCATATCGATAACATCAAGACCGATAAAGATGGCATCATTGATCAGCAGTGAGCTTTCGCACCCAACATATGGAGACACAAATTTTTTTTATTAATTCCCGCGATTTTTACCCATATTTAGATTGTTGTGAAAAATTTTTGATTTGATCATTACGGTTCTGGTTTTTTGGGTTTTCACAAACTAAAGGTATGTACTAAAAGAAAATAAATGTTTCGTGACCTGTGAATACATGTTGTATTGCTAACTTGTGCTTAAAACTAACCACCTTTTTAATACCCAATTGGTTAGCAAATTTAATAGTCTGTAGAGTAAAATATTATGAGGCACGCATCGGCCGGTATCAATGTTATACTTGTGTGAAACTGTGGTTCGTCTCCTGTTCAAATTGTCCAACATTAGCTGCCCTGTGCTGCCCATTCTGACAATGTTGCTTTTTATACTCTGTACCGAAGGTACATAGAGTATATTAAGTTTGTGCAAAAGTATGTAACAGGGAGAAGGAATCGTTTCCGACCCTATAAAGTATATATATTCTTGATCAGCATCAACAGCCGATTCGATATAGCCATGTCCGTCTGTCCGTCCGTCCGTCCGTCCGTATGAACGAAGAGATCTCAGAGATGGTAAGAGATAGAGGTTTGACATGTATGGGGCATATATTTCTAATACATGCAGGCAGATCAAGTTTATTTTCAATTTTTGCCACGCCCCCTCCCGCCCCCGCAATTTGGAAAAAACGTCATATCTCCTACAGTTTTGAAGATAGATCGTTCGTACCTTCTAGAGATACCTTGTAAACAAAATTGTTTATCGATTTGCTGAAGGAATGATAAAGATCGGATGAACGATACTCAAGTTATGAGCAAAAAACGGCCAGTGAACACCCACCACCCCCCACCCATCACCACAGCAAACGGCAATCTTAGTGAGAGAGAGAGAGAAAGAGAGAGAGAGAGTGAAACTTAGAGATGAGCGAGTATAACTCGTGAGCAAATGCGAGCTGCGACGTTAAGGGTACAGAGTATGTTATAGTCGGGCTTGACCGACTTTCTTTCTTGTTTTAGGAATCATGTTATGCTGCAAGCACGCCCTTTTTTTAGTATGGCAAGGAGAAAGAGACGATTCAAAAAAATTTAAAGCACTGGTCGAGTTCATATTTTCAAATGTTATTGAAAAATCGAACTGTACTGAGCAGGACTACGATTCTGTTATTAAGAAGCTCAAAATTTTATGCAAAAGACTGTCTGAGAAGTGGAGAAAGTGTCATAGGGATAAGAAGCGATTTGAGCACAACAACGCAGCTTGGCTGAACGAACACTTGGTTCTTCTACAACAAAACAGAACATTGGGTTCAGGACGAAAAGAAAAGGACATTGCTGATTGCCACCCGAAACATCAATGCACCAAAGTTTCGCATCTCGTCGAAGACAACAGCTGCAATGAGCTTATGAGAGCAACACGTATTAGTCTATACAAATGTGGAGCACAAAAGAGCGAAAAGCTAATATTTTTCCAACATATGATGTTTTGCGATCTGCCAAGAGGATGTGTTATCCGAATTCCATTAGAACGGAAGAATGTTGGACAGAAGTCCCGTTGCAAGAAATGCTGGACCACACAATATCTAGAATTGTTGAAGCACATCCTGATGTATTTAGCCCAATCTCAGTTGATGACGAAAAATGTAGTTTGAGACTCTTTTCTAAATGTGGCTGCGATGGGAGTTCGGGACACGCAACTTATCGCCAAAGCTTCAGCAACTCGGAACTTAAAATGGCAAATGAGCACTTGTTTTTCATTTGTATTGTGCCGCTACAATTGCAATTGGGAAGCTGCATACTTTGGAAATATCCTCGCCCATCATCGACTCGGTATTGTAGACCTCTTA
This sequence comes from Lordiphosa magnipectinata, assembly GCA_037044535.1. NCBI lineage: Eukaryota > Metazoa > Arthropoda > Insecta > Diptera > Drosophilidae > Lordiphosa > Lordiphosa magnipectinata. The sequence goes on from JBAMBO010002455.1 coordinate 78,756, forward strand.
AAATAATGTTTGCCAAAGAGACTGCAGATTTGGTAAGAGCCGAAATTGAGAATATTAAGTCTCAAATACAGAAAATTGTGCCCACACGACTTAGCAAATTTCAAGTTGAACACAAATTGCAACTTACAATGATCGATGGAAAAGTGTTTAGCGTGATTGCGGAAACATCATCGCAAACTTGCGGCATTTGTAAGGCCACGCCCAAAATGATGAACGATTTACATACCATTAAAAACTTTCCAAGAAACGATGACTTACTAGAATTCGGACTGTCGACCTTGCATTGTTGGATTCGTTGTTTTGAATGTATGTTACACATAGGTTATCGGCTACCGATTAAAAAGTGGCAGGTCCGTGGTTCAGATAAGAGCATAGTCGATCAACGAAAGGCAGCCATTCAAGATAGGTTCAGGGTCGAAATGGTATTATTGATAGACATTCCAATGCAAGGTTCTGGCAACACTAATAGTGGTAATACGGCTCGAAAGTTTTTTGAAAATTCTCAATTGTCTGCACATATAACCGGAGTAAGCCATGATCTAATAAAAAGAATTGGTATCATTTTGCGCTGTATTGTCTCCGGATATTCAATAAATTCCGACAGATTTCGCGAATACGCATTAGAAACCGCACAGATTTTCATACGGGAATATCCA
>JBAMBO010002457.1:0-19555 GCA_037044535.1 Lordiphosa magnipectinata
GATGAGCCAGTAGACGATATAACAGAGGATCCAGCAGATGACTCAACCAGCTAATAACTCACACGCACCAGGACTCAAAGTAGCTATACTAACCCTATGTACTAATTTTAACTATTCAACCCAAACTTTGTAAACCGCACCCAGGGACCAGTTAGGGATTCTAGATCAGTATATTTATAAGCAATTTTTTAAGGTACCATGTCAGCCCGCAACAGAGGTGATCGACCAACACACTCCCGTATCCGACATATTTAAACATAATTCTTTTCTTCCCCTAGCCTTAAGCATTGAAGTCATTACTTATATTTTCTTAGCCTTATGCACGGAAACCCAATGAATCTATGCCTCACGAAGAGAAGAACAAACTAGCCAAGGTAGTATTATTTAAGCGATAGGCCACCACTAAGCCGCCAGTTTCGAACGCAACCGCCACCAAGCCACACACACACAACAACGTCTCGAACGGGACCTCCAGCACGCCACACATATACGAACAACGGGAAAAGGGCGCGCACGTGCAGTTACCCATACAACAAGCGAGAGAAGCGAAGGCATGTAAACCGCGAGCCGGCAAACGGTGAACGGACGACACACTCACGCACGCATACACACCACCCGAAACTACGCAGTAGATCAGATCCCAGACACAACGACAGCGAGAGAAACGAAGGCCTGTAAACTGCGAGCCGGCAAACGGTGAACGGACGACACACACACGCACGCATACACACCACCTGAAACTACGCAGTAGATCAAATCTCCAGACACAACCACAGCGAGTACAAGAGAGAGAGAGAGGGCGAGCGAAGTGAAAAGAGAAGGAGAGACTTACAGCGCCATAACAGCGACGTCGACAGCAGAGAACCAAGACCAGTGGCCCTGAACAGCCGAACGCGCAGCCGGCGCCAGCAGAGGGAAACAAGAGGAGTGAGGCTTTGGCACGCGTCTAAAGTTTGGCAACGGGGAGTGAGAATTTGATCGCGAAGGAGAGAAGTTCATCTTTGGGCATGGTCCCCGCGCACGCGCCGATTTGTGCAAGTCCCTTCGAAATAAAACGTGAACCAGAAACCCGGAGACATAGCAACGAGGACCACAACACAGACCCCAACACTAGTCAGGACCACTGTACAGACGCTACAGAAAAGCAACCACTACCCAGACGCAGCGGGAAAACGGTGACAACACAAGTAATACAAGAAGCGGCAACGGCACGTGAGCAGCATTTGTGTGTGTGTGTGTGAGGGCAAGTTTCGATCAAGAAACACGTGGAACATCGGGTAAGCTGGCCAGCGGCTCATTTTGTTAGAGTGAACCTGTAGGGGTGCGGTATAGGTTACTGTAAAAATATATTAACTAAAATAAATGCCTAAAATGAACAAAGACTCAAGATAAATATCCTCCTTCAACCGGACCAGGTATTCTCCATTTTTTCAGCACTTGTTGTGCACCAGCCCCGCTATCGGTGTTCCAACCTTGGAGCTGACCGTACAACAATAGGCGACAAGTCCCCCTCCCTCAGCCATTGTATTCGCCATAGGTGGTAACCTCGGATGCGAGTGACTAGGGTCAAGGGTCGTGAGTCTTACCAACTACTTTCTTAGTTCCCCCCCTCCCCGTTTTCTAACATTCGATCGCTTGCGTCTGCCCCAGGTGTTTAACCTCAGGCGTGAGTAATCTTAGACGAGCCACGTGTCGCGGCCACCTTTCCCTACTGTAGGTGAGAACCTCGGTAATAGTAGGGGACCATCTCTGCTCTAGGTGTTAACCTCGGACATAGCGGGGCGTTGTTTCTGCCACAGGTGGTAAACCTCAGATACAGCGTGCTATTTCTGCTCTAGGTGTTAACCTCGGACCTGGTCTGCTACTGTTTCTGCTCTAGGTGATAACCTCACATAAGCTTTGCGACTACCCTGCCCTAGGTGTAAACCTCGGATATAGTCAACGACCATTCCTGCTCTAGGTGTTAGCCTCGGATACAGTGGGGTTACTATTTTCTGCCATAGGTGACAAACCTCAGATATAGTATACTACTGTTTTCTGCTTTAGGTGCTAACCTCGGGTATGGTCTAACACTATTTCTGCTGTAGGTGTTAACCTCAGGTGTTGTCGGACACTATTTCTGCACTAGGTGATAAACCTCAGATATAGTTTGCCAATATTTCCGCTCTAGGTGTTAACCTCGGATATAGTGGGGCGCTGTCTCTGCCCCAGGTGATAAACCTCAGATATAGCGTACTACTTTTTCCGCTCTTGGTGTCAACCTCGGATACGGCTTGCCACTATTTCTGCCATAGGTGTTATACCTCAGATATAGTTTGCCAATATTTCCGCTCTAGGTGTGAACCTCGGATACGGCTGGGCACTATTTCTGCTCTAGGTGACAAACCTCAGATACTCGTTCACATTTCCGCTCCAGGTGATAACCTCGGGCATAGTCTGCCACCCCGACACGTGTTCTCTGCCCCGTATTTCTCCTTAAGTCGACCTCTCGTATCAGCTTTAGGTGACCCACCTCTGGTGCGATTGGTCACACATTTGTCCCGACCACATGTGGCCTACTCCCGGGTCAATACAGTTTCTTTTCTACACGTAGATTCTCGAAGTGACTCAGACCCCCATCTAAACTGAGCGCGATCCCTTTAGTCCTTGTTAGTCCCAGCACTTATAAATTTTGCTGTAAGTGACCTTGGACAGACTGAGTTATACCTCAGCCTTAGACACTACCTTACAACTGTGACATTTGCATTTGCAAGGGTATAAAAACTTCGGCACAGACGAAGTTAGCCAGGCCTTCTAGTTTTTTTTATACTCTGTACAAAAGGTACATAGAATATATTAAGTTTGTGCAAAAGTATGTAACAGGGAGAAGGAATCGTTTCCGACCCTATAAAGTATATATATTCTTGATCAGCTTCAGCAGCCGAGTCGATATAGCCATGTCCGTCTGTCCGTATGAACGAAGAGATCTCAGAGATGGTAAGAGATAGAGGTTTGACATGTATGGGGCCTATATTTCTTACAGGGCTGCAAACCCAAAAAATTTTTCGGAACCTCCGGTTTGCAGGCTCGAACCAAAATTTACCAACGGTTAAGGTTCGGAAATATGAGGTTCGAGGTTTTTGGGCTTTGGTTTTAGTTCGAACCTAGGTTCATTCCTCGTTTTACCCATTATATATAAAATTACTATACAATAGGTATACAGCTGTAGCAAATGGTTTAGCTACTAGGGTTTAGTGTGTAACTAACTTCATTGAATATCACATAAGCTAATAATTATCGTCAAGTCGAAAGGAGCGAAGCGTGAGCCACCCGCGCGAATCGAAACCAAGCCAGAAACTGAGCGCCAGGGATGGCGCGTGTTGTGGTTCTGCTATCGCGTCAGGGATGGTGCTCGATAAATGGTGTGACCAGAGGTGGCCAGGGCTGCCACAGTACTCCCCCTCCAGAGACCATGTGGGAACGAATGATCTTCAAAATTTAGGTATAGCTGGGAATGTATGTCCAAGGTGAGCATCTACAGGATTTGTACAAGTCCCAATGTGGAGGAAAGCTTGCGTATAGTTTTCGCTGTGCTATTTGTGTCGTAGTTGAGTCGATGGTAACCTCGCGTTGAGGCGCCGATGGTAACCTCGCGTTAAGGCCGTTGCTTCGAGTGGGGGTCGATAAGCAAGTTCGTTCGATCAGGGTTGAAGTTGAAGAGTCAATAGTACTGGGTATTGTACCCCGGGTAGAGACTTTCGATTGCCACACGGTGTGGACTTTCGTGGTGCCTCTCGTTAAGTACTTTCGTGGTGCCTATCGTTAAGGACTTTCGTGGTGCCTCTCGTTAAGGACTTTCGTGGTGCCTCTCGTTAAGGACTTTCGTGGTGCCTATCGTTAAGGACTTTCGTTTGAGGTCGAGAACTTGTTGGTAGACTCAGGCTGGCATCAATTGCCAAACAAAGAGCGTCTCGAGTCGTAGCATGTTGCTAATGGTCGGTCAGGTATGCGGATCGCGTTGCATGAACATCGGCTACGACGAAAGATGCGATGATGATCCGAATTCAGCTGCGCGACGTACTTTCATATTTATGATCGATCGTCTGGCAGGCTGCGTACAATGTAAGATCTGAAAAATTGGTCGGATGCTTGACCAACGTGAGATCGGATACATGTAGTTGAAGAGTCGGTGTGGCGCACACAAATAGCATGCGTGAGCAGCGGTGTAGGGCAGGCTGGGCGATGGACATTTTCATGGGCAGCGGTTGGTGGACAGTCTGACGTGGAATGCATTGGCTGCAGCAGGATGTGGAAGGTTGGACGTGCAGGACCGGGCGACAGACAGGAGGTCGGTGAACAACATGCGTGGACAGAGGTGGATGTCATGCAAGCGAAATGGGCGCTAAAGCATATGTATACATATGACCACATGCGTTGGTGGCTGTGTGTGTATACGTGTGAATTTGTGTAGGCGTTGCCGGCGTCGTTTTCTAACCAGGAGGTGTGTCGAAGGTGTTTCACAAATTGCAAAAAAAATTCCACTGCCAGAAGTACGAATGAGCGACTCCTGGTTGGAGTGAGGCCTCCTCGATGATCGCCAGCCGTGTGATTTGCACAAAAAAATTGCTTTTGGAATTTGTGTGTGTTCGCTGGTAGATGCTGTCTGTGTGTGTTAATGTGTGTATGCGTTGCCGGAGTCATTTTCAAACCAGGAGCTCTCCCCACTGTGGACGATCCGTTTCATCTTCGGGGCGCCAGCGGAGTCGTCAGGCATCCAGCTGTCGAGGCATGAATCCTGGTAATTGATTCGCAAATCGAAAGTCGCCACAATTGTTTTCGAGAAAAAACATGGCGCCTGCTGATCGTGTGTGTGTGAGTACGATGCTGATGATGTTGCTGTCGTTGAGCTTCTGGCTGGCTGTTGTCGAAACAGTTAACTTTAGTTAACTTAATACTGTTTGAATTTGCTGATCGAAAGCCGTATGTCGATATGAATCCCACAATGGCGTCACTGTATGGGTGTGTGCGTGTGTGTGTGAATCTGCGGTCGAAATGTTTTACGCATCAGATAATTGTTGCAGAAGTTCGCGTATTCGTTGCTTGCAATCGTCGGAGGTCACCACTTTAGCTACTAGGGTTTAATGTGTAACTAACTTTATTGAATATCACATAAGCTAACCATTATCGTCAAGTCGATCGGAGCGATGCAGGCGCGTGCCGCGCATTGCCGAAGGCAAGCCAGAAACTGAGCGCCAGGGATGGCGCTTGTTGTCGTTCTGCTATCGCGTCAGGGATGGTGATCGATAAATGGTGTGACCAGAGGTGGCCAGGGCTGCCAGACCATTGTGGCTCCGTGGTTAGCTTATGTGATATTCAATAAAGTGAGTTACACATGAAAACCCTCGTAGCTAAAATGGTGTGGCAGCCCTGGCCACCTCTGGTCACACCATTTATCGAGCACCTTCCCTGACGCGATAGCAGAATGACAACACGCGCCATCCCTGGCGCTCAGATTCTGGCTGGGCTCCCGCCAAGGCGGCTGGCGGCAGGATCGCGCTTTACAATCGAACAATAATTGTTAGCTTAAGTGATATTCAATAAAGTTAGTTACTTATCAAACCTAGTAGCTAAAGTGGTGACCCCCGACTAAGTTAAAGAACACAAGCAATAAACAAAACAAATTCATAGCAGTGTGTTAAACAAATTAATTTCAACCTCTGACGAAATTCACACGCACACACCCATTCAGTGACGCGATTCATGTCGACATACAACTTTCGATCAGCAATTTCAAACAGTATTAAGCTAACTAAAGCCAGAAACTCAACAACAGCAACACACCCAAATACTCAACAGCAGGCAGCCAGATCCTCACCAGCGGCAACGGAGCAATCTCGATGTTTTTTGGGCATTTTATCACACACACACACGACTGACGCCGCGACGAAACAGCACAAGTACACGCACACAGACACATGCTGACAGCATCTACCCGCGCGCACACACATAGTACAAACAGCAATTTTTTTGTGCAAATGTCACCGACCGCTGTCCACGCATGTTTTCCACCGACCTCCTGTCTGTTGCCCAGGTCCTACACGTTCAACTGTCCACATCCTGCTGCAGCCAATGCATTCCTCGTCAGGCTCTCCATCAACCGCTGCCCATGAAAACGTCCATTGCCCAGCCTGACCTACACCGCTGCTCACGCATGCTATTTGTGTGCGCCAAACCGACTCATCAAGTACATGTAACCGATCTCACGTTGGTCAAGCATCCGACCAATTTTTCAGATGTTACATTGTACGCAGCCTGCCAGACGATCGTTCATACTTATGGAAGTACGTCGCGCAGCTGAATTTTGATCTTCATCGCATCTTTCGTCGTCGCCGATGTTCATGATCAGCGATCCGCATACCTGGCCGACCACTAGCAACATGCTACGACTCGAGACGCTCTTTGTTTGGCAATTGATGCCAGCCTGAGTCTATCTTCAAGTTCTCGATTCCACCACGAGCTCTCCCACTGTGGACGATCCGTTTCATCTTCGGGGCGCCAGCGGAGTCGTCGGTATCCTGTTGTCGAGGCTTGAATCCCGGTAATTGATTCGCAAAATTGTTTTCGAGGAAAAAACTGGCGCCTGCTGATCGTGTGTGTACGCGCCAAATTTCGTTCGATCGCATGCTGCAGACGCCGTCAGCATGTGTGTGTGTGTTTTGCCGGCGTCATTCGTGTGTGTGTGGGACACACTTGTCCAAAAAGGCAAGAGATGTTGCTGTTGTTGAGGATCTGGTTGGCTGGATCCATAGTGAGTGAGTTGGAGTCGATTGAACTGCAGGCGTGGTCAATTACTAATTACCGTCCAATGGACCAACAGCCATGTCGCCACGCTGAAAAGTTTCGTACCGTTGTGAAATACATACATACATACATATGCACCTCGATGGCGTGTAAGTGTAAAGTCCGTGTATGTGTGAATCTGCGGTCGTAATGTTTTACGCATCGGATAATTGTTGCAGAAGTTGCGTGTTTGTCGTTTTTCAATCGTCGGAGGTCACCACTTTAGGTACGATGTTTTTTAATGTGTAACTAACTTTATTGAATATCACTTAAGCTAACAATTATCGTCAAGTCGAAAGGAGCGATGCAGGCGCGCCGCCGCGCGTTGCGGACGCCAGCCAGAAACTGAGCGCCAGGGATGGCGCGTGTCTTATCGTTCTGCCATCGCGCCAGGGATGGTGCTTGATGAACGGTGTGACCAGAGGTGGCCAGGGCTGCCACAGTACTCCCCCTCCAGAGACCATGTGGGAACGAATGATGTTCAAGTTTTGAGTAAAGCTGGGATGAATGTATGTCCGGGGTGAGCATCTACAGGATTGTGCAAGTCCCAATGTGGAGGAATGCTTGCGTATACTTCTCGCTGTGATGCTTGTGTCGAAGTTGGGTCGATGAAATTGTTTCGCTGAGTATACAAACTAGTCAATCCGTAGTACTGAGCATGTGCACCGAGTACAGATTGGAGAAGCTTCGTCGATGGTATCCTCGCGTTGAGGCGTCGATGGTAACCTCGCGTTGAGGCCGTTGCTTCGAGTGGGGGTCGACAAACAAGTTCGCCCATGCAGGGTTGAGGTTGCCTCGCGTTGAGGTCGTTGCTTCGACTGGGGGTCGATAAGCAAGTTCGTTCGATCAGGGTTGAAGTTGTAGAGTCAATAGACTGGGTATTGTACCCCGAGTAGAGACTTTCGATGTGAGATCGAGAACTTGTAGGTAGACTCAGGCTGGCATCAATTGCCAAACAAAGAGCGTCTCGAGTCGTAGCAAGTTGCTAGTGGTCGGTCAGGTAAGCGGATCGCTGTGCATGAACATCGGCGACGACGAAAGATGCGATGATGATCCGAATTCAGCCGCGCGACGTACTTCCATAAGTATGGTCGATCGTCTGGCAGGCTGCGTACAATGTAAGATCTGAAAAATTGGTCGGATGCTTGACCAACGTGAGATCGGTTACTTGTAGTTGATGAGTCGATTGGGCGCGCGTAAATAGTAGGCGCAAGCAGCGGTGTAGGGAAGGCTGGGCGTTCAGGACCGAGGCGACAGACAGGAGGTCGGTGGACAATATGCGTGGGCAGAGGTCGATGTCATGCAAGCGAAATGAGCGCTAAAGCATATGTATACATATGACCACATGCGTTGGTGGCTGTGTGTGTTCGCTTGGAGATTCTGTCTGTGTGTGTGTGTGCTTTGCCGGTGTCTGTGTGTGTGTGGGACAAAATACCCAAAAAACATCGAGATGGCTCCGTTGCCGCTGATGAGGATCCGGCTGCCTGCTGTTAATGGTTTGGGTGTGTTGCTGTTGTTGAGATTCTGCCTGGCTGTTGTATAAATAGTTAACTTAGTACTGTTTTAACTTGCTGATCGAAAGCTGCATGTCGATATGAATCGCACAATGGCGTCACTGTATGGGTGTGTGCGTGTGAATTTCGTCAGAGATTGAAATTCATTTGTTTAACACACTGCTTTGAATTTGTTTTGTTTATTGTCTGTGTTGTTTAACTTAGTCTGGGGTCACCACTTTAGCTACTGGGTTTTAGAAGTAACTAACTTTATTGAACATCACTTAAGCTAACAATTATCGTCAAGTCGAAAGGAGCGATGCAGGCGCGCCGCCGCGCGTTGCGGACGCCAGCCAGAAACTGAGCGCCAGGGATGGCGCGTGTCTTATCGTTCTGCCATCGCGCCAGGGATGGTGCTTGATGAACGGTGTGACCAGAGGTGGCCAGGGCTGCCACAATGGTCAAAGTAGTGGCGCCATCTATTGCGGAGTTTGGGAAATAACTCAGCCAAGAATGCTCGACGAAAAACATTTAAAACCTTAATTTATACAATGTATGCTACAAGGGTATATAAACTTCGGTCGAGCCGAAGTTAGCATTCCTCTATTTTTTATACTAATATATATTTCACCTTTGATTGCAAAGTCAATGACAATTTATGATTTACTTAAGTGCAGGTGCAGAACGAGGGCTTCAGCAGCTACCTGATTTCATAGAATTACAAAAGTACATAGAAGCGAACATGTCAGGCAAATAATTTACAGTTTGTTACAAAAAAATGTATTTTGCTAGATCTGGCATATAAATCAGAAATTGAAGAAAACAAATATAAATTACCCAAATAATATATTAAATGTGTTCAATTTTCATCAACTGATACCCCCTTAATTTTAGGAAAAATTTGGATGCAATTTACAACAACAATTGAAAAATTTGCGAGAACCATTTTTCGAGTACTTATATAGGCAGGCGAATTGTGAAAAATTATTCCAACAATGGAACTGGATGAGTTCGAAGAGATTTTATAAAAAAAGGAATTTGAAAGCAACTACTTGCTAAAATTTATTCTTTATAAGTATAATCATTGTGAGTGAGGGCATATTTTGGTTTTAGCCTCATCTTCATTTTTCCACAACTCTTTAAGAACCTGAAAGCTCACTATTCCATCAGATGTATTGAGATTGCTGGTTAAAAGACCAAGGAACCCTGATCACAAATTAATGCGACTACCTGAATTTCAAAACTATTGACTATTTTTAGATTTTCTTTGATTATGTTACAAAGAATTTCTGCGTTTAACTCATTCTCAGAAACAAAGTTATTTAAAATCATGCTCCATTTCGAGAAAATAGATTTTAGATTTAGATTTAGCAATTTTTTTATTTCTTTCGAGCCCACTGCTATCCAAGCCATTAATTGGATCACCCTCTAAGCAAAAAAGCTATTTCTTGAATCTTCTGCTGCGCCTGCATCCATTTCAACGGTTTTTCCCTGCGTTCCGTTTTCTTTCAAAAAAGGTTTTGTGTATTTCCTTAGTCATAAACAAGAAAGAAAGTCGGTCAAGCCCGACTGTAACATACTCTGTACCCTTAACGTCGCAGCTCGCATTTGCTCACGAGTCATACGCGTTCATCTCTAAGTTTCACTCTCTCTCACTAAGATTGCCGTTCAATAGAATGCTGTGGTGATGGATGGGGGGTTGGGGGGTGTTTACTGGCCGTTTTTTGCTCATAACTTGAGTATCGTTCATCTGATCTTTATCATTCCTTCAGCAAATCGATAAATAATTTTGTTTTCAAGGTATCTCTAGAAGGTACGAACGACCTATCTTCAAAACTGTAGGAGTATGACGTTTTTTCCAAATTGCGGGGCCGGGAGGGGGCGTGGAAAAAATTGAAAACAAACTTGATCTGCCTGCAAGTATAAGAAATATATGCCCCATACATGTCAAACCTCTATCTCTTACCATCTCTGAGATCTCTTCGTTCATACGGACGGACGGACATACAGACAGACCGACAGACGGACATGGCTATATCGAATCGGCTGTTGATGCTGATCAAGAATATATATACTTTATAGGGTCGGAAACGATTCCTTCTCCCGGTTACATACTTTTGCACAAACTTAATATACTCTATGTACCTTCGGTACAGACTATAAAAATAGAGGAAAGCTAACTTCGGCTCGACCGAAGTTTTTATACCCTTGTAGCTTGTACGATTTATATAAATTAGTAGCCTGATTCCACTGACACAAATATGTTCATTCGGCCAAATGTACACATTTTTGACAAGGCCTCCTATATATATTTTCTACACCAAATTTCTATGCCAGCTATACTATACAGTTGTCCTACCAAGCTTGGTGGAATTATGTGAAAGCATAAAAAACTTATAAATACGAGGTTAGGGGACGTTTGCGTTGAAGACAAAAAAGTTAGTTTCACTAAAACAAAATTTTCGACCGATGGTTTCTATGGCAGCTATATGCTATAGTCATCCGATCTGGCCGGTTCCGACAAATGTGCAGCGTATTTGTACCAAAAGACTTCGTGCAATGTTTGGTTAGGATAGCTTTAAAACTGACGGAGGAGAGAAACAGACGGACGGACAGACGGACATGGCTATATCAACTCAGCTCGTCATGCTGATCAAGAATATATATACTTTTTGTGGTCGGAGATGCTTCCTTCTATGCGCTACAAACATCTCGACAATTTTATATTAGCTTTACAAGGGTATAAAAATGGGAAAAACTGCAGCAAGTGCACATTAATCTGGTTTCATTTATGGAAATTGCAGTATTGAGTACTTTTGCTGTAAGGTTGCCCCAGTTAAACCCTTTTTTTGAAGATTTGTTGAAGAAAAGCTCAAAATTTTTTATAATGAAAGCTTTTAATCAAGATATTTTAGAAAACACGTTTGCAATCTTAAGACAAAAAGGTGACAATAACCTTAAGTAAGTAAATTCCATCCAAGTTTGTCCTAAAATTAAGGGGGTATCAGTTGATGAAAATTGAACAAATTTAATATTTGGGTAATTTCGGTTTGTTTTCTTCAATTTCTGATTTTTATCCCAGTTCTAGCAAAATACCTTTTTTAAGGGGGTGATCTAGTTTAGAAATTTTTTTTTTTATTAACTTAAATTTTCTATTAGGGTCTTAAAAACATCCTGCAAAACTTTCAAGCAACTCCGGCAATATGTTTTACTATAATAAACAAAATCAATTATTTTTCCGACCCTCGTATATGAAAAAAATTTTCATCGACCCTCGTATTTTTTAAAATTCGATGTTTTTTCTTTTTTATACTTTGTACCAAAGGTACATAGAGTATATTAAGTTTGTGCAAAAGTATGTAACAGGGAGAAGGAATCGTTTCCGACCCTATAAAGTATATATATTCTTGATCAGCATCAACAGCCGAGTCGATATAGCCATGTCCGTCTGTCCGTCCGTCCGTCTGTCCGTCCGTCCGTCTGTCCGTCCGTCCGTCTGTCCGTCCATCCGTCTGTCTGTCCGTCTGTATGAACGCACAGATCTCAGAGATGGTAAGAGATAGAGGTTTGACATGTATAGGACATATATTTCTTATACTTGCCGATCAAGTTTATTTCCAATTTTTGCCACGCCCCCTCCCGCCCCCGCAATTTGGAACAAACGTCATATCTCCCACAGTTTTGATGATAGATTGTTTGTTCCTTCTGGAGATATCTAGTAATCAAAATTATTAATTGAATTGCTGAAGGAATGATAAAGATCGGATGAACAATACACAAGTTATGAGCAAAAAAAGATATCAGACCCCCCACCTCCTCCCAGCCATCCACCACAGTATTCAAACAAACACACACTTTGGGAGAGAGATAGAGAACCTTAGAGATGAGCATATAATAAAAATATGGCACGATAAACGCGTGACTCCTTCGATGTATTATAATATTATAGTCGGGGGCAAATGAACTGGTACAGAGAATGTTATAGTCGGGCTTGACCGACTTTCTTACTTGTTTTTATCAAAAGACTTCTATTAAAGTTATAAAATGTCACTAATTTTTAAGATAGTTGCTCTGAAAAAAAAAATTTTAAATTGTATGAGATTTTTTTTTACCAATTCTTGACGCACTTTGTCCTAATTGCATCAAATCCATTTTTAAAATCAGTTAAAAATTATTTTTATTTTATCGAAAGCAGTTGTCGAAACTTTAAACGCGATTTTCTCGAAACCATGTTTTCAAACATGTTCGCACGATAACTCAAGTTTTTTTTGGACCGATTTTGATGAAAAAAGGGTCAAACGACGCAGAATTAACGGCGCGTGTGAACCTCGATCATCGCCGAAAACATTTTTTTACTATTTTTTTGTACACTGGACTAAAAATAAAAAATTTTTCATTTTCAAATGGCTGCCATTTCCGTTTTTGATTTTTTTTTCCGAGGCACATTGGACATACTATTTTTTTGGAGACCCGTCTTTGAAAGCCGAGAACTTTTTGAACACCCCTCGCATTCACACATTTTTAACATTGTATGTTATTTTATGAAGTGCCCTACCAAATGCAAAAAACAGAATTTCAAAATCTTTACGCGTTTTCTTTCCACGATTTTTTAAAAACTGGTCAAATTCCGTCTAAACTAGAACCCCTTAAGCCGAGCTAATGTTGCAGAATTTCAGCCAATTCACTATGGGTTTTTTTTTCGTTTTTTTTGGCATCAACTTCAAATTGAAAGATAGGAAGTTAAGTTTTTGCACATAAATTATTCAAATTTTAAGTAGAATTTCGGTTTTTGTTTATTTTATGATTCGACCACGCCTACATCCCCTTCCCCGATCATGGTATCTAAAATTATTTGGAAAATTCAAAATAAATATGTTTTTGCATAGATTTGATCTGTTGTGTGCAATTGTACTTACCCAAACAATTGGTTATAGATAAGAACATTTAAAATTACCAATTTGGGCCAAATTTATTAAAAACGAGAAAAGAAAGCTAACTTCGTCTGTGCCGAAGTTTTAGGACACTTGAAAAAGCTCGCTCCAAAGGTTAGCGATTTCGACCAAACTTCGCAGATCATTTTGAAAACATATAATTTGAATAATGACCGAGCTTAAGAACGCTAACATTGAAAACAAACAAGTTTTTCTCACAAAATCCCATTTTTCGAACGATCGTCTCTATGGCAGCCACAAGAAGCAGTCATCCGATCCGATCGGTTCCGACATATTAGCAGCGTGTAGCCAAATGAAGACTGTGCAAAATTTCAGCTCGATAGCTTAAAAACTGAGGGACTAGTTTGCGTAGAAACAGACAGACGGACAGACAGACGGACGGACAAAGCTCAATCGACTCAGCTCGTCATGCTGATCAAGAATATATATACTTTATGTGGTCGGAGATGATTCCTTTTATGCCTGGCCGTTTTTATACCCTTGCAAAGGGTATTATAATTTTGCCCAGAAGTTTGCAAGGCATAGAAATATTCATTTCCGACCCCTTAAACAATACATATTCTTGATCAGGGCGACGAGCTGAGTCGATTGAGCGTTGTCCGTCCGTCTGCCTGTCTGTCTGTCCGTCTGTTTCTACGCAAATCAGTCTCTCAGATTTAAAGCTATCGAGCTGAAATTTTGTACAGAGTCTTCTATTTACTGCACGCTGCTAATATGTCGGAACTGACCGGATCGGAAGACTATATCTTATAGCTGCCATAGGAACCATCGGTCAAAAAATGGGTCTTAGTGAGAAAAACTTTTTTGTTTTCAATGTTAGCGTTCTTAAACTCTGTCATTATTAATATTATAGGCTTTCAGACAGATTTGCAAATTTTTGGTCAAGATCGGATGACTATATATTATAGCTGTCATAGGAACCATCGGTCGGAAAATGGGTCTTACTGACAAGAACTTTTTTGTTTTCAATGTTAGCGTTCTTAAACTCTGTCATTATTAATATTATATGTTTTCAAACAGATTTGCAAACTTTGGTCAAAATCGGATGACTATATCTTATAGCTGCCTTAGGACCGATCGGTCGGAAAATGGGTCTTAGGGAAAATAGCTTTTTTGTTTTCAAGTAAATCGTTCTTAAGGTCGGTGATTCTTAATATTACACGCTTTCAAACTAATTTGAGAAAGTTGATCGACATCGGGTGCCTATATCTCATGGTTGCTATAGGACCGATCGGTCGAAAATAGTTCTTAGTAAGAAATTTTCTTTGTTTTTAATGTTAGCGTCTTTAAACTCACTAATTACTAATTCTGTATGCTCTCAAATATATTCGCATAATTTGGTCGAAATCGGATGACTATATCAAAAGACTGCCATAGGACCGATCGGTCGGAAAATGAATCTTAGTGAGAATAACTTTTTTGTTGGAAAATGTGCTTTGGTTAGAAAAATTTTTAATTTTTATGTAAGCGTTCTTAATCTCTGTCATTTCAAAAACAGCATTTGCAAGGGTATAAAAACTTCGGCACAGACGAAGTTAGCTTGGCCATCTCGTTGGCTCATTTCCTCAGCAAATCGATAAATAATTTTGATTACTAGATATCTTTAGAAGGTACAAACCATCTATCATCAAAACTGTGGAAGCTACACGTTTTTCCCAAATTGCGGAGGCGGGAGGCCTGCAAGTATAAGAAATATATGTCCCATACATGTCAAACCTCTATCTCTTACCATCTCTGAGATCTCTTCGTTCATACGGACGGACGGACAGACGGACGGACGGACAGACGGACGGACGGACAGACGGACAGACGGACGGACGGACAGACGGACATGGCTATATCGACTCGGCTGTTGATGCTGATCAAGAATATATATACTTTATAGGGTCGAAAACGATTCCTTCTCCCTGTTACATACTTTTGCACAAACTTAATATACTCTATGTACCTTCGGTACAGAGTATAATAAAAATAGGGGAAAGCTAACTTCGGCTCGACCGAAGTTTATATACCCTTGTAGCTTCTTTAATTTATATAAATCAAGGTTCTAAATGTTTTTCGTCGAACATTCTTAGATGAGTTATTTTCCAAACTCAGCAATAGATGGCGCCACTACTTTTACCATTTTAGCTACTAGGTTTGATAAGTAACTAACTTTATTGAATAATAGTATTACACGCTAAAATGAATGAATGAAAGTCGATTGAGTTGACGATGATGCGACGCGCCGCCGCGCGTGGCGGACGCCAGCCAGAAACTGAGCGCCAGGGATGGCGCGTGTCTTGTCGTTCCGCTATCGCGTTAGGGATTGTGCTCGATAAATGGTGAGACCAGAGGTGGCCAGGGCTGCCACACCATTTGCTTGCCAGTTTTTATATGGCAGCTATACGATTAATTCATCAGATGTGGATCAAACTCGTCAAAATTGTGTCGAAACCAATAATATTCATAACTGGAAAGCTTAATGACGCTACCATTAAAAACAAAAAAGTTTTTCTCACTAGAACTACTTTTTCAACCGAGCGTTCCTATGGCAGCTATATGCTATAGTCATCCGATTTGAAAACAAAATTGTGTCGTATCATATAGTATTGGTCAGTAACAAGTTTGAGAGCGATAGCAATGAAAATAAAAAAGTTTTTCCTATTAAGACTTTTTCTCTGAACTAACTTTTGTATGGCAGCTATACTATATAGTTGTCCGATTTTCATCAAACTTGGTGGAATTATGTAAAATCATAGCAAACTTATAAAAACGAGGTTTAGGGGCGATTGCATAGAAAACAAAAAAGTTTTTCTCACTAAAACTAGTTTTTTGACCGATCGTTCCTATGGCAGCTATATGCTATAGTCATCCGATCCGGCCGGTTCCGACAAATGTGCAGCGTATTTGCAAAGTTTGGTTAAGATAGCTTTTAAGCTGACGGAGGAGATAGCATAGAAACAGACGGACGGACGGACGGACGGTCGGACGGACAAACGGACAGACGGACATGGCTATATCAACTCAGTTCGTCACGCTGATCAAGAATTTATATACTTTATGTGGTCGGAGATGCTTCCTTCTATGCGTTCCAAACATCTGGACAATTTTAATATACCCTCTACAAGGGTATAAAAATATACCCTTATAAATAAGTACGCGAAAATGAAATTGTACATTTTTTGCTTGACATGTCGCTTCTATGTATGCTAGTTATTCTATGCTATCAGCCAGCTTCAAAATAGCCTTAAATACCCTTCGAGTAATTCGTTGAATGGTGCCACCATCACCAATCCCAAACAATGCTGCCGTTTTTACAATGGAGGATCCTTCGCCATTGGACCCAAGACGATATAGAACTACCATAAGTTGTACGATAGTTGGGATTTGTTGACTGCTGCGCAAACCATTAAAAACTTCATCATTTTCTATTAAGCTCAAAATAACGTTGAAGCTTTCCCAGTTTACCCTCATGTAGTGCTTGAAACGACACTCGTCCAGATTTGGCAGCACATGGGTTATAGATTGCTTGCATTTTGGGACAGAATGCTTGATGTTAGGAATGCCATATCGATATAGTTCTTCTTGGATACCATACATTAACAGTTCATTAAAAATTTGGTTCTGCCTTTTCCTCGAACGATCTGCATTATTAGATGAAACGTTCACAAAACAATAAAAAAGTAGGATTTCAACGTACCTTTACAAAGCTGCGAAAATTCCAAAGTTATATACTCCGCCAGTAAGCTATTTTTGATTGATTCAATCAACGCTGTCTTACCAGTTTGTTTGGCATTTTCCGGAATATATTAAATTATTTTCTTTTTTTAATAATCAAAATTTTTTTAGGTCGTTTGATTTAGGTGATTTGATTTTGATTTGGTGTAACACTTTTTTTGTAATTTTCTGCAGCTTTTTTCTTTGGTTTTTTTTTGGCATAAACTCAAAAATTATGTTGTTCTGTTTCTTAAAATAACCCTTTTTTTTATTTTTATAATACTCTAATTAAATGAAAAATCAAACGATAACATTTTTTATGATCACACTGACTGAGCGATACGCAGTCAAAGTCAGCTGATTACGCACGTGAAAGCTTTGTGTACAGTTCACCGTAACACAGTGCTTAGGTTTACGTGCTTACATTGGTCACATAAAAAAAACAAGAAAGAAAGTCGGTCAAGCCCGACTATAACATACTCTGTACCCTTAACGTCGCAGCTCGCATTTGCTCACGAGTTATACTCGCTCATCTCTAAGTTTCACTCTCTCTCTCTCTTTCTCTCTCTCTCTCACTAAGATTGCCGTTCAATAGAATGCTGTGGTGATGGGTGGGGGGTGGTGGGTGTTTACTGGCCGTTTTTTGCTCATAACTTGAGTATCGTTCATCCGATCTTTATTATTCCTTCAGCAAATCGATAAATAGTTTTGTTTACAAGGTATCTCTAGAAGGTACGAACGATCTATCTTCAAAACTGTAGGAGATATGACGTTTTTTACAAATTGCGGGGGCGGGAGGGGGCGTGCCAAAAATTGAAAATAAACTTGATCTGCCTGCAAGTATACGAAATATATGCCCCATACATGTCAAACCTCTATCTCTTACCATCTCTGAGATCTCTTCGTTCATACGGACGGACGGACGGACGGACAGACGGACATGGCTATATCGAATCGGCTGTTGATGCTGATCAAGAATATATATACTTTATAGGGTCGAAAACGATTCCTTCTCCCTGTTACATACTTTTGCACAAACTTAATATACTCTATGTACCTTCGGTACAGAGTATAAAAATCACCTAATATGTATATGAAAACAAGTAAGAGCGCTGTAGTCGAGTTTCCCGACTACAAAATACCCTGTTCAATTGAGACACACATGCAAACACACTCACATACACAAACGCTAATAACTTTTGTGTTTTTGCTCGTATCTTATTTTCCTTTGGAGAGTAGTTAGATATAAGGCCTGGGATAGTATATATTAAGCCACCAGGTTTTAACTTTAAAATTGTGGCTGTGGCAGTTTTTTGCGGTTTAAGGGGGGAGGGGGGGATATATTCAAAACCTGAAACAAACTTGATCTGGGTACGGTATACACCTATGTGCATGCCAAAATTTGTGTCTCTATCTCTTATAGTCTCTGAGATCTACGCGTTCATACAGACAGACAGACAGACGGACATGGCTATATCGACTCGGCTGTTGATGCTGATCAAGAATATATATACTTTATAGGGTCGGAGAAGCTTCCTTCTGGCTGTTACATACATTTGCACAACTTCATGATCCCCTTTTCCCATTTTTAATGGGAACAGGGTATAAAAATGGCAAAAAAAGGAATTTTTCCCCCCTTTTCCCATTTGTTCGTTTTTGCTGATTTTTGAAATTGTTTATAAAATTAACAAAAAAACTTTTGTTTTAACGTTTTGTTTTGGTGGGCATGTCGAGATTTCATTTCGGATTTTTTTTTATTTAAATCAAAAATGATGAGTTTTAAAACCGTTCGGTTAGTAAAAGAATGGTCCATATGTACATGCATTTGTACTTACATATTATATATCAACTGAAAGGTATTATTGAGACGATCATATATGTAGGTCGATATATGATCAGGCTTCTTCAGTTCAAAAGATATTTGAGTTCAATTTTTATTTTCAATTTACATTTATTATAAAAATTGACGAGTAATTATTATTTTTCATTAGTGTGAGTTGGCTGGCTCTAGGTCCGAAAAAATTGCGTTTGTTCACAACTTGTAAACAATTTATGCATTGTACCACCAAAAAGAGCTGGTTGCCTTTACAGAACTGTTTCATCGTTATCCCTAACGACTCTTCAGAAGGCTTTTTGCTGAAGAAAGCATGATTGCCAACTGCCTCTCCATACAATCATTGCTTAGATCAGTTGGGAACTGCTAGATCTGGGAACTCAACTGATCTAAGCAATGATTGTATGGAGAGGCAGTTGGCAATCATGCTTTCTTCAGCAAAAAGCCTTCTGAAGAGTCGTTAGGGATAACGATGAAACAGTTCTGTAAAGGCAACCAGCTCTTTTTGGTGGTACAATGCATAAGTTGTTTACAAGTTGTGAACAAACGCAACTTTTTCGGACCTAGAGCCAGCCAACTCACACTAATTAAACATTAGAAAGGTCGCCAAATAAATTACAAATATTATTTTTCAATTTTTAAAATAAAAATTGAAAATATAACTTATGGTCTAATTTTTATATAAAAATTTATATAAAATAATTATTTTTGCTTTTTGTTATATAAATTGAAAATAATAATTACTTGTCAATTTTTAA
>JBAMBO010002459.1:0-135692 GCA_037044535.1 Lordiphosa magnipectinata
TGTGTTGTACATTGGGAGCAAAATGTCTATAGATAAAGCTATACTTAGTAAATAAAGTAAAATAGGCTTAAAGAAAGCTTAAATAATAAGAATAAACAAAATAAAATGAAAACTATATTAAAATGAAGCAGATAACGTAAAATAGACAAAAATACAAAGATAAAATTAAATAAAGTTTAATTAGGAAACATACGTTACTAAACTGAATTTAAACTAGGCAGGTTCAAATGGTAATTTGGCGGGCAATTCTCTGAGCGATGTTTAGTGGAGACACACACCTAATAGAACTTCAACTCCGGGCGAGGGCGCTCGAGATAAGCAACACTGCAGACTGACAGAAGAAATGTCAAAATATGTTCGCAAGCGTAGGTGTCGGCCAGCTTGGTTAGGAAACCATCGTTCTTTCCTATTTGAGCATTGGTCAGAGTCGGACTTGAAAATCCCAACCAGAAAACATATCTGAATTAAACACGTTTGCCTACGTTTTCCTAATCTGGATGAAATTCAGCCATCATAAAGTTTATTTTCAAAAGTTTGGCATCTTATTTCTAAATGAAACATTGGCGACCTGCTAAGGTAACTATTGGAGAAATTTTGTGGAATAATTAATTTTGCCTTTAAAATGGTGACATGTTTCATTTTCCACATAGAACAATTCTGCTGTGTGCAGCCCCAGGTTGAAAAAGCTTTTCTAGCTAAATTCTTGACCTATTCGCGGCTCAACCAACCAACTGGCAACAAGAAAGTCATCCAAAAATTCAATTGGTCTTGCGAAGTCGAGATTGGTTATCCAGGCTGTGGTATTCCAGCAAAGCTGGCTTAGTGAATCGTTCCCATACGTTCCTGGCAAGAAAAGGTAATCCAGATCGCTAAAGCCATCAAATATTTCCAATGCCTTACAGATTTTGGTTCCCCTTCAAATTTAATTCCAGTCCAGGGAATCTTTGCTCTCTACAGCTGAGCTGTATCAATCATTATCCAGAGCGGGAGGAGAGGAAAAAGCTTAACCTCCACAAGAAGTAGGAGTGTCGCCGAGAAAATAATCGGAGAGCAGTCAAAGAATGTGCGCGTGGCCCATAGGTGGCAGAGAATTACCTCCAAATTGTGATCTGCAAAGCATGGCTAATTTTTCTTAAATAATTTTTTTTTTGAGTCGATCAGTTTGAGGAGGAAAAGTGTAATAAGTGCTAAAAAAGTCCCACCGCTCTCACAAAAGTTATCCACAGCATGGACCAGTGTAAAGTGCAATTAATAAAAGATTAAAACAAGCAAACGCACATAGAAAACGAAGTACAGTGAACACAATCGATTGCAAAACAGCAACACATTTAAAAATCGAATACAAAATAATACCATAAAATTTATCTCAAATACACAATCAAGCAAATAAGTGTCCTTATTAGGATGTAGTCCTCTATTTTTATATTATCTTATTATATATCTTACTCCGAAATGGAATCCTTTTGTAGCCTCAAATATTATTATCCTGAATTAAAGTTTATAATGAATCTGAACTAAATGGAGTATGAACTCAAGCTAACGTTCTCGCCGTCGTAGGGTATTTTTCTAAGGGATCACCCAGATGTATTCTGAGGCCGGTGATCTAAGGTAGGGTGGGCAACATGCGACCACGATTCCACCTGTGGCTTCGCACACCAAAACTCTCTTTTCTCTCTCTTTCTCTCCTTTCTTCTTCCCTCTCTTTCTCTCACACTTTTGTAGGTGATCCGAATTAGTCTGTTTTCTACCGATCTTAACTTCTCTAGCATTTTTATTATGTCGCAGCACGGTTTTTTTCTAATCATATTAATGTAACAAGGAGACATATTGGTATCAGCAAGACCTCCACCCCCAAAGCCGACGAGCTAGAGCCGGATATCATGACGTGCAACTGCTCGATACCTTTGTCTGTGCATAGCTGAATATTGGTTACACGCTACAGTTATAATTTATTTATATTAATATGATAGCAACTAATATACAAAAAACAAATATTTTTCCAACAATACAAAAAAACGAAATCGACAACATCCTACATCAAGAAGGTCTTCATTGATTATTGGTGAGTGTACAACAGGTGTCTACTGTGGCTGGAGAACAAACGAAGCTTTGGAGCGCGAGATCATAGTGAGTCTTAAGCACCGTATCTGTGCAAAAGCTTACGACGGTCTCAAGGCAAAAGAGATGAAAAAACGGTATTAGTTCTTTCCAGGCATAAGTAGGTCACTTCTTTGTTTTGATTGTGATTCTAAAATTGGGTTGGAAACAACTCAGCTGATCGAGTAAAAAGAAAGAAAGAAAAAAAAGCTTTGAACCATCCGTCAGAGACAAAATGCTTTCAACTGAGTTGTTCACAGCCTTTGATTAAAATAAAAAGAAATAAAAATTGATTTGCTGCTTGTTTAAAACCATATGAAAAAAAAAGAAATTAGAAGTAAAGTAAAAACAAAAGAAATCAAAAGAAGCACAATTACTCCAAAATGATACAGTTTTAAATTCATTGTGCTTTGGAACTTTATCTGTGTTTATATATCTAGATCAATCTTTTGCATACCACTTTGAATGTATATATATTATTATATTATCTGAATTTCAGCTGTGAATAACTTTTGTGGAAACGCGAGTAGAAATAATATGAACAAATAGAAATGACACTACACTAGCCTTTTTTGTTTTCCAGTTCCTACAAAACTGTTAAATCTGCTTTAGGTAATTTTGATCTTAGTAATCAGAGGGTTGCTTGTTATGTTTTTTTTGAATTTTTGATTCAATCGTACACACTTAAAGTTATTCTCGTAAATGTAAAATACACTGAATACTATGAAGAATGTTTCACTGAAGTAAACTTTATAATTATGTTCCTTTAAAATCAATTAAAAATCGTATTAATTAAGATGGCACTTACGCTACTAGAAATGTCTGAAGTTTTTGGTATGAATTTTAAGAATAAATGTTGAAAATAATGGATTGCTGAAAATATTAAGATTTTTCCTGAAAGTATAATGAGTTAGGGGAAGAAGGGCTTTTGCGTTTGGGAATGGACCATATTATAACTTGCAACAAGCCTGTTCATAGGTAGGGTGGGTTTAGATCAGAGATGGGCATGCACACATATCGACACACTTTTCACACGCATACAAGCACAATTTGCGTGCGCCCCATTCGTGTTCTATAAATAGCTTTCAATGCTTATAGCGTACGTGTGATTTTGTGCAGTCGGCCGCGGCAGAGCTCCTATGCACACGAGGCAGCGCGCTGCCTCGTGTGCATTGGAACTTCGCGACGCGCCCATCTCTGGTTTAGATGCATGGCTGCTAAAACATCAGAGCAGCTGGAGATGACAACATTTGATGATTCTCTTAGATATTTTTATTAGTTTTGGGATTTGAGCATTTTAAAGGCATGGGACTTTATTTTATTATGTACGACAAGCAGGAGGAAAACGATGGCAGCAAAAAACACCCCCAGCCGACTGCTTTTGCTAGCTGAGTCCCGTCAGCTGTTTTCGTTATCCCGGATACTGTTGTCAGGTTAATGGTTTAGTTGAAAAAGAAGATTTTAAACAACAACTAACTATGTAACCGTTACATTATCTAAAGTATTCGAGCATTTAATGTCGCAACAGATAAACAATTTTTTTAATTCTTAACCCAGTGTTAAATAACATGCAATCTGGCTTTCGAAAGCATAGAAGCTGCATCACAGCAATTTTAAATGTGACTGAAGACATTCGAAGGCAACTCGATAACAGCCAGGTGACATTTCTCACATTACTAGATTTTAGTAAGACTTTCGATACAGTACAACACGACATATTATGCACAAAATTAAGCAAGTTTTTCAACTTTACTGACACTGCCATCAAACTAGTATCTTCATACTTGTGTGGTAGAAGACAAGCAGTATTTACCCACGAAGAAATGTCTACATTTTTGCCTGTCAAATGCGGTGTACCTCAGGGCTCAATTCTTGGTCCTCTTCTGTTTTCGATGTATATTAACGATCTCCCTGTCTCATTGTCAAACTGTAATGTCCACATGTATGCTGATGATGTCCAATTGTATGTTAGTTGTCCACTAGGAAGTATAAATGAGTGTGTTAATTTATATTACAATGAACTGTCTAAAGTCAGTAAATGGGCTTAATGTAATGGACGAAATGTAAGTGTATTGTTATTTATAAAAAACTGCTGAGCACTGAATCGCTATCAAATCTAATGCTAAATAGTACACCAATCCAATATGTAGAGCAAGTGGTCAATCTTGGCATAACAATTAATAAGACTCTCTCCTGGAGTGACCATATAATTAAAGCGACTGGAAAAACATTTGGACAAATTAGGCAACTTTCACTGACTCAGCAGTTTTTACCAACTGAAATCAGACTAGCAATAGCAAAAACTTACCTGACACCCTCGCTGTGCTATGGAATAGAAATATTTGGAAATTGTGATGTTACTTCTCAGCGGAAAACTAACAGTAGCATATAATAATATCGCCAGATTCGTGTACAATGTTGAAAGAAGAGAGCATGTATCAAGTTTCGCCAAACAAATTTATCAACTAAATTTTAAATCTTGGACCGATTTTAAGAATCTACTGCTTTTGCACCGAACTATTTTTACAAAGGAGCCAAGCTACTTATATGACAAAATATGTTTCAGCTCAATATCAATAACATACGTCCTGCACAGAACGCCAATACTTCGTACACACTGTTCGTTTGTGGAACCAATTACCCCCTCAATTAAAGGTAGTTAGTAGCGCAGCGCAATTTAGGGACAAGCTCAGACAGTTCTTATTGTTAAACAATTAATTAATTAAAATATAAAACAATTTTAAAATTTTTCGATTCGCCTATAGCAGATGTAGTAATAATGTAACTTTAGTTATAATAAGGTTAATACTCTCTTTTGTGTTTTGTGTTTTTCTCTCTAGTGACTAGTGCATTAATTTATAAGGTTGCCCTTGTCGCACGAGGATGTAAGAATAAATGAATAAATAAATAAATAAGATTTCCTAGAAGCTTTTGCTATGTGGTTACTCCAGGAGAGAGTTGCGTTGAAGTGTAGTCCAAAATTGTTGATTTGATTAACATATTCAAGGGCAATATCATCAATAATAAGTCTAGGCAGCTGGGTTATATCTATATGACACTTCGATTTTGACGGGTACCTGATTGTGTTATTATATGTTATTATATGAAAAACTATATTTAAATTTCTCACCAAACTTTAGCAAAGTATTCCTAGCTGGGAATTAATGTTAAATCAATTGATTTTCTGTTAACACACTTAAAAATTATACTAGAAGGTCGAAGTGTGCTCAGATGTCAGCTAATAACTTCGTTATCAGGTAACCAATTTCATCGAGTGAACATTTGTTAAACGGAGCATAAAATGGGCTTTTACAATAAACTTTGAGGCAAAATTGCATAGAAAAACCCAGGTTATTAAAATTTTTTAAAACTTGTAGCACTGTGTAATGAGTCCCAATAATTTTGTAAATTTTGTTATGAACTGTAGTGGAATAGAAAAAAGCTCTAAAGCTGTGTAAATAAGGAAGACTCCAAAGCAATGATTGACATGCCTGGCCCAAAGGGGCCGAACACATTTCGCTATTCACACCGACACGAGCCAAACGCATACCGAGGCTTGTGCCAAGAGAGCAAAACAGCTTTTCAGTCGCTGGTCAGCGGTCGATGAAGTTGATTGCTTTATTTTCGCACTCTAATACACTCTCACTTTTTTGCCTTGCTTTTGCAACTTTCTTTCAAACTAAACTAACATAAAACTGGAGCGCAACTTGGAGGACCTGCCCGACTTCAATATACCCGTTATTCAGGAGAAGAAATATTTTATAGCCTTTTCTTAAGCCTTTCATAGCCTTTTTTTCTTAATCAACAAAGCGTTAAAATTTAAGTCAACATTAATGTTAGCAGACAGCGTATGCTGTCCCCAAATATATGACAAAAGTTGTGTTCCTTATTCTGTGCTTCGTC
This sequence comes from Lordiphosa magnipectinata, assembly GCA_037044535.1. Classification (NCBI taxonomy): domain Eukaryota; kingdom Metazoa; phylum Arthropoda; class Insecta; order Diptera; family Drosophilidae; genus Lordiphosa; species Lordiphosa magnipectinata. Next base: position 6,001 of record JBAMBO010002459.1, read on the forward strand.
TGTTAAATACATTTGCAGGAACTTAGTAATTTCTCTTTACTCGACAATTAACGGGTTTAAGCACAGAAATGTGACCTTCAGAAACCCACCAAATCAATAGGTACAGCTAGATTTTTTCACATAACAAACCCACAGCTCAATATCTCATGTGTATTGAAAAATGCCTATCGATAAGTCATTTCTGTTTTCTGCAAACTGTTGGGGGAAAACTCATCAGGAAACAACCGGAACCAACTTACATATAAAACAACAAAACAGCAACAGCTGGCAACAGATGATAATCACAGAGTGGGAGATGGAACAACACAACTGACATTAAAGACACATCAGAAAATTCTGATAAATATCAAAATCGAAACTAATAGAAAAAGTTGGTGACATCAGTTCGTTAGGGGAGGGGGGGGGGAGGGTAACATTAGAGGTTTTTCGCCCAAGTATTTCTGCTTAACTTTAAGTCAAATTGTTGTTGACCATAAAAATGATTTAAATGCATTATGCACTGAATGAGTGACAAGTTGCCATCCACTCATGGTTGCTCATGGCTATGCATCACGTTGATGGCCGCCTTGTGGGCAATGGCAACGGCAACGGCAACTTTCCAGTGGCAACTTCGTTATGGCCGTTAGCATCTTTATTTGCCCAAGTCCAGACTGTGGACTCCAGTCCAACTGCATCTGCATACTTAATGCATTTTCATTTTATTTCATTGCCTGCATCTTTTTCTTCTTGTTCTTGTTGTTCGACGTCTTCATCTTCATCTCTTTGGCTATTTGCTCTATGGCTTGTCTTGTGTTTGCTAACTTTCATTTGTTTGCTTGTGTTTCATTCGGTTAAGTGCTTCCTTGATTGTTTTGGCCGCGCAATCTTTTTGCTCTGCCTCCGCCTGAGCCAGTGCCTGTGCCTGTCCAGCTCCCATCATGCTGTGGGTATGCCCAATCTGGGTTGAACTGTCAGTTATTATCTGCTAACCGGGGGATATCCAGTTTGCTGGCTGCCTTGTTAACAACATTGTTGAGGATTACGTGAGGCTTTTGACACCAATTTCTGTCTGTGTGTGTGTTGGTATGTATATGTATGTTTGCACACGATTTGCATAGTTTATCCCCTTTTGTTGTTGTTGTTGTTGTGTTCAACGCCCTATAGGCCATGGCCATAAATATGCATCCTTTATGCATACATTATTTTAATGAATTATTGATTCCGTTAAATTTCAGGAACTGAACTCCACTCAACGCAGCGCAATTTGGCGGCCAACGAATTGTGTAATACACTTTTCCATTTTGAATTTTATATTAATATTCAAATTCTTAGTGCTGTTTCTCGCATACTGCATTTGCTGCAGCCTGCATTCTGCTTGTGCTTGTCGGCGCCTCAAAGCGTGGCAATTTGTAAATTTCTAAAAAAAAAAATTCTTTATTGGCCCGCAGTGTTTGGAAGTACCTAGGTACATATTTTGTGTACCTTTTACCTTTCCTCGGTATTTTCAAATTCGAGTACCTTTTACCTTAACTTCACTATGAAAAAAACGAACGTCCAAAACCCAGCCCAAGCTTACTTCTCTTTGAACGATTTCGTTCGTAAATTTACGTTCACAAAACAAGCCCGTCGTTCACGGAAAAACACCTCTTGTTGATAAAAAAAATAACCTTTGTTACTAAAACTGGCACATTCGTTCACAAAACATGAACGCTGTGTTGGCGGCTGGTGTCTGGTGGAGTACGACCAGAAAATGGTTAGTATATTTGGCATAATTAACATTGACTTCCCTTTTATTGGTAAAATTTTCGATCCACACTCTGGTCACTACACTACATTTCAACAAACGAACGCTACCGTTCTAAGAACACCCGTGCCATACTAAAACAAGGAACAGAAGTTCGGAAATCATAAACATCGGTTCACGAAAACCAAACGTAGCTGCATTAGTCACTCATGCATTTTTGTGTGAATGTGAAATCATTGCCTTTGAGTTGTTTCTGCACGCTATTGCTAAAATGAATAATTGTGACCAAATAACTTTTTGTGAGCTGTTTGATCTTGATCCAGTCCTGTATGAACATGAGAGTGATTATGATTTTACACTAAGTAGAAACGACAGTGAAGTGGAAGGAGCCGACACCGACACTTTTAGTCAAGAGGAGGAAAAATTGCTACATTTTTTCAAGAAAATAAATTTTGAAGAAGTCTTTGATTTTCTAAAGGGTGAGTAAATATCATAAGTGTAAATAAAACTGTGAATTATCCACATAGTGCATACATACATATGTATTAACATATTTGTATGGGCGACTTGCAAATGACAGCAACGTTGTATGTACAATGTACATATGTATTCATATGTACATATACATATTATGTATGTATGTACATACAAGAATGTATGCACACTCGTAACATTTAAGAGATTACCGTATTTAACCAAAGAAGATTTAATAGAAGCTGTGCCCCCACTAGGCTTGCGTGCTGAGCTTAGGGAAAAATTGTTCTTATGGAAAAAGACAGAAGTAAGCACGGTTGCCACACTTGGTGTTTTTGCACCAAAAATTGCTGTTTTTTTTCCTGTTGGTGCACTGGCACTTTTATATTGGAATTGGCTCTCTTGCATGGAGCCCGAAAAAGACGCAGAAATATGCGAAGTAAGACCACACATAATTTTGGGAATAGCCATGACATAGATGGTTGCGCTAGCTTGTTTGAGCAGTGGGATGTTCCCAAAATATTTTCCTTGGCTCAGACTCTAGAAGTCTATAGTTTAAGCCAAAAGAAATAGTCAATTTAATGCAGGCATGCCCAAAAGCAGCATACGACAGAGCACTCACCAATACTCACAAAGAAAAGCACCAATACCAATAATGATATTGTTGTTGGTCAGTTTGCCTGCGCGCGCAAACACCAATCAAAGAAAAGAACAAAACCGGTTTTTGTTCACACGAAATCGTTTTGTATACGTCGCGGCCTGCATGTATACGATCATTGATTTCCTATCTTCGGTGCAATTATAAAAACAAAACGTACTCAAAGAGCATACGGCTGGGCATCGCTAATTTAATGAATAAACAAGAAATCAAAAGTTATTTAAATTGTATTCTTGAAATTATTAAAAATTTGAATACGGAATTTCAATCAGATCGAGACTAGAATCTAGTTTAAAATCAACACAAGACACCAAAATTTGACTTTATTCAGAAAATTGAAGGGTTGGTAGTGATACTAGATTATTTACATCTGCTAAACACGAATCTGTTTTCGGAAATGGTCCATCACGTGTAGATTTTTAGTAACTTAAGCTTAAGGCGCGTTAGCTGTTTACTCCCTATGATATTATCGGAAAGTAGAACTCTTCAACTTTCAAATAAAGTATCTCAAACAATTCTACGATTTTTTTAAGCAAAGCTATACCATTTTGAATACATGTCTGTCTAACAAGCTACAGACTAAATTCAATGTTTATCGGGCAAAAAGCAGCTATATAGGAGATGAGAAATCGTAAGTGGAAAATTATTACAGATTGGAAGCGTACAAGTCTTTTTACAATTAGAGACCAATTTTTATTCCGACTTCTCAAGACTTACGTTGTTTTGTTTCCCCGTTTCATCTTTGTAACCACTTATCCGATTGTTTTGAAATTTGGACACAATATAGAATAAAATCTGAGGAAGCCATTGGTATTAAAATCTCAATTTGAATTAATTTTTTATTAAAAAAATTTACAACATGAATAAGGGGAAGAAATTTTTTTTGTCTCTTTTTTAATGAAAATCGCTCTTTTTTGAAATTTGTTTGGTGTAATTAAATTTTTTCAAGTGGCAACTGTGGAAGTAAGTCTCACCACCCTTTAATCAAATTTCCAAATATTTCAAAGCTCTAATATCAATAATTGCATGCTGTCGGTTTCAATTGGTTCCTCAACCAATAGTTCTTTCAAAGGCAAAGTGTTGAATAATGTAAATATATAAAGCTAATATTTTTATACACTTGCAAATTACGAACTAATATTTAGACTCTAATGATAAATGTATTGAATTACATAGAATTAAGTACTATATTATTGAAGATGAAAATGTGTACGTATTAAGTTTTTCAGTTGAAGAAAGAGGATTTGATAAACATTTGCAAGCCTATGAAGTTGGTTTACCAAATAAGAATCCAGAATTCAAAAAATCAATTATTTTATAAGTTATCCTTTTCATATATATCCTATGAACAATGGAAAAATGTATTTTAGATTTAAGTATATTTAAGTCTGTTTTTTATACTCTGTACCGAAGGTACATAGAGTATATTAAGTTTGTGCAAAAGTATGTAACAGGGAGAAGGAATCGTTTCCGACCCTATAAAGTATATATATTCTTGATCAGCATCAACAGCCGATTCGATATAGCCATGTCCGTCTGTCCGTCCGTCCGTCCGTCCGTCTGTCTGTCCGTATGAACGAAGAGATCTCAGAGATGGTAAGAGATAGAGGTTTGACATGTATGGGACATATATTTCTCATACTTGCAGGCAGATCATGTTTATTTTCAATTTTTGCCACGCTCCCTCCCGCCCCCGTAATTTGGAAAAAACTTCATATCTCCTACAGTTTTGGAGATAGATCGTTCGTTCCTTCTAGACTTACCTATACCTTACCTATACCTTGTAAACAAAATTATTTATCGATTTGCTGAAGGAATGATCAAGATCGGATGAACGATACTCAAGTTACTCAAAAACGGCCAGCTAACACCACCCACCCCCCCACCTACAACCACAGCAACATACCCTAACCGTTCAACACAGGCAATCTTAGTGCGAGAGAGAAAGAGAGAGAGAGAGAAACTTAGAGAGCGCACCGCGTTGTGCGCGGGGTGTTAACTGGCCGTTTGACTCCTGAGCAAATGCGAGTGTAAGGGTACAGAGTATGTTATAGTCGGGCTTGACCGACTTTCTTTCTTGTTTTATTTTATCTTTTATGTATATGTATATATATATTTAATTTAAAACAATAAAATCAAATATTATTTTATATGAATGTAAAAAAATGAACCCATGATGTTTCCAAAATGAGACCGATTTGTTTCCGAAATGAGCCCGAAATGTTCCAAAAGTGTAACCAAAATGTTCCAAAAAATGAACCCAATGTGTCCCCACAGATGTTCCAAAAATATTCCCAAAATGTTCAACAAATTAGCCCCTAAAGTGCTCTAGAAACATAACCAAAATGTTTCTAAAAGAAAACCGAATGTTTGCAAAATGACACCAAATGTTTCTTTGTTGAGCACAAAATGTTATTAACACGACACCGAAACGTTGATGAAGATCGAACAACGGGCTTACAAATTGCGGTCATGAAATGACACCCACTGTTCATTGTTCAAGAAAAAGCGGGATTACTCTACTTTTGTCAACGAATGGGCTTGATTTCGGTAGATTTAGAAAGAATTTTTCATTTACCTTGTCAATAGGTAAGGTACTAGGTACTTTTCGTAAGTGAATTTTTTTTGTCTTCAATTATACTATAGCTGAGATGCTGCTGCGCTCTGTTAAATTGAAAAAAAAAAGTATCAGGGACCTGTTTGTGGCTATCACTAAACGTCCGGTAAACAATCCGTGTTCAAAAACAATACGATCCATGCTAGAAAAGAGGAAGCCGGACTATCAGCCGTGCTCCCATTTTCACTTTCGCAAAGTTTGGCAATTTTTAGACAAATTTTTTACTGAAAATCGGTTTTAAATCGCAAAATTTGTACACAAGTAAAAAAAGCAGCAAGAAAAATAATGACCGTATTTTTCAAAATACTCATTATAAATGTACGACTGCCGATATGTAGAGTTGCAATAACAAAAGCTACTTTGGTGTAACCGGCCACTATATAAAAAACAATCTACATCGTCATTCTCTAGTGCTCATGAAATACTTGCTACTATATTAGCTAAAGTTCATAGCAAATACGGACTTGGAAATACCAATATATGTTGAACAGTTACAAATAATTCATCCAACTTCTGTAAAGCATTTAGAGTGTACAGTTTTTAGAAGAGTCTGATTAAAAGGTAATAGACCTAGATAGTTCAGGTGTCTTTTTTTTTTTTTTTGTTAATTTCTGAGTATATATGCATATAGTTAATTAACTGTTTGTTTAATTAATGCCATATCCATATCATAGACATACAAGTGGTATAGATGACCGTAGACAGTGCGTTGCTCCAAGCAGGAAAGCCAAGTACGCCTGGGTCTGGGTCACATCATGCATAACTATACATATATAAAATTAACTAATTAATTTATAAAAAGCATTCGCTGCGGCTCCTGTGGCAGGCTGCCTATCAGTTTGTTTGGTTGTTGGCGTTCTTGATGTTCTGTGTGATTCCTTGTATTGCTGCTGTGTGGTTTGTTGTGGTGTTTCTGTTTCTGTGTCTGGCCGCATTCGCCCCACTCGAGCTTTGGTGCAACACGAATTGGTATTTTTCACCGTCTTGTAGAAGGCCTTGCTCTGTAAGGAGATCATATCGTCTAGCTTCTCACCACGCTCCAGCACCGCCTCAATGGTATCCTTGAGTATGATTTTTGTCTCGTCCATTTGCATTTTAATCAATGGATCCGTCTCCACGGGATCCTGAAATTCGGCTAAAAGTGTGCTCAATCCCTCGAAAGCAATCGAGGCCTCTTCGGCCATTGCTTCGACGAGACTTTGGCCCTGATATGGTTGATTGGAAGTACCTAGGTACAAATACCTAGGTACATATTTTGTGTACCTTTTACCTTGCCTCGGTATTTTCAAATTCGAGTACCTTTTACCTTACCTAGGTCTTAATTTTCATTTACCTTGTCAATAGGTAAGATACTAGGTACTTTTCGTACTTGATTTTTTTCGCTCCGACTACATTATAGCAGAGATGCTGCCGCGCTCTGCCATATTGAAAAGAAAAGTATAAGGGATCTGTTTCTGGTTTTAACTGGACGTCCGGTAAATATTCCGTGTTTAAAAACTATACGAACCATGCTAGATATGAGGAAAGCGGACTATCAGGCTCCCATTTTCACTTTCGCAAACATTCTGCGATTTATTAGACAAATTTTTTACTAAACGGTTTTAAATCGCAAAACTTTTACAAAAGTATAAATGGTAGCACGGCTGTACAAGAAAAATTCATTTTATATATACAGCTACCGGTATTTTGAGTTGTAATAACAAAAGTTACTTTCGTGTAACCGGCCACTATATAGAATGCAATCCACATCGTCATTCTCATGTGCTCTTGAGATTTTCTCACACACATGGAATAATTGCTAATATATAAGTTTAAATTCATAGCAAATACGAACTTTGAGATATCCAAATGTTAAACATTTACAGAAATTTTTCCAACTTCTAAAAAACATTTAATGTGTACAGATTTAAAGGAAACACGTGAAGCCTGAGTTTTTAGAAGAGTCTGATATAAAGCATATAGAGCGGAATCGTTCAGCAGATTATTCAAGCTGTTGTTCAATTCTTTCTTAGCGAAAGCAACGGCAACTTGGAATGCTATTAGCAGATCCAGAGTAGCAACAGATAAAGTTGAGAACAGTAGCAGCACAAGATGGAACAGTTTTCATGACAGTATTCAATGAATTTTGGAACTAAAACAGAATTTAAAAAGGGTTTGTACAACTTTAAAAAACCATTATTTACAAATACAGAAATTGTTTTTAGCATGAATTGAATGATATTACTGACATTTTCGCTAATGCTATTGATCTTTAACTTAATTTATTTATTCGGCCCAGTGATTCAAGATGATACTTATTTTTCACCCACTAGCCCCGTTGTAGTTTAGGTTTTTTTCTGACTTCAATTAACTTAAAGATGCTCTTCAAAAAGGAGTTTTCAACGATTTTCTTATTTGGAAAACTTGACTTCAAGCGAGGCAAAGACCTTTGCTTTAAATTGATGTCGATTCTAAATAAAAACAACAAAATTGTAATGTTTTAAAGATTGGCTTGTTAAAGAAATTACAGAAAATATGGAAACTGTTGTGAATGAGAGTTTAAATACAAAGGATTTTGAAGACTTTTACGCTACCAGAAATGGAAGATTGGATAAAATTGAGAATTGTTATGAAAATTCTAATATTGAATTGGAAGTCATAGTTATCTTGCCGATTATGCAAATCTTTTGAATCTATACTTAAGTAGTAACATAATTGCAATGTTTCTTATAACTATAATACCATTTTGCCTAGGTCTGTCCCATTTGAAAGACTTTTTAGCAGAGGAGGCCAAATACCTACACCAAAAAGAACTAGAATAAGTGACGAAATATTCGAAACTCTTGTTATATTAAAAAAACGAAATGGTATATGAGAAACATTTTCATAATATAACATCATATGAAATTAAAAGGTTTCATTGTTAAACCTTATATTTGGACTTAAACCCGTACAGTTAGTATTTATTACTAATATAAATTGATGAACCATGCGTTTTAATTTAAAAGTACCTTTTTTGTACCTTTACCTTATTTCAGGTACTGGAAATTCCGGATACCTTTTACCTTACCTTGGTATATTTTTTGACATTTACCATGTACCTTACCCAGGTAAGAAAATTGGGTACCTTTCCAATCACTGATCGTCGAGTATCTTGGTGATCAGTGTGTGGGCCACTCGATGCGGATATTCGCGATCGGCAATCAGAACACAATCCAGATTATCATCATATCATATAAGGTATGCGAAATAAGTCACCTTATAAATCTTATGATCTGTTGTCAGAGCTGTGCTAATCATTTTTTCAATTTCTTTTTTTTTGCTTAGTTTCCTCTAAGACAATTTCCATACTTGCAATAACAATGTTAAGCACAAGACTCTATAAGGTGTCGTTAATTTTATTAAAAAGCTCATGCGCCTCGCATTGCAGAACGAAATAATTGAGCTTACATTATCAGTTTTGTCTTCGTACACGTGCGTAAATTTAAAGGAGATTTTTCGCCATAAGTTTTAGCCAATAAAAAAGTGATGTTTGATTCATAATATGTAGATTTCAATCTAAAATTAACTTTAATTTTGCAGGAATGTTTGAAAGCCAATACCTCTCTAATGAAGAGCGAGCTAAAATATCGCCATATCGAGAAATGGGGATGTCTGGATGCGAATTTGCTTCCGAATATGGCGTAGAAGATGCCATTTAACAAACTGGCAAGCAACTATTTGAAGTAGTCATCTACCGCTAAAATCACAGAAAATAGACCTTAGTTTTGGACGCCCGCCATTGCTGACGAAAATCGTGATAAAAGAAGTAATAAATAGAAAAGAATTAAAGAAAACCTACAATGCAGTCCATAAATTTCGGCCGAGCCGAAGTTAGCTTTCTCCCATTTGTTAAATCGAAGCGTTGATTGTGGCAGCAAATTTGGTACGATGACTGATTCAATATCGCACTTTCGTATTGAAAAAATGCACCGTCAATATGTGCAAATTTTACTTCTGCTAGGCATGCAAAGTATGCAACACGTATGCAAAACTTATGCAAAATATGTAGATTGCATGAAAGTTGTATAGGACTTCAGAAGTGCGCAAAGTATTATCATTCTTGAGCTTAGATGATAATAAAGTTTAATTTAGATGGCCAAGATAGACGGTATCAATAAAATTATCGGGATATACGGACGCCAAAACAAGTAAGCGTGTCACGCAATTTTCAAGTAGGTTCGCTAAAATGGTGTGAGATTGCTAAATTTGGCTTTGCAATGGAAAGAGTTCAATGATGATTTGTATGCACATAAAAAGTACACGGGTAACTGAAAGGTATGCCGAACTATTTGACGAAGTTTTTGTAATTATGGACCTAAGAATATTTCATGAGATTCTTGGACATATCGCAAAAGGACAATACTGCGTACACACGAGGTTTAAACCAAAAACGCACTAAATCTGTCAAATTTTCATTTGAGTAAAAACAAATAGCGCAGGCGTTGGTAAATAAGAGGTGTGGACCGCAAAAGGTCCAGAATCTGTCAATTTTCCATATGACCAAAGATTTTATGGAGACTTAATTGTCGGCAATAATAGTCGGGTACATGCATGGGAGTGCAGAGTTGAACAAGGTAAAAAAATCGCGAAATCTTCAAAATTATTGTCTGAGTTTTGATTTTTCGTGAGATTTGCAGGATCTTATGAGTTTTGGGAATGCATTCAGATGTGCTAGATCGAAACTGTGGACGCGTAAATGATTAAATCCAATGATCTAAAAGGTTACGATAGGTAATTGACAGGTCTAGATTAAGCAGACTAAAAATCCGGATGTGTACAAAATTTTATGATTGGTTCAGATTATAATGAAGATTTAATAATTGGCAATTAAAGACGGGTAAATAGGAGGTGTCGGTAAATCGGCTTATTAGAAATCGTAATATTCGTGAAATTCTTATACGAGTTTAGCTTGACACGAAGACGGGTATATCGACGGGTAAATAGGAGGTGAAGATCATACGGACCAAAATATAAATTTAATTTTTTAAAAAGTATTATGATTTCATTAAATCTTTTAAGAATTGAAATTGAACTGTTACTTCGTTAAGTTGAAAGAAAAAACAAAAATATTTGAATATATTTCCAGCTTTAGTATATATCAAGGATTATATGATTGTAAGGTGACTTATTTCGCATACCTTATACATGACATATGTAAGTGACACGTTGAAAAAAGGAAAGTGACTGACTAAAACTATTTTCTTTAATTTAAAACTTGACTTCGAGCGAGACAAAAGAATTGGGTTTGTCTACTATGATACTTCCAAAATATAAATTGATGTGAATTCCATATTGTAACAACTAAATTGTGAAGAAATTACGGAAAATTTGAAAATTTGATGCTGAAGACTTTTAAGATACCAGTTTTGGGAGATTGGATGAAACTGAGAATTGTTATGAAAATTCTAATATTGAATTAAATGGAAGCCTTAACTTATCTTGCCGATAATAGCAAATCTTTTGAATCAGAATGAAGCATATAAGACCATAAGCACAATATTCCATTTTTAACCATTCTTTATTTTATTTTAAATTTTAAAGTACTTTTTTTGTACCTTTACCTTAACCTAGGCACTGGAAATTCCGTATACCTTTTACCTTACCTACACAGAAAAAAAAAAGGCGAGCCAAAATCAAGTCCAAAAAAATTGATTTGATCTCGACTTTCGGATTGAAATTTCAAGTACGAGTCGCACTAGATTCACTTGAATCCAGCATGAAAGATTGGAACAATCCTAAATGGCTTGAATCAATCCAAAAATGCTTATTTTAAGCACGGATCCTACTTGAAAATCAAATGATCCTGACTCGAGATTGAAGTAAGTACGGAATTCCACTTTCGAAGCGAAAGAGCGAAAAGAAACTGAGAGTGAAAAGATCTCTCAGGCTAAATGGTTACACACACATACACAAATTTTTCTGTCAGCACAGCAGTTATTGGTGGTGTGGGGGTTTTTTGCGCTAACCACCTTGGAATTCCCTACCAGTTATAGCACTTCCAGCATGAGAAGGTAGCTGCTGAATTGCAATTGATGGGTGAAGTCTATTGAAGAGACTTCAATAGCGACCAGCCTCCATTGTAATGTTGTTTGTTTTCTATTTTTACAGTTGTATGCAAACCAATGACCTCGAGCCGGCTAGAACTTGCTGGTTTGATAATCAAAAAGGTCGGAAAAAAAGTAGCTTCGAGTTCTTGTGAGTTGCTTTTTTGGGGTCAAAATGAGTTTAAACATCGAGCTTAAGTCAATCTCGTGTCATTTTTGATGCAATCATTTTTCGGATTGGATGTAGTTCGAGTATCGAGCTCAATTTAAACTTGGGTACACTTGCACCAAGCCGACTTCGAGATCAAATCAACTACGAATATCGAGCTTAAATCAATATTGGACCTGCTTGATTGGATCCAACTGAGGAATGAAATCGAGCTCGAGTCGGGATCAAGACAAAAATTCTGGGATTGAAAAATCCGCACTCAAATCAATCCTTCTCGTACTTGGTTTGAGAAAATCAGGGCTTGACCGACTTCTGGCATCGTTTTGGATTGATTTCAGCCCGTATATCTTGGATTTTTTTTTCAGTGTAGGTATATGTTTTGACATTTATCTTGTACCTTACCTAAATAAGAAAATTGAGTACCTCTCCAATCACTGTATACACGTTAGTGTACAATAGGGTCGTTGCAGATAACATTTCCCTATTTTTGTTGTTTTTTTTTTTTTGGTTTTTTTTTGCCTTGGACATTAGCTGGCTTCTGGGTTCTGAGGTGGGTAAGCAGTTGCGTCTGCCGGTCTATTTCCATATAATTTATAATGCCTAATTCCCATTCAATCCATTTTTGGTATTGTTGCGAGTATCTAACGCATTGATAACCAACTGCCCAGCTCCTTTTGGCTGTCATTTACTTCAACGCCATTGTGTGTGTGTGTGTGTGAGTTGGAAACTTTTGTGTGGTTTTTGTGGCCTTAAATAGCACTTTGTGCTATCGGGTTGGAGTCGTGTTCGGGGGTTGGGGTGAAGTGCTGAGAGAAACCTTTTTGCCAAACGCATTAATGGAAATAATGGGTGTATCTATTCAATTATTTCGATGCCGTTACTTTGTGAGCTGAAATATGTAGAGTCAAGGTGGTAGACATATTCCTTTCCATGGAGTTGTGTGTGTGTCATCCTAATGGATGACATAAACATTTTGTGAACAGTGCACTGTGGGTAAAAATAGGCATAAATTTAAAAAAAAATTAGGTTTATATTTGGAAAATATTTAAACATAAAATACCGAAAGTAACTTTTTTATTTGATACCTCAAAGTGGCAGAAAATGCATAAATTCATTTCCGCGTTTTTCCATGGTGCACCGTGGGCTTTCCAAGTCAGTGTTTACTATGGGCCCCCTCTACTCACACGCACATATTATTTATTATATTAAAAACCCATTAGTGATTTTTGAAACTTGTGGTCGCCATCTTTCATTTTCATTTTCCATTTACATTTTTGGTAGCAGCCAAAAGCCAAAGTGACGTCAATAAAACTGTCGACTGTCGCCATATTGTGGCCACTAATTGCATTTTGGTTGAGCCATCGATGGCTGAATGGATGGATCACAGGCTGGTTGGTGGGTTGGTGGCTCGGTTTGATTGAATGCCCCGACAGTTAGCTTCAGATTTCACAAATTTTACTGCATTTGATTTAAGCTAGCTGCCACGCCTACGCAACGCCCACAACAAAATGGGCGGAAAGCGTCAGCGACACAAAGTCGCCCCATTAATGCATAAAGTGGCAAAAGATAAGTACTAGGGGGGGGGGGGGGGGGTGGGGATAGGGGTAGAGGGGGATGCTAATATCTCTGCTCTATCTCGTTGCGCGTTTGCCTCTTTTGCCTGTTGCTGGGATTAAAGTTTGCTTGCATAATTCCAGACGCATAATGAAGCTGACTTCAATGGCAATAAAAGCAAAGAAATGCAAAAGCAGAGTGAGAGAGAAATGCAAAACTATTCTGGAATTAACCCTTAAATGCAGGCAAGGATTTAGATTGATCCACTTGGAGAATAGTACTTGGGTTCAGTTAGTGAGTTGCCCACTCAAGTGAACAATTTCTGCTCCAATTTGATTTGACTTGGCCAACTTTTTTCTTGATTTCAAAATTTCGATCACAACAAAAGTAAAATATTTTAAAATGTAAATTTCTACTGTCGAGATGCGTACTCATGAGCTGGGGATTACGGCGTTTTCGGCCTGTGTAGGAAGCATTGATTTGGATTCAAGTTTTAAGTAAGAGTCGCACTTGATTTTACTTGATTGGAACAGTCCTAAAATTCGTATATCAAACTGAAAAATAGAGGAAAACTAACTTCGGCTCGACCAAAGTTTATATACCCTTGCAGCTTGTATTGTTTATACTTCTCGCTGTGATGTTTGTGTCTGTTTCGTAGTTGGGTCGACGATGTGTTTCCGTTAAGTATAGGAACTGATGAATCCATAGTACTGAGCATGTGCACCGAGTACAGACTTGCGTTGTTGCGCGGATGGTAACCTCGCGTTGAGGCCGTTGCTTCGAGTGGGCGTCGATAAGCCAGTTTGCCCAAGCAGGGTTGAGGTTGCAAAGTCAATAGTACTGGATAATGTACCATTGTTTGCCACTCGCTGTGGACTTTGTTTGCCGCTCGCTGTGGACTTCTTTTTGCCACTTAATGTGGGCTTTGTTTGCCAATTGTTGTGGGCTTTATTTGCCACTCGCTGTGGACTTTTTTTGCCACTTGTTGTGTACGGTAAACAAACCGCTTGGTGTGGGCTTGGTTTGCCACTCGTTATGGACTTTGTTTGCCACATGTTGCAAGTTTTGTTTGCCGCTTGTTGTGGACTTTGTTTGCCACTCGCTGTGGACTTTTTTTGCCACTTGTTGTGGACTTTGTTTACCGCTTGGTGTGGGCTTGGTTTGCCACTCGTTATGGACTTTGTTTGCCACATGTTGTGGGCTTTGTTTGGCACTTGTTGTGGACTTCGTTTGTCACTTGCTGTGGGCTTCGTTTTCCAATTGTTGTGGACTTTGTTTGCCACTTGTTGTAGGATTTTATTGCCACTCGTTGTGGACTTTGTTTGCCACTTGTTTTGAGTTTTGTTTGCCGCTTGTTGTGGACTTTGTTTGCCACTTGTTGTGGGCTTTGTTTGGCACTTGTTGTGGACTTCGTTTGTCACTTGCTGTGGGCTTCGTTTTCCAATTGTTGTGGACTTTGTTTCCCACTTGTTGTAGGATTTTATTGCCACTCGTTGTGGACTTTGTTTGCCACTTGTTTTGAGTTTTGTTTGCCGCTTGTTGTGGACTTTGTTTGCCACTTGTTGTGGGCGTTGTTGGCCAATTGTAATGGGCTTTGTTTGCCACTTGTTGTGGACTTTTTGTTAAGATCCAGAACTTGTAGGTAAACTCAGAGTGACATCAATTGCCAAACAAAGAGCGTCTCGAGGTGTAGCAGGTTGCTTGTGGTCGATCAGGTATGTGGATCGTTATGTATCAACATTGGCGATGATGAAAGATGTGTTGAAGTTCCACATTCAGCTGCGCGACGTACTTTCACTAGTAGAAACGATCGTCAGGAGGGCTGCGTACAATGTAAGATCTGAAAAATTGGTCAAATTGGTGGATGCTAAAGCAACGTGAGATCGGTTACATTTAGCTGCAGAGTCGGCTGAGTGTAGTGTGAAATCGTGTTAATAGTCAACAGTCGTGTCCGTTCAGCGACTGAAATCTAACTCATGGTCGGCGTGTTTGGCCTTGCTGTTTCACAACTTGTAGAAGAAATTACATTGCCAAAACAACACCTTGGCCGCTGTTGCCGGCTGCGAATGAGCAACTCCTGGTTGGAGCGAAGCTTCCTCGACGATCGCAAGCTGTGTGATGGTCCATGTGTTTGTCTCTCCATGAGCGGCGAATCGTATTTTGTGTGTGTGTGTGTGTGAGAATGCGCCAAAATGCGCTTAGGTGTATGCTGTAGATGTTGTCAGCACGTGTGCATGTGCCCCAAAAGCCTCGAATCGCTGCTTCTGTTGAGGATCTGGCTGCTTGCTGTGTTATATGGATGCTATGCGATATATTCATTCGATTTTGATCAAACTCGCCAAAAATGTGTTGAATCATGTACATAATACTCCTAACTGGAAAATATATAGACGCTACCATTGAAAACAAAAAATTTTTTCTTACTCGAACTACATTTTCGACCGATGGTTCCTATGGCAGCTATATTCAATAGTCATCCCATTTGGATCAAAATTGGCAGCATCCCACCTAGCATTTTTAAGATCATTTTAACAAGAATCACCTAGTTGAATATTTTTCAAACCCTTTTGATGATTAAATATTCTGAACAATTTATTGCTTAATACTGACTGGTCATTTCTTAATCAAGCGCATTGTGTTGAAACTGCCACCAATCTGTTTTATTCTAAGCTGTACGAGCTATTCGATATCTCTATTCCTCAGGAGAGTGTAAGTAGCGCTCACAAAAATGTTCCATGGAGTTGTGCAAGCCTGAGACACTTGAAAAATGTGAAGTCTCGCCTTTTCAAAATATACAAAAGATCTGGAAAAGCAACGGACTTCTCCAAATACTCGACTGCTAGGGCAAAATTTCAAGCCCAAAATCAAATTTGCTATAAAAACTACCTGTCTCGAGTACAGAGTAACTTTTGTAACGATCCAAAGAGCTTCTGCCATTTCGTAAATACCAAACGTCGTTCCAATGCCTTACCTTCTTCTCTTTTCTATAAACATGAAAATGCCTCGTCCGACATTGACATTGCAAATCTCTTCGCACTCGTCGTCCGATGCCAGCAAAGGCTATTCTTATCCTATTTCCTCATATGATTTCATAAGCTGCCCCACCATTTCTTTTTCTTCTGTCTTGAATGGTTTACTTTCCCCAAAATCTTACCTTTTTCCTGGCCCAGATAATGTGCCATCGTGCATCTTAAAGCAATGCGCAGACTCGCTTGAATCACTTGAGCAGTCTAGGTTTCCAACTCCATGGAAAGAATCTTTCATTATTCCCTTACATAAAAAGGGTTCTCGTTCTGACATTTCAAACTACAGGGGCATTGCGAAACTCTCTGCAATACCTAAACTCTTTGAACAAATTATAACATCTCAGTTACTCATTTTCTCCTTTTATTTCGCCGAACCAGCACGGATTTGTTAAAAACAGATCCATTACTACAAACTTACTGGAATTTACTTCTTCAGTGATTCATGGTTTCACTCAAGGTAAACAAACAGATGTTATCTTTACTGATTTTAGTAAGGCTTTCGACAGTGTCTCTCATTGCCTTCTGATTTTGATATTGCGTCTGCTGCGATTTCCACTGGGGCTTCTTAATTGGATAAAATCTTATCTCCAGTCTAGAACTCAGAAAGTAGTCTTTAATAGTAGCACTTCTTATCCGGTATTTGTGACCTCTGGAGTTCCCCAGGGTAGCCATCGTGGACCTCTTCTCTTCGTGTTATTTATTAATGACCTGCCAAATGTAATTAAGCATTCTCGTGCACCGCTGTACGCAGATGATTTAAAGATATTCCTGAGCCAAAACATGCCCAACGATTCTGCTTTGCTTCAGGTTGATTTGAATTCCATATTTATGTTTTGCTCTTACAATTTGTTGCATTTGAACAGGGACAAGTGTAAATCTATGACTTTTTATCGTAGAACCCCTCTTCTGATTAACTATTTATTGGATTCTTATCAACTTGAACAAGTTGAATCTTTCCATGATCTGGGTATTACCCTCGACCATAAACTTTCTTTTGGCACTCACATTGAACTTTCTGTGAATAAAGCCATGGGATTGTTAGGTTTTATTAAACGTTGGTCTAAGGAGTTCAATGATCCCTACACGACAAAGCTTTTGTTTATATCCCTAGTGAGGCCTATTTTGGAGTTTGGTTCTTGTATTTGGAATCCTCAAGCACTCATCCTGTGTAGACGTATCGAATCTGTCCAGAAGCAGTTCCTTTTGTTTGCCCTTCGCAACCTGGGTTGGGTCTTCCTTCCTATATTTCCAGGCTTAAGCTTTTGGACTTACCTTCACTTGAGCATAGACGTACCATGTTGGGTATAATGTTTCTTGAGGCTTCCTGTTGCTTCTACTTTATATGCCTCTAATTGTCCTTTTCGCATTCTGTGTAGGGATTACAATAATATCTTTCCTCTTCTCAGTGATAACGTTTCCGACGAAGGCCTGCGGTCTTTTATTCTTCACAATCTTGCACTTGCATAGTTTCTAGTTTATCTAGGAAATTCCTTCCGATCACCAACGCTGCGAGCAGGAGCGTAGCTGGTCATAACGACAAAATAAATTACCCCCACCGGATCGGAAGGCGTTTCTTCTATTTACACTTTTTGTTTTCCTTTCTATCCCCCTTATTTTGTATCATTTTATATTCTATTATATTGTATTGATGTCTTTTAGACGAAGCTGCAATTAAAATAAAATAAATAAATAAATAAATAAAAAGAGATTTATTTCATGTGCGATCTAAGAAAGACTCGAAAATGAGTCTTGCATATGCTCAAAATGTGATTTGATGAAATTCTACGAAAAAGACTCGCAAATGATTGGAAATACTCCTCGAAAATGAGTCGAAACTGATCTTTAAGAAGAGGAGCGGCTAGGGTACCAATTTCTCCCGACCAAAGTATCATTTATGATCAGAAAACGACCGCAATTATGACTATTATAATCAGACAGAGGATTCGAAAAAGACTCGAATGTGATCAAAAATATCATCAAGTGCTGGCTGGGATTGTGTGGTAGAGTATAATATTGATCAGTAACAAGTTTCGGAGCGATAGCATTGAAAACAAAAAAGTTTTCCCACTAAGACTTCTTTTCAGACCAATCTTTTGTATGGCAGCTATACTATGTAGTTTGCCAATTTTCATAAAACTTGGTGGAATTATGTAAAAGCAGAGAAAACTTATAAATACGAGGATTGGGCACGTTTGCGTTGAAGACAAAAAAGTTTTTCTAACTAAAACTAGTTTTTCGACCGATGGTTCCTATGGCAGCTACATATATGGAATAGTCATCCGATACGGCCGTTTCCAACAAATGTGCAGTGTCTTTGTACCAAAAGACTTCGTGCAAAGTTTGGTTAAGACAGCTTTAAAACTGAAGGAGGAGATAAGATAGAAACAGACGGACGGACATGGCTAAATCAACTCATCTTGTTTTGCACATAGAGAGAGCCGCACGTATAGGCGCTTACACAACAGCTCGCAAATGCACTTACTATCACACACAGCCCATAGCACAAGCCTAACAACAACTTCATTTGTGTTCTTTCATCTCGCTCTTTCTCTCTCTCTCTCCTATGCCCCTTGCAAATTCGAAAGCAACAACAAAAATGTGTGTGCGTCGTCTTCAATGTAGATTTTGAGGATGTGGGACGAATGATTTCGTTTAAAAAAAAAATCGCAGTCAATAATCAGTTTTCTCTTACTATTTCTTGGGGTTGTTGCTGCTCGAGAAATATTTTCTAAATTAGTATCGGTGTCTACGCGGCCGTAAGCCGTCTGTGGGCACCCCTGTTTTAGACTTTCGATATCGATAACTGTGTTTGCATTTTGTTCAGTTATTCTCACACTTGCTCTTTTGTATTTAGTTGTTCTCTTAGGTTTAGATGTTCATTTGGTCTTTAACTTGCTCTTTTTTGTGTTTAGTTATACAGTAGTTCAGTCACTTGCTCTTTTTTAGCTTTTCTCCTGTTCTCTCACTTGCCCTTTGTATTTAGTTGTTCTCGCAACTGCTCTTTTCTGTTCAGTTGTTCTCTCAATGGCTCCATTTTGATTTGTTCTTCAGTTGTTCTCTCACTTGCTTTTGTTGGTTTTGTTGTTCAGCTGTTCTCTCTCTTATTTTTGGTTCAGTTGTTCTCTTACTTGCTCGGTTTTGTTAAGTTGTTCTCTTACACACATTTATTTCAAATTTTTAGACCGAATCTTCATCCGAATTTCTAGTTTTCATTAATGAAATTTAACTAAAATCAAAACCCATCTTCAGTTGCACAACACAAATGAAATTCGATAGCTTCCCTCAATTGTTAATTGTACGTAAATTGAAAGCTGAATGCTGGCTAATCCCCTTTCGACCTAGACTCAAAGACAACAGTGAACCGCATACAATCTCTTGGTCATGCCTGAGCCTAAGCCTAAGGATAGCTTCCCCTTCCCCTTCCCCCGCCGTGTAGAACACTTGTTGGCCCCAACACATTTTGGAATTTGGCAGAAAGGAACTTGGTTGAACATTTTGCACCAACCATTAAGGCAGAGTCAAATATTGGCACAAGGGTTGAAAAATCCCAACTTCCCTTCCTCTACTCCATCACACAAGTGCGTTTGGCATGAAATGAGCTGCAAATCCTTTTGGCAACAATTCGCTTCGGCCAAAGCTCAGGAACCCATTTGAAAATTTTCTTTGCTGAGCCCCTGTAATCTCTCCCGCTTACTTTCACTTCCGTTCCCCGCATACGAAAGGCCGTCAGCAGTAAATATTTATGCTTGTGTTTTATTTATTTACATTGTCAAAACCAATTTTGCCCAAGGGTTCAATTGTTTTTCACTTTTATGCACCCGATCCCCCACTCCCGCTCTGGCATTTCACTTTCAATGGCCACTTTGGGCTACCCGCAATCCCCCTCCACCCACAATGTCAACGACACGCATGCAAACAAAAATGTTGGACGGGGGGCAAAGCTGCCCAAAGTTTGGCGAAAGTGTTGTTTGTTTTCAATTAAAAACCTTGGCAACATCGCGTCGACTCGTTGGAGTCTCCACGTGTACACTACATATTTCCCACTTTCCCTTCATCGGAAGGCATCTTAAAATCAAATGGTTTTAACTCAACAATTGCTCCCGGGTCGGTGCTCAATGTGAATTGCAATTGCCCTGGCCTGACATATGACTCAATTAGCCGGAATCGCCATATGGGGGCACTTTTGACTGGTACACTCCAGAAGGACCCATACATCGATAGCTGGTTGGGTCAATTGCCCCGGTAACTGCTTGACAAGTGTGTAATTTTGTGTTTCCCTTGATTTTTATTAACAATTTCTATGTTGCTTTCTACAAATTAGTGTTTACCTTTTCTCACATCCTTTCAGCAGTTTTGATCATCTAATGCAGCCAAATGCCATTCGAGTGTTGTGCTTCCTTTTGTGCGCATTTCAAGTCCAATTTACTTAGTAATCGCATTTCCATTCGCAACAAGATTGAAAGGCTTTTCAGTCAAGGGTCAGTTGTATTCCCACTTGGTTCATTCTCAGTGCATTAAGCAGTTTATCACGTTAAAAAGATTGAATGGCAGCTGCTCAACTCGAGCACAAAAGGATAACTTCAGTTCAATTCAGCCCGCAGCCCACCCCAGCCCAAACGACCAAGTCAAAGACGCACTTGAGCATCTTTGTGCTCCTGCTGTTTGTTTGTTTGAGTCTGTGTTAGCTTAACGGAAGTGATAAAGCAACTTATGTGTGTATGAGAAGTAGAACAACAAACCAGATGAAGCAGGCTTTTCAATTCCATTGATATGGAGCGCACTTAGTGGCTACGATGCGGTGCTGGGGGTTCAACTAATAATAGTGTCCGAAATGCTGGGAAAATTACGCCTTGGACAAATGTTATCGAGAAATATGAACTTACTTTCTGATGTTTATTTGAAAATTTAAGAGAAATGAAAAGGAAAAGTTGGAGTTGGATATTTTACTTCGACACGGTTCAAAAGTGGTTCATATCCATGTATCAGAAGTTATTATACTCTGTACCAAAGGTACACAGAGAGAATAATGAGTTTGTGCAAATGTTATACAAAGTTAGTTTTTCAAAGGTTTATCGAAGACTTGGAAGAAACCATTAGAAAATAATTGCATAAACGTATATGCATTTTATTTAGACCCTCACGACTCGGCAATCCAAATTGAAATCAAATTTTGCTCTATTTTTTTACAGTTTTTTTACATCTTCTAAGCATATAAATCTCTAGGCCCGACTGACTGACTGATTATCAACCCACAGCCAATATCGCTTATCCTAGTGATCTAAGATTTGGCATGACCTTCGTTTAGTTATGAAAGAAAATTTGGAAAATTTGACCGCAAAGTGGCTGAAAAAGGCAAAAAAACAGTTTCTATGGGGTACATAAATGAGCAATGGAAATTTGTCAGAAGAAGACAACTAACAGAGAGCACAAACATTCACAACAATATACACTCGCTGCTTAGTTCTCCCTTTTTTATACCCTTGCAAAGGGTATTATAATTTTGCCCAGAAGTTTGCAACGCATAGAAATATTCATTTCCGACCCCATTAACTATTATATATATATTCTTGATCAGGACAACGAGCTGAGTCGATTGAGCTTTGTCCGTCCGTCTGTCCGTCCGTCTGTCTGTGCCTCTGTCTGTTTCTACGCAAACTAGTCTCTCAGTTTTAAAGCTATCGAGCTGAAATTTTGCACATAGTCTTCTTTTTACTGCACGCTGCTAATATGTCGGAACGGACCGGATCGGATGACTATATCTTATAGCTACCATAGGAACCATCGGTCGAAAATGGGTCTTAGTGAGAAAAACTCTTTTGTTTTCCTTTTTTTGTTTCCTTTTTTGTTTCCTTAAATTCGGTCATTATTAATATTATATGCTTTTAAACAGATTTTCAAATTTTGGTCAAGATCGGATGACTATATCTTATGGTTGCCATAGGACCGATCGGTCGAAAATGAGTCTGAGTAAGAAATTTTTTTTGTTTTTTAAGTTAGCGTCGTTAAACTCATTGATTACTAATTGTATATGCTTTGAAATATGTTCGCAACATTTAGTCAAAATCGGATGACTATATCTTATGGCTGCCATAGGACCGATCGGTCGGAAATTGAGTCTTACTGAGAAAAACTTTTTTGTTTTCAATTTTATCTTTCTTAAACTCGGCGATTGTTAATTTGATATGTTTTCAAAAAATTCGCGAAATTTGGTCGAAATCAGATAAACATCTGATTGTCGGAAAATGGGTTTTAGCTCCAAAAATTTTTAATTTTTATTTAAGCCTTCATAAGGTGTGACGTTTGCATTTACAAGGGTATAAAAACTTCGGTACAGACGAAGTTAGCTTGGCTTTCTCGTTTTTCTGTGACTCTAACTGTCGCAAAATAATAACAGTTGCACTCTGAATTGTTCTCACTTCTGCTCTCATACTCTCATGATTAACATGCGTGCTTTGCAAGTAGTACCAACAACAACTGTTTACATAGGTACATCTTTGTGGGTGTATGTGTGCATGCGCTTTTTAAGAGCGAACCTCTTTTATGGCTGGGACTCGAAAAAAAATTTCTGTTTTTGTGACAGATTTCTTTGGCGACGGTTTTGTCCTTGCATTTTGTATTTGCCAAATCAGTCGCTTTTACCATTGCCATAGAAGCAAATGGGTTGTGTGTTTGTAGCCCACCTAGCATTTGGAAGATCATTTTAGCAAGAATCACATTGTTGAGTCTTTTTCGAGCCCTTTTGATGATTAAAAAGAGATTTATTTCATGTGCGATCCAAGGAAGACTCGAATGAGTCATGCAAATGCTTAAAATGTGATTTTTTTAAAAATGATGAAAAAGTCTTGCAAATGATTGGAAATATGAGTCAAAACTGATCAGTAAAACGAGTTATAAACGACTCTTTCCATTTTCTCCCGACCAAAGTATCATTTAAGATCAGAAAACGAGCGCAATTATGACTATTTTAATCAGACAGGAACTCGAAAAAGACTCGAATGTGATCAAAAATTTAATAAAGTGCTGGCTGGGAGGTGTGTGGAGTGGGATGGTGTCGAATGGTGTGAGTGGTAGAAGGGGGAAGGGGCAAAGGGGTGGTGAAGAGGGTGTGAAGAAGTGGTAAAGATGGGGGACGAGGGGGAAACAGTGGGTTAACAATGACTTAACAGTGTCTTAGCAGTAACATAACAGTGACTTAAAACTGAATTAGCAGTCACTTAACAGTGATTAAATAGTGACTTAACTGTGACTTAACAAAGACTCAACAGTGACTTTACAGTGACTTCACAGTGACTTTACAGTGACTCAATAGTTACTCAACAGATCGGATCACTGGTTCTTGTAGCTGCCATAGAAACGATCGGTCGGAAAATGGGTTTTAGTGAGAAAAACGTTTTTGTTTTCAATTCAAACGTCCACAAACTTCGTATTTATATGATTTCTATGCTTTTACATAATTCCACCCAGCTTGATGAAAATCTCTGAACTATATAGTGTAGCTGCCATACAAAATAAAATTCGGAAAAAAGTCTTAGTAGGAAAAACTTTTTTGTTTTAAATGGTGTCGCTTCCATACTTGTTGCTGATTAATATTATATGCTTCCACACAATTCTGCCAAGTTCTGATCCAAATCGGATGACTATAACACATAGTTTCCATAGGAACGATCGGTCGAAAAGTAGTTCTAGTGAGAAAAACATTTTTGTTTTCAATAGTAGATTCTTTATACACTTCAGTTACGAATATCATCGGTTTTCACACAATTTTGGGGAGTTTGATCAAAATCGGAGGAATATTTCGTATTGCAACCAACTGGCTTGCAAATGGTTGAGACGACTTAGACCACTTTGTTTATTGAATAAAAAACACACTTAAAATTTATTTGGTTTATTGCAGTAGCGTCTTGCTGACTTGTATGAGTTTAACAGAATGCAAAGAGTTAAGTGTGTATGTGTGTGAGTTAAAGATGTAAAATAATAGGCGGGCTGACAACGAGTAATGAGTTGCCTGTGATGTGCGAAACAGCTAGAACTGTGATTGGAGCTGGATGAACTGGAATCCCCACACGGTCAAACTAGTGGCG
Organism: Lordiphosa magnipectinata; assembly: GCA_037044535.1. Lineage (NCBI taxonomy): Eukaryota > Metazoa > Arthropoda > Insecta > Diptera > Drosophilidae > Lordiphosa > Lordiphosa magnipectinata. The sequence goes on from JBAMBO010002459.1 coordinate 30,368, forward strand.
TCATCCATTGCTGAGTTTATTATTAAATTTTGGAATTAAAATCATTTAAAACCTTTATTTATATAAATTATACAAGCTGCAAGGGTATATTAACTTTGGTAAAGCCAAAGTTAGCTTTCGTCTAGTTTTTTAAAATTTAATTTACTGAAATTTGTATCTTTTTGTTATTTCCGATTAATTTCAATATTTATTACGCCAAATTTCAGGTAGTAGAATTTTCGAGTTTTTTTTAATATTCTTGAAGAAAATTTCTAAGTTCAGGCTTGTACTGGCTCTTGAACTCTGGCACGGGTAATAGCCCTTTGCTATTAGCAATACTTTAAATTTTAATATAAATTTTTATTATTAACATTCCCTTAAAGGCTAACTACAGTCATTGTTGTACCCATTGTGTCCTTTGCCTTTATCTTAGCCGACAACCCATTGAAAAAAGTTACACCTGGGTGCAGCACTTGAAAGCAAAAGGCCACCTACCCACACACACACACACACACACAATTGCAGTGTCGCGGCAGGTAAAAATTGTACATATTTACATACATATAGAGATGTATGTATGTATTTGCCCAAGCTTTTGTGCCAGGCAACATTTTTAACATACTAATTAGTGTTTGGTAAGATTCATTATCATAATTGTAATTAACAAAACGCGAGCAACGAGAGGACCGCACCCGGCTTAGTTGGGTGGGGGGTGGTGTTGGCTAAATAAAACAACATCAACATAAACACATAAAAATGGTATAAAAAGGATACTGCCTGTTGCTGTAGCTGCCTAATCCCATAGTTTGACTTCACTCTTTGCCATATGCAATATAATCAGGATGGGAAATGGAAAAACGGGAACACAAAATTTGTCACATTTTGCATATTTTGCACAGCTGCCAGTGGCAGCTTCTCTGCTCACATTGCCTACACCCAAAACAAACAAAAAAGTAATCATCAAAATGACACTATTTCGACATCAATCTGAAGCTATTGAATATCATTCTTATATATTAATTAAGTGCAAAAGTATGTAACAGCCAGAAGGAATCATCTGCGACCCTATAAAGTATATATATATATTCTTGATCAGCATCAACAGCCGAGTCGATATAGCCATGTCCGTCTGTCTGTATGGACGCACAGATCTCAGAGATGGTAAGAGATAGAGCTTTGACATGTATGGGACATATACTTATACTTGCAGGCAGATTAAGTTTATTTTAAATTTTTGCCACGCCCCACAGTGGTCCAGAATCGTTTTGCCATGGGCAAAATTCTGTAAAATTTGAACCGCTCAAGATTTTGAATTACTTCTTTTTTGTTTGATTATAAATTGTTCAAGGTCTTATATAGTTAAGCGTTTATTAAAACTGATTTAGTAGAGCGCCAAAGTCAACATATTGTAAAATATATTTCCTTTCAGGCACCTGTAAGCCATATTAATAAAACTAGGGTGCTGATTTTTGGTCAGAATCTATATAAGGTAATGCTCAGCTGTTTTTTTCAAAACTACAATTTAATCGGACAAGGCTTAGATACATTTCCTATACTATTAAAATTTTTCACACCTGGTGTTACCTTTATTGCACAATATTTTTCCAAAGTTTTAATGGAAAAATTCGAATTTTTAGTAAATAGTTTTGAAAACCATTATTTTTATTAAATAAATTGGGTTTTAAATTAGTTTTTTAGTTGTTTTCATATTTCTACCAAGTTAAAAGCCAATCGGACATCATTTAGATATGGCTGCCATACAAAAATTAAATATTTTCATACATTTTCGAGAATATTCCAAAAATGAAAATATTCGTTATGCAGCATGTTACGACGATTACACAGAGCGGAAGAGTCGTGAGCGGTTCTTCCCTTGCGAAATTGATTCGTATACCTCTCGAACATCAGGTTTCATACGTTACAATTTGAACTTCTTTGTGATATTTTCTGTTATTTTTCTCAGGGGCGTGTCATATGAATGCGTTATTGTGTTAAATAGTTTGGTTTGTAATTGTTGGGTTCTTGTTTCAATTGTGGGTACGTTCGCTTCGAAATATAGATTGTTTATTGGTGTTGAACAAAATGCTCCTAATGCAATTCGTAGTGCCGAATTCAATAAAGTTTTTATTGGTTTTAATGTTGTTTTTGGTGCTAGTTCGTAGATGGGTAACCTATAGTCTATTTTTGATAAGCATATGATTCTGACTATTTGGACTAAAGTGTGTCGATGACAGTTAAATTTTTCGTTTGATAGGCGTTTTATTATGTTTAGCGACTTGTTAAGTGAGTTCTGTAGTGTTTTGATGTGCGGTTTCCATTTGTATTTGTCGTCAAATGATAGACCTAGGAGACCGCTAATGATATTTTCCTTAAAGGGGACATATTAGACTTCAAAATGAAGCAATAAATTATTTAAAGACTTTTGAAGACAACTTTTGGCAGACTCGAAAGCGATTGTTCACAACTACAACTGCGATTTTGAAATGTTATATATTTATAAAAAGAGAAATAGTACACCTATCCAACAAGTTTTTAACAACTTAAAAATGCTCAATATAGCCGAAGATATGATAAGTCAAACTTAATTAAATAAACAAAATTATTGCATTTTTTGGATTTCGAAAAATTGATTAAGTTTAGGCGGCTGTAACATTTATATTTGAAAACATATCAAATCAATATGTTGGCTGCTTTAAATTGTTAATTTAAACTGTCGGTTTATCTAAAAAAAAAGTTTAACTTTTCAACAAAAATGAAATTAGGGTTTTTTCCAAGGTTGGGAGCGGCTGGACTCCCCCAGTTTTGATGATAGATTGTTCGTACCTTCTAGAGATATCAAGTAATCAAAATTATTTATCGATTTGCTGAAGGAATGATAAAGATCGGATGAACGATACACAAGTTATAAGCAAACTTTCATCAAAATCGGATGACTATAGCACATAGCTGCCATAAAAACGATCGGCCAAAAAACTAAATTTTGTGAGAAAAAATCTTTTGTTTTTAATGGTAGCGCCTTCAATTACATAATTCTGCAATGTTGGTTAAAATTCGAAGACGGTAACACACATTTACCATATTAGCGAATAGTCTAAATACTGACAAAATCATTTTGGCTTTCATTGAAATCGACTTCAAAATTTGCAATTTATCAATGTTGAAGTTTGATCAAAACCGAGCTAAACGAAGGCTCACATCACTGCGGAGTTCGTTCAAAATGAACAACATTTATGAGTATATGAAGATTCTTATGTGTTGCCAATATATTCGTAAGATTGTTAGCAATGGCAAGCCAAATCATATGTGTGAGAGGGAGAGAAAGAGGCTTTAGAACGTGGACGCGAAGGGCGGGCGCGACAGCAAATAGGTTGACACCTTCTTCAACACATATGTACAAATTGCATTCACAGATCGATATTTGCCCATTCTTCATTTTTTTTGACAAGGTAATAAACTCAAAAAACCCAAAAACTATGAAAAGCCGTTACAATGAGACTGGTTCACTGGAAAAGACGAATTCACTTGACTTTGGGTTTTACAGGCGCCTTCAGCACCGAAAGGCAGATTGCGAACTGTCCCTTCGAGTCTACCTGATATGTAGTAAAAAAAGGGTTCATCTGGGACAATCTCACAGAACAAGTGAAAAATTCTGCAATTTTCATAAATGAAACCAGATTAAAGTGGATTTGCTTGCATTTTTTCCCATTTTATCCCTTTTTTATGACTAAGAAAATACCCATACCCTTTTAAAAACAAGTAAAAAAGTCGGTCAAGCCCGACTGTAATATACTCTGTACCTGCAGTAGCAACGCTGCTGAATCCCTCTAGTAACCGACCATCAATGCAGCGTCGACGAATCGTCGATTGCCTAACGCATGCCGTCGATGCTCGCTCGACTACCCTCCTACTGAGCCCATTGTTTACCTTTAACAATGGCATGTCCTAGGAGGTAGTGCACGGCTCTCTACATCGACGATCCGTCGACGAATAAGGAGTCAAAAGAGCGCCGAAAGAGAGCGTTTGACGTTTCGTGAACGAAATGTCGTTGATCGGGTGCCAACGAACGAATCAGTAATGAAGTGTTGACGAAATAGGGTAATAAATGGACGCATAAATTTAAAATAAATTAAAAAAGAATTCGAATATTTCAATATATATTTAACAGAAAAAATTAGTTTCAGTTCATTTCATTCATTAAAAAATACTTAAGCTAAAACAAAAGAAAACAATAATTAAAAATGTTAAACTAAAAAAGAGAAATAGAGCGATGGTGTGTTTTATAGTGGTAACCAAAAATTAAGCAACTAATTAAAAATCAAATATTTTTATTTTTATTACTAATAACATACACGTTACACATTTCGTAACAAAAAAATTCAACTATTATATATTTGTTAAGAAATGTGTAACACGTAAGCGTAATGAATGGGTAATTCTTACATACGCGTCTAAGGAATCCGGTTTTAATAAGCCCTCAATGTGCGCAAGCTCAGCCGTCTTCAATGTGAATTCCCCCAGCAAATCGTGATCCTGTGCCCTCTCTCGTATTAACAGGCTCAGAGTTACTTTTTGGTCTGCCAGACACTTTTCGCTGCCGGAGGACGCCACAAATGCCGCTTGCTTATCATTGTTATAAAACATCACATTAATAGTCGAATTTGCCTTTAGACATCAACAACAACAATTGACAATTCAATTTCCACTACAACGCTTGTATACCCTTTTCATTACATTCAGAAGACTTAAGTGAGTTAAAAGATATAAAGATTCGTTGCATTTCTATTCTTTTCGTTTGCACACTCTCGCTCTCTCACTTACAAAACTGAGGGCGCAAGCCTCTCTTGCTCGCATTGCTACTGCTCTCCGTTTACGCAGTCTGCATACTTTTGGCATTGACGGAGTAACAGTCACCTAATCAACAACGCAGCGTCGATGGATTTGTCGCAATTGACCCCGACAGAACTAAGAATAAATTTATTTTGAATTCTTGCCTCGCCCCCTCCCGTCCCGCAATTTGGAAAAAACGTCATATCTTCCAAAGTTTTGTAAATAGATGGTTCGCATATTTAGTAATCAGCATTATTTATCGATTTGCCGAAGGAGTGAAAAAGATCGGATGAACGATAGTCGATTTATAAGGAAAACAACCAATTATGATGGGTAACACTGGCCGCCACGGCGATGGGCAGCGCTTCACACACCACATTGTGTGGCTTCTAACTTAAATTGATCAGATATATACAAACTTTGGGGGTACAGAGTATGCTATAGTCGGGCTTAATCGACTTTCTTTCTTGTTCTTTAAATGAAAGCAGAAAAGTATACTTTCCCGAAAATTGTGTTTTGTTAGCACAAAAGTTGACGTATTCGAAGCACACGAAAACTATGTTGTTTCAGCGAAACGACACATACAGAAAAAGAAAGCCTAATGATGAGGCTTCAAAATGAAGCTGGTTGCAACATTGTCCAAGTGTCGACGAGCATGACATTCCGAATTTTCGAACAAATATTTGATGCCATTGAAAATGTTTAATTTCAAATTAATAATTTTTCGTATCAAATTAAAGGGCTAATTAACATCTTTATACCCAAAATATTAATTTGACAATTTCTAGTATTAGATTGATATCAAAAAAGCGTATTAAACTTTTGCCCAGAAGTTTGCAACGCACAAAAATATTCATTTCCGACCCCATAAACTACATATATTCTTGATCAGGGCGATGAGCTGAGTCGATTGAGCTTTGTCCGTCCGTCTGTCTGAAATTTTGCACGCTGCTAATATGTCGGAACCGACCGGATCGGATGACTATCTTATAGCTGCCATAGGAACCATCGTCGAAAAATGGGTCTTAGTGAGAAAAACTTGTTTGTTTTCAATGTTAGCGTCTTAAACTCTGCCATTATTAATATTCTATGCTTTCAAACAGATTTGCATATTTTGGTCAAGATCAGATGACTATATCTTACAGCTGTCATAGGAACCATCGGTCGGAAAATGGTTCTTAGTAAGAAAAACTTTTTTGTTTGCAATGCTAGCGGCATAAAACTCGCCCAATATTAATATTATATGCTTTCAGACAGATTTGCAAATTTAAGTCAAAATCGGATGACTATATCTTGTAGCTGCCATAGGACCGATAGGTCTGAAAATGGGTCTTAGTGAAAAAAACTTTTTTGTGTTCAAGTATTTCGTTCTTAAGGTCGTTGGTTATTAATATTAAAGGCTTTCAAACTAATTTAAAAAAGTTGATCGACATCGGATGACTATATCTTATGGTTGCCATAGAACCAATCGGTCGAAAATGGGTCGTAGAATTTTTTTTTGGTTTTAATGTTAGCGTCCTTAAACTCGCTGATAACTAATTTCATATGTTTTTAATAGATTCTTGAAATTTGTTCGAAATCGGTTGACTATATCTTAAGGCTGCCATAGGACCGATCGTTCGGAAAATGAGTCTAAGTGAGAAAAACTTTTTTGTTTTCAATTTTATCGTTATTAAATTCGGCGAGTGTTAATTTGACATGTTTTCAAAAATATTCGAGAAATTTGGTCGAGATCAGATGTTTATCTGTCGCAAAATGGGTTTTAGTTAGAAAAATGTTTGAGTTTGAGTTTTTTCTAAGCGTTCTCTGACATTTCAAAACCAGCATTTGCAAGGGTATTAAAACTTCGGCACAGACGAAGTTAGCTTGGCCTTTTCGTTTTAGTTTCAATTTGAGACAACGTGTATCAAATTGATGATACAATTTATTTTGGGTGTACCTAAATTTTTGGATGTGTTTATGAACTGACCTTTAGAGTCGATTGGCAGAACAGATCTTTTTGTCCAGTGGTCCGTCCAACTAAAGCAGCTGCATTAATTTTCCATTACGATTATCACATGAACTGCCTGGGCCTGGGCCAATCCACCTTCAGGCTTGGGCCATCTACGACTCGGCCATAATAATTTTCCGCGTAATTTATTTGAGAGCCATAATATCATATTTCACACCCCTCCCACGCACACACAAAGCGAGGAAGGGGAGTTTGGAGTTTGGAGCAACTTCCGTTGAATAATTTAAACGCTCACATGTGCGCCAAAGAAAAAAAAAAAGCAAAAGGAACAGAAAGAACGACTCCGGGTGCGGGCACGTTAAAATAGGCGGAAGACGATTATCAGACAGTTTGCACACAATGTCGTCCCCGTTGGAGCCAGATGCGGTATGAAGTTGGCCGGAGTTGTGTAGGAGGAGGCACATTTATTGCCAAAATTAAATGACAATGTAGTTGAAGCCGGCGGATGAGGATGGGGTGGAGGAGGAGACGGCGGAAACGGAAAGTCACTGCGACGATAACTTCTTGTCGCTCATATGCTAGCCAGGAGGAGAAGCTGGAGCTGGAGTTGAAGCAGACGCGAGTAATTTTTCAACAAGTTTTATACAATTTTTGGTGCTCCGCATCCACATCCGCATCCTTCATGCGAAGCATCAGTCCAAGTGTAAAGGAATTTTAACGCTTCGCCCATAAATGCCGCTCGCAAAGCTTGTTTGGTTTTGCCCGGGCTGTAGGAGGGGGTGGGGGGTGCCCATCTTCGGATGGGTTCAGGTGGCAACGCGGGTCATGTGGTTGGGACTAAAGTGCGCGCTCTGCCTTTTGTTGAACTTTTGCGTAAGATTGCGCAGTAAATTGTCGAAAATTAATTTTCATGTTGAAAAGCTGCAAATTGCCAGCACGAGATAGACGAAAGAGGGGGGAAGACTGGAAGAGGGTGTGCGTGTGTGTAAAGTGAAAACTCAAGGAGAAGGTTTGTCAATTAATTTCTTGAATGGTTTGCCTAATTGAAATTTTATGGCTTTTGTGTGTTTCCATTTTTGGTTCCAAAATGCAATCCAGACTCAAGTTGCAAGGGGATTGTGCTCCCAGGGTCAGTCAGTGGATTAGCAAGCCAACAGACAGCATATCCATTGCCTATTTAGCATAGGAATATGCGTGTGCGTGAGTGTGGAAAAACAATCTGCCAATTCATATTCATGTTTCCGTTAGGCCTCCCCCACACATTGATTATGCTTTAAGCGCGCATTCATTTACGATAATTTATTATGTAATCATTTTAATGAACTCTAATTGAATTACAGCTTGAACATGGATTTGTGATATGATTATGGCATATTTGATTTGTTGACTGACTTATTTATTAATACGATAAGTTCGAAATGGTTGAAGCTTAAACAGAACCGAACAAAATCAGAATGCAAGAAAAAAAAAACGGGAGCATAAGTTAAAGTCGGCCCTGCCCGACTTCAATATACCCGTTACTCAGTGAAAGAAGAGCATTAACATTATGCTGTCGGCTCTCTGCTGATGACAATATATGACAAAAGTTGTATTCCTTAAGGAAAAACCTAAATGTATCCACGGTTTTTTAATAATTCGTCTATTTATTATGCGATCTCCAAGAAAATTTCAGAGATTATGAATATTTCAAATATTCATGTGAGTTTAAAATTCGACATTTATTCATTCAAAATTATGGGGCAGGAGGAGGCATGGCAAAAATATGAATCAAACTTAATCGGCGTGCAGACAGTATGAGTCGACATTAAAAATATTTGTTTGCTCTAGCTCTTCTAGTCTCTGAGATTTAGGTTTTCCTACAGACGGACAGTGCTACATGGACTCGGCTGCTGATGCTGATCAAGAATACATATATATACTCTAAGGAGTCGGAGATGCTTCCTATGCCCTATACTCTGTGTACCTTTGGTACCTTTGTACTTTCAAATTATGAAAAATCTACTCCAAAGTTGGAAAATGGGCGGAAAACTAGTTTTCCATATGTTAACATATGGATCCCAAGCTCCTGCGCAACAACCAGATAAACCTCTTGAGCCTCCAAACACTGGAACCACACACAACACGTCATGGATATACAAGCCAGCATTCTAACTCACACCCAGACACACATTCAACTCTTAGCGTTCTGTAATGCTCATTCTCCGCAGCCAGAAGCCAAGCAATAAAACCACAAAACCTAAATTGTGTTTTACGCCACAATCGTCAAGGTAAAGCGCCTTCCATCGGTAGCGACATAGAGAAAGTATGGCAAAGACAAGGAAGCTGCATTGGCCATGCCTCTTTCACCTCACCATGGTAAAAGGTTTCCTCCAGAACTTTAGCGTCATAGTCGTTCTATTCCTCTTTGGATTGTGCCCCAGACCAGCTGTGCTCGCGCATACAACTCCGACCATTTTCATTCTCGGCCAGAGTAAAAATTGTTGAGCGAAAAACAACAAGTGTCGAGTGTGGTCTTTGACAATTAAAAGGAGAACAAAAAGAAAAACATTTCTTTCTGAGCATTCAATTTCGCAGCTACAGAGTGTTTTACAGTCGGGCTTGACCGACTTTCTTACTTGTTATACCCTTGTAGAGGGTATATTAAAATTGTCCAAATGTTTGTAACGAATAGAAGGAAGCATCTCCGACCACATAAAGTATATATATTGAGTTCATATAGCCATGTCCGTCTGTCCGTCCGTCTGTCCGTCGGTTTCTATGCTATCTCCTCCGTCAGATTTGAAGTTATCCCTTCTATTGCTATTTTCCATATATGTATGTTAATGACCTGCCATATGTCTTGTCTAAATGTGAAATTCAAATGTACGCAGATGACGTTCAAATGTATGTTAGCGCTCCGTTAAGAAATATTAGTGAATGTGTCCATCATTGTAATAATGAGCTGGAGCTAGTAAGCAAATGGGCTAAGAGCAACGGTCTTAAAATAAAGCCAATTAAATCAAAATGTCTAGTTATTTATAAAAAGAAATATGACACGAGATGGATCCGTTATCGAATATACTGAAAGAGCATAAAATTTAGGTTTTACTTTCAATAAGACTTTATCATGAGACGACCATATAAGCAAGACAATTGGGAAAACATATGCTATTATTAGACGGTTAAACCTGACAAAGCAATACATCCCCACACATATTAGAGACCTGATTGCAAAAGTGCATTTAATACCATCGCTGCTATATGGGGTGGAAGTTTTCGGAAATTGCAATGCAAGTAGCAAACATAAATTAAATGTAGTATTAAATAACATTGCTAGATATATATATGCAAAAAAAAGATCCGACCACATATCGCAATATGCAGAGAGAATATTTAATATACCTCTAAATTCATGGATTAGCTTACGAGTGCTAGTGTTACTGCACAAAATAACTAGCACTGGGGAACCTCCCTACCTGTTCAAAATGCTTAACTTTGCTTCATCTCAAAGAACAAAAAATTTAATACCTACAAGAAATAAACTAGCAACATCTGATTTGCACTTCTTTCCCTATGCTATTCGTCTATGAAACCGGCTACATAACGATATTAAAACAGTTCGAAGCGCGCCCGTTTTTAAAAAATCAATGGAAAATTACCCACAGCAATAAGTTATGTTTTTCTTTCTTTTCTCGTTCGATTAAAAAACCATATAAATTATTTATATTTTAAGAGTCAGTCATATTCAATGTTAAATGTTAATTTTAAATTAATAACCCAATCGACTGCTGTCTTCGTAATTGTAATAGTGATTAGTGCTTCCAAATAAGTCCTGTACTTCTAGCACTAAGAAGAATATGGTACAGCTGCCATACAAAAGTTAGGTCTGAAAAAAAGTCTTAGTGGGAAAAACTTTTTTGTTTTCAATCCTATCGCTCCCAATCAAGGCCTTTTTTTTCTAGTTAAGAAAAATTCAACAATGATATTTACGAATTAATGTTGTGACTAATGATGTTCTCAGAGATATATATCACAAAAATATCACCTGATATAAATCACAAGTGATAAATATCACTAATTTTTTCATCACGAGTGAGGTTTTTTTTTATCAAACTGTTATGGAAATAAAAGAATAATCGGGGACAATACTTTGCGTCAACAGTTCTGACCACTAAACACAAAGTTTTAAGTGATCTCGCTATATTATTCTTATTCAAATGAAATATAATTTAACAATAATTATTGAACTGTTCTGGGTCCTCATATTCATATTCATCAGCATCACTATCACACGACCTCATAACATAGGGGCTATCAGTTGCGGCGATTGGTTTTATAACGGTTGAAACATCAGCGTACTTTATAGCCGTGCGTGTCTTAAAGCTGTGGCCACATAAGTTGGTTTGGCAAAAATAGCAATCATGTTGTTTATGATAAGGCTGATGATGCCAAGTCATGGGCACAGAAAATGGCAAAGTCAATGACGAATTGTCTTTCACTTTGTTTAGTAAAGTGCAACAACACTTGCAAATATATTCTGGTTCGTACCAGCTACTAGTTTTGTAAGAACGATCGAAGATAGCACTGTATGTTTTCACTACTGAAATATTATTTCGAAAATTACGCCTTCGACTAATGTCCGTAAATAAACCACAAACATAGCAAAACTTATTTCGCTTATTACACATTTTAAATGTAAATTTCACACGATCTTAATCACCAAATAATGAACGCTTCAATGCCAATCTCTTATGATTATTTGTTTAAGTTGTTCTGCCTTTGCTTTCAATAACGGTAATACCGTTACGGTATCATACAAAAAGCTCAATTCAATAACTGTATCATACGAAAAGCACAATTCTCTCATTCCACTCGTGTTCGGCCAAATTGAACTTACGCGGAGGTTAATACACATCATGAATCTAAAATATCGGCAAATGTTTTTTTTTATTAAAAAAATGAATAACTCGATCAAAAACTACTATATTTTAATAAACTAAATTGCAAAACACGCGAAATTAAATGTTTTTTGAAACTGCATACCAAAAGTAAACAGTTTTATACAAGTTTGACTTATTAATTTTCGTTCAAAGTAAGTCGAAGTCGCAAAAAACTAAAAAAAATCATTATATTTTTACATGTAGCCTCCTTAATTGTTATCCGAGATTGCAATGTAATACACCGTTGGAAAGGTGCTACTTTTTTCCTTCCAACGACGTACTACATGCTATTGTACGATGCATAGTTTAAGACATATGATTTTTTAACTCCATCAACCTCGCAAATACGGGTTTTTAACCGTTATTCCAAATTTTGACGTGCACGAAAAATTTGTGGTATGCCACAATGTTACATTTAACTATATCTACAACCTACACTATGTCGCATCCCAGAAGTTTTTTTGACTGTCACACCGTGTAATATTATATTATTTTATTATTATATTTATTATAATAATAACGGAATATTAACAATTCCGCTATTCCAAAATTATTTGAACAGATTCTAACCTCATCCTTTCAGCACTATTGCAAATCGATTTTATCACCTTTCCAGCATGGATTTACAAAGCGTCGGTCAACTACGACCAATTTGCTTGAATTTACCTCAATGGTTAACGATGGATTCCTTTAAAAAAAATCAAACTGATGTCATCTACACCGACTTCAGTAAAGCATTTGATTCTGTGAACCACGATATTCTCCTCTTTAAGCTTGATCGTTTAAGATTTTCTTCCTCTTTTCTGCTTTGGATTTCGTCCTATTTAAAAGATAGAACTCAAAAAGTTCTGCTTCGCTCTAATACTTCAAAGCCTGTCTTTGTCACTTCTGGTGTGCCACAAGGCAGCCACCTCGGCCCTTTGTTTTTTACTCTTTTTATTAATGATCTCCCCACAATATTGTCTTACTCTCGGATACTTATGTACGCCGATGATGTAAAACTTATTTTATCTTTCAACGACCCGACGCATTCGATCAGACTGCAAGATGATTTAAACTCCTTGCAGTCCTGGTGCTTGATTAATCAATTACACCTTAATTGCTCCAAGTGCATGTTTATGACTTTCCATCGTTGCAAACCTTCGCTGGCTACCTATACGATTGGCAATGAACTCTTGGAACGAATATCTACAGTCTTTGATCTTGGAGTTCTTTTTGACCCAAAATTGAGTTTTAATCCTCATATCTCCTCTATTGTTAATAGGGCGAAAGGTGTACTTGGATTCATTAAACGTTGGTCGAAGGAATTTAATGATCCATATACCACAAAGCTTCTGTATATTGCTCTAGTTCGCCCTGTACTTGAATACTGCTCGCAATATAAAAAGTATATCGATCGAATTGAATCAGTTCAAAAGCAATTCTTGCTTTTTGCCCTACGTGGCTTAAATTGGGACCCTTACCTTCGTTTACCAACGTACTCCAGCAGACTTTTGCTTATTGACCTTCCTTCGTTAGCTAACCGTAGAACAGTGTTAGGTGTTTCTTTTCTTCATAAGCTAATTATCGGTGATGTAGACTCTTCTGATCTTTTAGGTCGCCTTAACTTTTACCGTTCCTTCTAGGCCAACTAGAAACTATTTACCTTTTTTCTTGTCTAAATGCACAATTGATTATGCCCAGCACAATCGTTTTCGGGTTTTATGTAAGAATTACATTGATCTCAATCACCTGCTCTCAACAGAACTCTCTCTCTTCTCTCTAAAAACGTCTCTCTATAATTATCTCCGGGGAAATCTCTGACCACTCCCAGCTGTGAGTAGGGGCATAGCTTGCCGGACTGGCTATAAAATCCTCCCCCACCGGGTCAGAGATTTTCCGGTTATTTAGTTTTAAGTTTTACGTATACATTTTGTATTTTTAAAGTTTTCTTTTAGATAGTTTTCTCTCTTTCTCTTTATCTTTGTTTTAGTTTAATTTATTATATTATCTTATTTTTTCCTTTGCTCCTACATAACTATAGGTTTTGGTTTTTTCTCTCTCTCCCTTTTCTCGATCTCTATATTATTAAAGTTTTTGTTAGCTCTAATAACGTCTCTGACTGCAATCGGCTGTGAATAGGGGCATAGCTGGCCGGACGGGCAAATAAAATACCCCCACCGTGTCGGAGTCGTTATTAGTTTATTTTGTAATTTTATTGGATTTTCTTTGATAGGCTTTCATAGCTCATACAATTTTTTTTGTAACGTATTTATACTTTTGTTGGCAGCATTTGTTTGTCGACTCTAAATAAATAAATAAAATACATCGACAGTCTTTTAATTTAACTTGGACAGTTTTAATAACGTCCCATGATACGAATTGTAGTGTATGCGCGGCGCAATGAACCACGCTTAAAGAAGCTTTAATATTTTCATTAATTTCTTCAAAATTATCGTAATCATCTCCATCTGACATTCCAATATCTTCATACTCTTGTAGAAGTTTTGATTTCTTAATGAAATTTGCACCGTTATCGGTTGTCATCGAGTTAATCTGTTCCCTAAACACTTAAGCACCTCAACCTTTAGATATTGGGCTGCGTGAAGCTCTGTAAGCTGTATCATTCCTATGGTATACACCAGAAATTTAAAAATGAACACGTTGGAAGTGGCGCTTTATATTTCCAGTATGATTAGACATTTTCTTATTGCATATAATGCATAAAACCAATGCTGGATCTTATGTTGGCAATGTCACTGAATTGCAGTTGAATTTCTTTACTCTTCCCATTGTACTTTACAGTAAGGAGCACTCAAAGATAGAGAGTAATGTATTTTATTTTTCTATAGTTGGATTTAAATATCTTTGAATCACTCGCGATGAAAATGATAAGTGATATTTATCGCAATTTTTTTTATCACTCACGATACGAACCCTGGTTTTTACCCATCTCTGCACGTTTCGAAGTGCTCATGGAGATATTAAAGGTATTGCCAGAAGAAGTGAGCAACAAAAATATAAGAAATATAAAAATAATATATAAGAATCTAATTTGAATTCTATCCGTTAATATGCTAGAATTTCTACAACATTCCTTAAAACGTACTGATATATAATATTAGGTGATATTTTAGTGATATAATACTTTTTTGAGAACAATGTTCGCAATTTTTTTTATCACTCACGATACGAACCCTGGTTTTTACCCATCTCTGCACGTTTCGACGTGCTCATGGAGATATTAAAGGTATTGCCAGAAGAAGTGAGCAACAAAAATATAAGAAATATAAAAATAATATATAAGAAACTAATTTGAATTCTATCCGTTAATATGCTAGAATTTCTACAACATTCCTTAAAACGTACTGATATATAATATTAGGTGATATTTTAGTGATATAATACTTTTTTGAGAACAATGTTCGCAATTTTTTTTTATCACTCACGATACGAACCCTGGTTTTTACCCATCTCTGCACATTTCGAAGTGCTCATGGAGATATTAAAGGTATTGCCAGAAGAAGTGAGCAACAAAAATATTAGAAATATAAATATAATATATAAGAAACAAATTTGAATTCTATCCGCTAATATGCTAGAATTTCTACAACTTTCTTTAAAACGTACTAATCTGCCAGATGCATTGGTCATATATGGAGGTCTACGTAACTGCAGTTCTTGGGCCAAAGCTAATCTCTTGAAATTAAGCCAATTGATTAAACATCCGATCATAATGAAGGCCTATGAGGTATTGTTGCATAATAGAGCAAATGACTTGGTATTGCGTATTGCAGATTATACAACGTGAATTTCGCCCAGATCGACTTATATTTGATATGATCAGCTCATTGGAAATCCATTATTATTTTAAGAATATAAATAGGAAAAAGAAAAAATAATATAAAGAAGAAAAAATTAGATGTTGTTCGTTTGAATCTTCACCACAGAATGACTAAAGTTCTTCAATAATGTTACAAGTAAAGTTTTTCAAAAACTCATGGATTGCTTGATTCCATATTTCTACACAGAGAAAAAATCCGTTCTAAATGTACCAAAATCATGACATTTTGGTGACGATAATCTGCCAAGCCCGCTTTTTCTAAATTCATGAACATTTGTTCACACTCATGAACGGTTTGGGCTTGTCCATATAAACATTATGTGCTCGTTTCAAGAATATTTGTTCTCGCTTTGGTTGCCATATAATAATGTAATATTAACCATGGATGTTGGATGGTGTTCTCGGAAAGGGCGGACGGGGCCAGGAAGCAAAGGACGACCACCACACACACAACAACACAATAACCAATCTGCAAGCTAATGATCAAAGAAGTGGCGCAATCTATTGCTGAGTTTGGGAAATAACTTAGTTAAGAATGTTTGACGAAAATCATTTAAAACCTTAATTTATATAAATTATACAAGCTACAAGGGCCAAAAACTGATTTTTTGCTCGAAAACCGCACTTATTCGAAGAAAATACGATATCGATGAACAAAATGTATAATCTATAGACGTCCAAATCTATGTAAGTCGTCCTCTATGTAATATTACTGAGTGTGTCAACGTATCAAATAGTGAGTTGTCCGTTATTAACGCTTGGTCAAAAAATACTGGTCTATTATTAAACCCTACAAAAACCAAATGTATGATTATTTACAAAAAGAACTATTAATAATAGTAGACTACAAAAGCTCTAGATTGGTAACAACGAAATTGAGTATGTCGACAAAGCAGACAACCTGGGCATAACATTAACTAGCACCCTTTCATGGCAAGAACACATAAATAAAACTTCAGGCCAAACCTGACCCAAAATCTGATACCTACCAGACTATGACTGCTAGTTGCAAAATCATATCAAATACCAACTCTGTTCTACGTAGTTGAACCGTTTGGAAACTGCAGCGCAGCAAGTCAAGAGAGGTGAAAGGTTGCGTTTAATAGCATCGCTAGATATGTATTTAAAATAAGTAGATTCGGCCACATCAGTGAACATGCAGATAACATCTTTGGAATGTCTATGCAATCTTGGGTCAAACTTAGAGTCTTAACACAACTTCACAGAATTATAATGACTGCCGAGCCAGCTTACTTATATGATAAGATTGACATTGCTGCTTCACGGCTGACAAATAATAATAAGCACTTCTTTGTACATGCTGTTAGGCTTTGGAATCGGCTACCCAACAGTCTTAAGACAATAAGAAGCGCGCCACAATTTAGAATTCAATTAGAATCAACATTTGTACCATAAAATTAGTATTATCCCCCTCTGTTAGATTAAGTTAGAATAAGTAATTTATTTTCTCTACACCGTTTGATTTATGTATGTAATATGTTTAAGCTAGTGATTATCATTTTTGTGACTATTACAATAATTAATAAGTCTCTGTACTTGCAGTATTAGGAAAATCATACTCAATAAATAAAAAATACAAATACATAAATACAGGAGCTGTGAGCAATTGAGTGTGCAGAAAAAAGTGGTCTTTTTGATATATTTATACTCTGTACCGAAGGTACATACTTACAGTGATTGGAAAGGTACTCAATTTTCTTACCTAGGTAAGGTACAAGGTAAATGTCAAAAAATATACCTACACAGAAAAAAAAATGCCGGGAATTTTTTAAGCCTAAAAAGTGTGATTTGATTCCGACAGTAGGATTAAATTTTTAAGTACTAGTGGGCATTTATCATTCCGAAAAGGATTGTTTTATGTACGGATCGTACTTAACAACCAATTGAGAGAGTGAGAGAGCAAAAAACCTGAGAGTAAAGGCAAATTCGCTCTCTTTGCTTCTCTCATCGTTGTTCGATCACCTTTTTCCATGCAGCATTGACCGCTTTTCGGCTTGCCAGCATTCTTTGTGTGACGCTTGCTAGAAGCAGTTGAAGTGAAAAGTGAAAAAAACTAAAAGAAAGTGAAATGGCCGATGAAAAATCAACAACTTGAGAAAGCAACAACTTGTACCATATAGTGGAGAATTTGACAGGTGAGTGTAAAGTGTATTGTGTAAAGTGTTGTAATTACTGCGGCGGTGTATGTGTGTGTGTGTGCAAGCGGGCAAAAATATTCTTGCCCGCTTGCATACACATACGTACATACACTGCTCGCCACTTGAATAGGACACCCTGTATGCTCTCTTTAAAACTGCTCGTAACTCGAAAACGAAATGGTAGAATAACGGTATTTTTTGCATATTATCTTTGTGCAAGCATTCTTCGCTCTTTCTGGTATATTCCAAGTTTTGGAATAGAACCGTTATAAAGTTGTTTGCACTTTATGTGAGCATTCGCAAAAATTCAATGGAATTTTTGCGCCACTTGAATAGAACATGCATTTTATTTGGTCGGTATCGTTGACACGTGCACACAAATTTTGGTTTACTTAAACTTTTTGCTTTAATTGAAGTGTATATAAAATTAAAAAAAATTAAAATGGGGCGTGGCACTTCGTTATCTGAGTCGGAGAAAGGAAAAATCCAAGCTTACAAGGATTCTGGCCTTTCTATTGCCAAAATAACCCAAAAAAGTCGACAGGAGCCGTCACGCCATAACAAATTTTTTAAATAATGAGGCTAATTATGGTAAAAACATGAAGGGCCGCACCCACAGTGTGCTTACCATCGCGGACAAGCGACTTATATTAAGAGAAGCTTCCAATTCGCACGACTCTTTGGCCAAGATAAGGGAAAAATGCAACGTTAAAGCAAGTTTGACAACCATGCGTCGTGTTATTAATAATGCTACACACCTGAAGAGACTAAAAATCAAGAAGAAGCCACCTCTTAACCCGGCTAGGAAGTTACAACGCCTTGATTTCGCGCGCGCACATGTCACCTGGACTTCGGAGTGGCAACGTGTTCTCTTTTCGGACGAAAAAAAGTTTAATTTGGAGGGCCCCGATGGCTACAGCTACAATTTTCATGATCTTCGAAAAGACCCACACCATCTTAATAAGTTGCACAGCAGTGCTGGAGGTATTATGGTATGGGGGGCCATTTCCTATTATGGCACCTGTGAGCTTAAATTTATTCCAACCACCATGAATGCGTTGTGTTATAATGGTATATTGAAAAAGGCCTTTCCACACTTCCAAACTCTTTTTGCAAATCTAAAATGGATTTATCAACATGATAATGCCCCTATACATACGGCCCGGATTGTTAAATCGTATATAGCGAGCCAAAACGTGGAGTTATTAAACTAGCCACCCTATTCACCGGACTTGAATATCATTGAGAATGTGTGGGGATGGCTAACACGTGAAGTATATGGATCAGGTCAGCAATATTCGAGCGTTCCCGAACTAATTGCAGCTATCAAATTGGGGCTCGATATCGTTGAATTATTTGGGAAAATTGTATGCATCCCTTCCAGACCGAATGTGTGAGGTTTTGGAGAAAAAAGGAGGCTCAAACACTATTAAAAACTTTTTTTGGTTTAAAAACATGTTAGTAATTTCTTATTTAAGTAATATTGTTATTTGAAAAGGATTGAAATATTCTTAAATGGTTTTTAGATAAAGTGTCCTATTCAAGTGGTGCAAATGAAGATTCCAAAATTTGTTACTTATTGGTTAACAATGTTTTTTGTATACTTACAACTTTTGAATAATTTTGTAATTTTCGTCTAATTACTACATTTAAATAAACTTTATAAGAAAACAACAATTATTTTCCTAGATGGCTTGGTTTAGCAGCAATTAACTATAGAAAATCGACTTTAGAGGTGTCCTATTCAAGTGGCGAGCAGTGTACATATGTGAATTTAAGGCATTGCTTCGACACCGGTTTATACATATGTATTTACACACTTGATCATATTAATAGGTACACACCGGAATTTTTTAATTATAGATGGTTTTTTCGTACTTTTAGTGTTGATAACTTTTTAATTTTTGGTTTTTTGTTGTTGTCAATGTCTGGCCACACTATGACAAAGAGTTGAAAGAGGGGCTGCCCCGTATATCAAAGCTTTTCTATAAATTGCGAGTCCACCACACATTTCGCCTGATCTTAATAATAGGTACAGTCTCCGTTTCTCACAAGTATCAAGTGAATAATTTTGTAATCAGTGATCTTTTGGTAACTAAAGGTAAATTAAGTATAGCTCCTGTCAATACAGAGAATTAAATAATTATTTTTTTCAGAAAAAATGGGTCGAAATTCTCATTGTACTAAGGAAGAAGCTCGATTGGTTCTTAGTCTGAGAAAAGAAGGCAAATCTTTACGAGCCATCGCCAAATTAATGAACAGGTCTCATAATTTTGTTAAAAATGCATTAGAAAGAAAACCAAGACAGGAAACCCGTGGAAGGCCACAAAAAACAACAGAAACCCTTAACCACGACATAGTAACTTTGAGCAAAAAGGACCCATTTAAGTCATCGAAGGCTATTGCAGCCGAAATTGGGAATTCAGTTAGTGCTCCAACGATCCGAAGACGACTACAAGATGCCAACGGAGCAGGAAGAATTGCCAGAAAAGTCCCACTTATGCGCAAAAAAAATATCACCATGAGGCAAACTTTTGCAAGGGACCACAAAGACTGGGTAGGATGCACCGGGGAGAAAAAATGGAGAAACATATTATGGAGCGATGAAACCAAGATTAATTTGTTTGGGAATGACTGTGAAAGGAATGTTCGACGCCCTAATGGAAAGGAATTCCATCCACGGTTTACAAAAAAAAACAGTCCAACATGGAGGTGGCAATATAATGGTATGGGGTTGCTTCCCCTGGTACGGCGTAGGTCCAATTTATCAGACAACGAACAAAATGAATGCTGAAGAGTACAAATCCATATTGGAAACACTTATGGTACCGTATGCTGAGGAAAATATGCCATTACGTTGGGTATTTCAGCAAGATAATGATCCTAAACACACATCAAGGCTGTTATCTAAATTTTTCGAGGACCAAAAAGTTGACGTTCTGAAGTGGCCAAGCCAATCCCCCGACCTTAACCCCATTGAAAACTTGTGGGGAGACTTAAAAAAGAAATTGGCAAAGCATTCATTTTCAAATAAACAAAAATTATGGGAAGGTGTCCAAAAACTGTGGTATGAGACACCAGTAGAGACCTGCCAGGCTCTTATTAAAAGTATGCCAAAAAGAATAGCAGTAGTGGCCAAAAATAGAGGTGGATACACTGGATCCTAAGTTAGGAAATACTAATTTACCTAAAAAAAGAACACAAAATGGAAATTAAAATTTTTTTTCTTACCAACACATGAAATGTACCTATTATTATGATCACACTGAAAACGTATCTGAAACACAAAATGATCTCTTTTATGTTATATTATTATTCTATGTTACAATTAAGTTTATTTTATTAAAAACAAATAGTTTAAGAACCAATGAGAACAAATTTTAAGTTTGGAACAATGAATAAAACTGTTTTCTGTTACCTTAAAGTCAGAGTTGATGTGTGTACCTATTAATATGATCAGGTGTATCAAAATCGCAACCAGATCAAGAATGTTTTTGTGTTTTGCCACTCCGCTTGCCACAATTGCTCGAAACTTTTAGACATTTTTAGTTATTTAAATTATTAATCTAGACATTTATAGTTATCTGCATTAGTTATCAGCTTAATCTTTAAATTTTTTCTACTTGCAGCTTGCCAATGAAGACGATTCGATTTCTGCCCAATCAAAAGTGGCTAAGCGAGATCGAGTATTATAGCGGAAAATATTTATAAATTTAATATTTATTACAAATGTATTTTATTTTATTAAATGCGAAAACAATATCTTTTTTCCTGTAAGAAAATATCAGAAAATATATAAATAAAAAAATCAATCTCTACTGAACTAGAATATTATCACCTATGGAACAAAGATGAGTTTGGATATAGGGCACAAATCTATCTGGACCGAACTAGAATATTATCTTTTATGGGACTAAGTTATGTTCCAAAAGGAGGATGAGTTTAAGTTCGGACAGGCTAAAAGCGGGATCAAAATTTAAAAAATTATCCGTACTTAAATTGTTCCTGTCGGGAATGATTTATGCCATTCCAGGATTTTTATTACCATTTCGGCATGAATTGATCCTGGAAATCCCGGATTTCTTTTTTCAGTGTAGGTAAGGTAAAAGGTATACGGAATTTCCAGTACCTAGGTAAAGGTACAAAAAAGGTACTTTTAAATTTAAAAGAATGGTTTAAAAATGGGATATTGTGCTTATTGTCTTATATGCTATCTCGATTTTTTAACGTAACATCAGCTTCGAAAATTTCGTCACCTTGTCTGTTTCGTTTTTGTGTATTTGGCCTATACTTAAGTAAAGATTCAAAAGATTTGCTATAATCAGCAAGATAAGTTAAGGCTTCCATTTCAATATTGGAATTTTCATCACAATTCTCAGTTTCATCCAATCTTCCATAACTGGTATCTTAAAAGACTTCAAAATCCTTTATATTTGAACTCTCATTGACAACAGTTTCCAAAATTTCCGTAATTTCTTCAACAAGCCAATATTTAAAACACTTCACATATGGAGATATGGAATTCACGTCTATTTAAATTTTGGAAGTATCATAGTGGACAAAACCAAAGTCTTAGGAAGAATTCTAGAGCCTGTTCAGCATCTTTGTATGTAATGCGGATGTAAAGTGCCTTGGCAAAATAGTTTCAGCAACAGCTGAACTATCCAGGTCTATTACTTTTAAATCAGACTCTTCTAAAAAGTGTACACTTTTAATGCTTTACAGAAGTTGGATAAATTATCTGTAACTGTTTCACATATATTGGTATTTCTAAGTCCGTATTTGGTATGAACTTCAGCTAATATAGTAACAAGTATTTCATATGTGTGGAAAAATCGCACACGTTTATATGCGACCACGAGAGAATGACAATGTAGATTGCTATCTATATAGTGACCAGTTTCATCAAAGTAGCTTTTGTTATTGCAACTCCAGATATCGACAGTCGTACAAATAAAATGAGTATTTAAAAAAATACCAGCGATATTTTTCTTATACTATTCAATTTTCACTTTCGTAAAAATTTATAGAAATAAAGCCGGGTTTCAGTACAAAATTGATCTTAAAATCGCTAAATATGTGGAAAAGTGAAAATGGGAGCACGAATAATAGTCCTCCTTCCTCTTATCTAGCTAGGATCGAATAGTTTTTGCACAGGGAATGGTTACTAGACGTCTAGTGACAGCCACAAACAGGTCCCTGAAACTTTTTTCTTTAACATGGCAGAGCGGCAACATCTTGGCTATAAAATAAATGGCCAAAAGTACCTAGTCCCTTACCTATTGACAAGGTAAATGAAAATTAAGACCTAGGTAAGGTAAAAGGTACTCGAATTTGAAAATACCGAGGTAAGGTAAAAGGTACACAAAATATGTATCTAGGTATGTACCTAGGTATTTGTACCTAGGTATTTGTAGTACCTCGGTACTTCCAAACGCTGGGTACATAGAGTATATTAAGTTTGTGCAAAGTATGTATCAGCCAGAAGGAATCATCTCAGACCCTATAAAGTATATATATTCTTGATCAGCATCAACAGCCGAGTCGATATAGCCATGCCCGTCTGTCTGTCTGTCTGTCTGTCCGTCTGTCCATCCGTCCGTATGAACGAAGAGATAGAGGGTTGACATGTATGGGACATATAATTCTTATACTTGCAGGCACATCAAGTTTATTTTCCATTTTTTTCGCGCCCCCGCAATTTTGATAAAACGTCCTATCTCCCACAGTTTTAATGATAGATTGTTCGTACTTTCTACAGATATCTAGTCGTCAAAATTATTTATCGATTGGCTGAAGGAATGATAAAGATCGGATGAACGATACACAAGTTATGAGCAAAAAAAAGTTAACCGGCACCCCCCACCCCTCTCGCCATTTACACCAACCACCGCTGTATTCAAACAAACTCAATTTTTGGGGGAGAGAGAGAAAGAAACTAAGAGATGAGCGTATAATAATAAAAATATTGCACGATAACCGCATGACTCCTTGGATGTATTATAATAATATGGTCGGGAGGAAATGAACTGGTACAGAGTATGTTATACCGTGACCGACTTTCTCACTTGTTTAATAATAAATTTTCATTTGCTTCGACTTTTGTTCTGTTCTGCAACTTTTTTCTGATCTGGCAATTCGCCCACTTCTAATATTGACCAAAAGACGAAGAAAATAAATAAAAAATTTGTAAACACTTAAAATACTCAAAGTTGACTGTTAGTTCCTTCACTTAAATTGATCCAGGTACAATATTTATTCATAGATTTTCTTCATCAATACCTTATTATCTTTGTAGAAGTGCGATTCTTAAGTCAAAAGCATAAAAATATATTTTTTTGATTTTTATATATATTTCCTAGGCGATTAAAAATAAAATTTCTTGCTTTTTCAAGCAAAAAATCAATTTTTTTGAATATTTTTGGTTATTGTACTCAAACTTTTAAACCGATTTGAAAACAATGTTCTAAGTTTTTATTGACAATTTGATGACCTGTCGATTTATATCTTGCTCGACACCATCTGACCATTATGAATTGAGATATGGGCATTTCCAAATTGAAGTGACGTTACGTACGTACGAAAAGATCTTATTAAAAAATATGTAAATCTTTGATTTTTAAAAAGATGGTTCTATATTTGGGTAGCAATTAAGTGGCACTATAATCACCAAAAACAATGACACCAATTGATCATAAGGAGTTAAAGATATAAGCAATTAAATATGCTGGTGTGACGTTACATAAAACGGAAGTGGGTTTTGACTTGTTTTCGAAAAATGCAAAATTCTGCGAATTGAGCAAAGCTTTTTGTATACAATTTTTTTTAGTATGATTTGAAATAATACAAGTTTATTTTTCAGGTTATCTTATTCAAAAATGTTTGCCCAATTTTTTTTTATTTGCATAAGTATCTGACGTGACGTTACCTGACGTTACGTTACTCAAATTTCCTCATTAGATTTATGTTGTTTTTGTTATAATATAAAGCAGAAACTTACAGTTAATTGCAATCATATAGTTTCTTATGGTGTCTTTTGCATTATTTTTTAACTTTTTGTACCCTTAGTAATATAATAGAGACCAAAAATCAATGCAATCTAAAGGGATTTTTATGACAACCAAAGGTATCCAAATGAGAAAAATGGCGCTTGCGCGACTTTGCATTCGAAAATATCGAAATGGGTTATGAATATATTTAAAATTGGCTCATATTAGTTCATTTTGATTATTTCCCCATGAAAAACTGATAAACGAGAGCGTAAGTCGGCTTTAACCGACTTCGATATACCCGTTACTCATGAAAACAAATGTTTAATAGCCTTCCTGTGCGCCTGAGGTGGGACAGCCGAAAAGTATGCAACATTTGTTTACTCGGTTATTTATCATCCGATCTTGATGAAAATTTAAGGGCTTATAGATATTGCGAATATGAATGTACGTTTTAAATTTTTAGATCGATATCTTAAAAATTGTGGGAGTTATTTTTTTTTTGTAAACTAGTGTTATCAGTTGTGTCAAAAATAAAGTGGGGCTAGTAAATGAGTTACCTACTAGGTATTTCGTCAAAGGCAGCGCAAACAATCCACAAAGTATGTATTATTAGCAGTTTTCGTACCTAAGTAAGGTACAAGGTAAATGTCAAAAAATATACCTAGCTAAGGTAAAAGGTACCTAGATAAAGGTAAAGATACAAAAACGGTACTTTCAAATTAAAAAGCATGGTTCATCAATTTATATTAGTAATAAATATTAACTGTACGGACTTAAATCGAAATATTAGGTTTTAAAATCCAGGTTTATTTGGAATTCACTTAAATTTAAAGCAAAGGTCTTTGCCATTCTTGAAGTAAAAACCAGGGCTGTAGACCGGATTTGAACCGAACCAGTTTGAACCCGGAATTCCGGCTTTTGTTTTACTGTGAACCAAACCCCGAACCGAACCACGAGGACGAAAATCTATGAACCCGAATCCGTTCCGAACCCAAGCTTTTGGTTCGGTTCAAAAAATAAATGTCTTCGATTTGTTATTTTCTCCTTTTCGCACTCCCAATGGTTGTTAACATATATACATACATATTGTACATGTGTAAAACAATATAAATACGTGAAAAGTCAGAGTATATTACATACACATAGACCACAATAGTTCCAGTCAGAGATATTAATTTGTAATATACTACAAATTCAACGTAAACACCTATGTACACTGCACAATGTATTGAACGTTTTATTTTTCATCTAATACATATACATATGCGCCAATCTAACCAATCCGGTGCATGCTACTGCAGAAACATGTCAGCCGAATACAAACAGAATTGTATGCCACACGCAGCGATGCCGATTTAGTTATTTTTTCCACCAGAAAACACACAAGTCAAAACAGTAAAAACGCGCATTTCATTTCGTTTAAGAAGTTTTGACTGAGAAGGTGTGAAGCAATGACGACAAATTAAATACACATACAATGGAAGCACTGATAAATCAGAATTTCACGAATGCAAACTAAATATGACCGGCGGGCATACAACAACAGAAGTTAAAGGCATTTTTGATCAAATCATTGTACAAAAAAGTTCCAAGTGTGGCGAATAAACACTAATCGATGCTCAATTTTGTGAGTGAAAGACTGATTAAAGTGCATAAGAGAAAGTATAATCAATAGGACTGAAGATTTATACACTAGCAATGAAGGAAGTCCATATCCAGCAAACGAGCGTCAATCTCACTTCAATTATAATCTACGTCTTACAGTCTTACAATGTATTTATGCGTCAGGTGTATACCTATTATATTATAATTTTGTATATATTGGGAAAAACGAGCAACGAACCAAGGCTCGAGCCAAAACCAAAGCCCAAAAACCTCGAACCATAAATTTCCGAACCTTAACCGTTGGTAAATTTTGGTTCGAACCTGCAAACCCGAGGTTCCGAAAAAATTTTTTGGGTTTGCAGCCCTGGTTAAAACTTCTTTTATAAGAGCATCTTTAAGTTGATCACAATATTTCAAATTTTTACAGCATTGAAGTCAAGAAAAATTCTAAACTACAATGGGACTTGACTAGTACGATAAAAATAAGTATCATCTTGTAGCACTGGGCTAGACTAAATAAATTAAATTAAAAATCAATAGCCTTAGCGAAAACGTCAGTAAAATTATTCAATTCAGGCAAAAAATAAAAAAATTCTTGGAAAAATAATTTTAGCATCAGCTGAACTATGCCGCTCCATTACCTTTAAATCAGACTTTTCTAAAAACTCAGGCTTCAGGTGTTTCCTTCATAACTGTACACTTTAAATGCTTTTCAGAAGTTGGATACATTTTCGGTAGCTGTTTAACATTTGGATATCTCTAAGTCGGTATTTACTATGAACTATAGCTAATATGGTAGTAGGGAAAATCGCAAACGCTTTAACATTCGTAAAAAATTTGCGCTTTAAAACCGGCTTCAAGTACAAAATTGGCCTACAAATCGCAAAACTTTTGCGAAAGTGAAAATGGGAGAACGGCTGATAGTCCGGTTTTCTCTTTTCTAGCATGAATCGTATAGTTTTTGAACACGGAATATTTACCGGGCGTCCAGTTAAGGCCCAAACAGGTCCCGGATACTTTTCTTTTCAATATGACAGAGCGCGGCAGCATTTCGGCTATAACCTATTACCTATTGACAAGGTAAATGAACATTAAGACCTAGGTAAGGTAAATGGTACTCGAATTTGAAAAAAAAAAAACAAGGTAAGGTAAAAGGTACACAAAATATGTATCTATTTAAGTACCTAGTTACTTCCAAACACTAATCATACTGTGATAGTTTTAAAAAAAAAAAAAAAAAAACATGACCGGACTCAGCGGTTTCCCCCTATTTCGGGTCCCAGGAATCGAACTGCATCATTACTTTTTTGAGTTATCACGAGGCATTCATACGATTTTTTTTTTTTAAGTTTTTTATTAACTTTGCCGTTTTTAAGGGAATAAAACATTTTTTGACAGTCTCTAACTTGAACAGTGTTAGTTTTTTTATAATCTTTCTTCAGCAAAGTTTCGTGGAATGTTCCAGGCTAAAAGTTTTGGGAACACTTCAATCCCCGATATTGTGGTTTTGGGGGTCTGTCGAGTCGATATGACGGAAAATCGAATATAAACCTCCTTTTTTGTTCGATTTTTCGCTCATGTTTTTCCAGTATTCAACTTTTCGTATCCAATGCTTATAAACAAATGTAGATCTTATAAAGCCATGTAGCTTTCCCAAAGAAATCATGATGATAAAGTCTACCATTAAAAAAATATACTGGTAACAAAAATAATTATTTTTATATTTTTCAAAACATTTTTATAGAAACTATATTTGTGTGTATATATGTAATGTGTGTATGTAGTGCGTGTTATTAATGTATGTTACGCATTTAAGTACGATGTTTTATTTATTGTTCATAACATTCGTCCATCAAATTCCAACACAAGTCAGCAAGCAACGAGTCAAGCTTTTTACCACTGTACCAATGTTCTAGGGGAGCAGCAATCTGATGAAATTTTTTCCGTGCTCATCTGACTCTGTAGGAACTTGCTGCCCAAAATGGTCCTGATTATGATGAAGAAAATATATTTTCAAAGACATATGTACACCTATATCATCAAAAGATGCTAGCATATTGTCAACATAAGTCTGCCAATCTTCTGACCGATGCACTCCCAAACAGTTGTTAATGACTGCCTTTACAGAATCCCAGGCAATTCTTTCTCTTGTTTTTAGTAAGGAAACAAATTCAATGTTTTTCATCAGCTTTCTAATATCCGTACCGTTGAGAACACCTGAAATGAACATTATATTAACTTAGTTTTATTAACACCTGAAAAGAAAAGACTGAGCAAAATACCGTCTTTTATCTTCGCCACGCTTAATCTTGGAAATATCTTTGTTAAGCATTTAAATGCTTCGCCATCTCGACTAATTGATTTGATGAAGTTTATAACAATGGCCAATTTGATATGAAGGTGCGGTAACAAAATTTTGTCGATTGGAATAAGTGGAATATGAATTACGTTTGCAATATTTAGATTGAATTCTGACCAAAGCATCCAATCTCGCTTTTGATACTGGTTACCACTGTATCGGGTGTTCCAATGACAAATAAAGCACATATTTTTGGTATATCCCGTCAGTAAGCCAGTAAGCAATGAAATTACTTTTAAGTCCGCACATATTTTCCACTGATGCTGCATGTACTGTACACTATCCAAAATTAATTTCATAGATTCGTACGTATCGATATACAGCAACACTGCCTTCAAACTATTCTTTAAAGAGTCAATAAACAACCGCCATTGCTCCGATTTGTATTCGCAGTTTATGTATTGCATTAAGCCAGGGATATTTTTACAATGTGAAAAAGTATTATCGCAATTCACTTCGAAAAAGTCTAGTAGTTCCTTCTGTCTTTTACGGTATCCATAAGCTTTAACGTCTTTTGACAAAATGTTCACCGATCGAAGATGATATGCCAAAATGATCGATTGCTTTTGCGACAATTTAAGCTGTCGTATCATCGTATTCAATCGAGTTTGAGATATCTCTATGTGGTGACAAGAATTTTCAGTTTCAGATGGCTCATAAATCGAGACGAAACTTTCAGAATCGGTAACAAATGGTGGAATATATCTCTCCGGACTTGGACATCTTGGAACCGGAATATTGTCTGAGTGGGGTGCGTAGCAGTTACCAGAACTATGGCCTTGTGGGTCTATCCAAACCATTGGGATGCCAAAACCCATTTGAATGCACAGCCCTTTATTCCAATTAATTAAA
Source organism: Lordiphosa magnipectinata (assembly GCA_037044535.1). Lineage (NCBI taxonomy): Eukaryota > Metazoa > Arthropoda > Insecta > Diptera > Drosophilidae > Lordiphosa > Lordiphosa magnipectinata. The sequence goes on from JBAMBO010002459.1 coordinate 59,834, forward strand.
TTGTTGTTGCATTGTGCATAATATTTGCAATATTATGTGGAGCCCAATTCCTGTTTTTAATTACTGGCAAATTAAAATATTCCTCGTAAATAGCGGCAGTTCCAGGTGATATTTTTCGTCTACTCCGTCGGCTCGTAAATTTGCCACACACGTAGCAAAATAATGTCAAACCGATTGGACATTTATTCATTAAATTTTTTTTTTTTTTAAAGCACTGAAATCAGTATTTACCAATTCAAACTTATCACTGCAACATATGCTCAAATGTAAAAATAATGAAGCTTCAGCAAGATTTTATCAAATTAGCGGTAGTTCTTAACGGTACTTTTTAACGGTAATCGCTGTTATTCTTTAATATTGGTGGTAAAAAGCTTGACTCGTTGCTTGCTGACTTATGTTGGAATTTGATGGACGAATGTTATGAACAATAAATAAAACATCGTACTTAAATGCGTAACATACATTAATAACACGCACTACATACACACATTACATATATACACACAAATATAGTTACTATAAAAATGTTTTGAAAAATATAAAAATATTTATTTTTGTTACCAGTATATTTTTTTAATGGTAGACTTTATCATTATGATTTCTTTGGGAAAGCTACATGGCTTTATAAGATCTACATTTGTTTATAAGCATTGGATACGAAAAGTTGAATACTGGAGAAACATGAGCGAAAAATCGAACAAAAAAGGTGGTTTATATTCGATTTTCCGTTATATCGACTCTAAAGACCCCAATATCGGGGATTGAAGTGTTCCCAAAACTTTTAGCCTGGAACATTCCAAGAAACTTTGCTGAAGAAATATTACCAAAAAAAACTAACACTGTTCAAGTTAGAGACTGTCAAAAAATGTTTTATTCCCTTAAAAATGGCAAAGTTAATTAAAAACTTAAAAAAAAAAATCGTATGAAGGCCTCGTGATAACTCAAAAAAGTAATGATGCAGTTCGATTCCTGGGACCCGAAATAGGGGGAAACCGTTGAGTCCGGTCATGTCTTTTTTTTCGACTTGCACAGTGTTATTAGGTACACAAATGTATCAGCTGTCTACAGTTGAATATTCTTTCCTAAAATCCGATTGATACCCATTTTAGTATTAATATTGAGTCACCGACTGACTGTATGGCCCAGTTTTGCCGTGTGTTTCGTGGGACAGAGTTAATTTTTTTTTGAATATCTGGTATTCGTTCATTTTCCAACTGATTAAGTACTCTTTGATTTAAAATTCGATTCAAAGTGGACGTTGAAGTTGAAGAAATAATTTGTCGTCAGTCGTTGAAAATAGATCGGGCAATACGCATTCAGATCGTTCATTGAGAATAATTTAGAAAAATATCGAAATTTACCATTGAGATGGATCGTGTTTTTCGGCAATGGCGGCACCGGGAAAACGTCTTTTATCAAGCGCCATATAAGCGGCCAATTCGAGACGAACTATGTTAGGTTACTACATTCAGGGCCAGCGTGCCGCAACATGATGATGATGGCATTATGAGCGCTCACTGACCCTGAATGTAGTAGTACGACACAGCGAGTTGCACCTCCACTCCCAGAGTGGCTACATACATAATTCTTCTTGAATTAGCCGCTTATTTGGCGGTTGATAAAGGATGTTTTCCCTCTGCCGCCAACGCTTACAGACACGCACTTAAATGTGGGTATGTCCAGACTGTTCTGAGCTATCTTAATTGTGGTTTCCGTTGTCTTTCTGAATTATTCTCTGTCAACGAGCTGAAGTCGTTTTGCTTGTTTCATTTTCAACGACTGACTCCAGATATCCAGATTTCCCGAGGCCCTTGATGATGACCGCACACTGGCCCTGAACGAAGAAGACCACCAAACTTCTCTTGGCCGTCCGAGTCCCAGATCACCTACAAGAATGTGCCCAGCTGGCGTCGTGATTTGCTGCTTGTATACGAAAATATACCCATGATGCTGTGCAGCTAATAAGAACCTGAAGGTCCCTGCTGCCTGTGCGTCCCGCCCAGCTCGCGGCTCAACAATACAATCGGGAATTGGCCAAACATTCAAATAACCAATGGTCGCTGGCTCCTCAATTGGGCAAAGATGGCTTCCAGGTGTGAATGGATGTGTCGCAATTCAAGCCCAATGACCTTTTGGACAAGGTTCAGTACAATTCCATACTGGTGAAGGGCAAGCATTAGGATCATCATGGTCATATAATGCTTCACTTTGTGCCTCGCTATAAAGTACCCGATGGTTATGAAGCTGACAAGGTGGCCTCCTCGCTGTCCTCCCATGGCGTGCTTACCGTCAGCATTCCCAAAGCACTCCCAAGGACTCCCAAGCCGAAGACTACCGATGGCAATACCAAGTAGAGGCCCAAAAGGAACAAGTATGATGGCGAAATACAGAAGGCTCTGAGGACGATCTATAAAGAAAACTGAAAATCACGAATTAAACAAATTATATTATATTTAAGAAATTTCTAATTACTTTAGGGGGGATTCGAACACGGGGTCCATGGACCGAACACGACTGCAATGACGTCTTGATGCGTTACTTTCAATTTTCGCAGCCAACAAAAAAACCTACACTCGGAGAGAAGGAGAAGAGAGACGAAAATGAAGTTGCTGCAGGACCATACGTGGGGCTATCTCTAGGTGGATTATTCGCAGCCAACATCAAAACCTTCGCTCGGAGAGAAAGTGTAGATTGCACATATAAGCTAAGAATGAAGGCCTTACGCGCGGCTATCAGTTTGCGAAAATCAATAACAAATGCGCGTCGTGCGCAGTGGGCTTGGGCACCCTTGTTCTAGAATGTTGACGAATGTTTGCCAGGGGAACAAATTACATTTTTCGAATATTTATTTTAGAACTGCCCAAGGAAAATGCAAGGAAAAAACCTTGGAAAAATATCTTTTAATTGGATATCCATTAACATCAGCTATTAATTTGGGCTTTCAGAAGGAACTTTATCTGAAATCTTTGCCTTTCTTTGGTTGACTATACAATTTATTAAGTGTTGAGTCATACCCTTTAATAAAAGACTGTTAAATGTTCATCCTTATCTTCATCAACAGATAAATATTTGCTTAAATGCCTTCAATTGTGTGATCCTGCTTCTTTTTGAGTATTTTTCCAACCAATCTCTGTAAGTATGCTCGAGCCTTTGGGCTTTCGCTTTACCTTGCAGACAGACATTTGCAAAAAAAATGTTCAGTACTTTAATTACTAAATTAAACACCACCTGAGTGCAGTGTGATTTCTCAAAAAGGTTGGGAAAATAATTCACACAAAAATCCACGTCATCCCTTTCTCAGTAGCTGAAGAAACGGAATGAAAGACGAAATTGTTTGTGTGTTTCGCATGGGCAAAACTATCGGCTCATGTATAGAGTTGACAATGCGCGGCATATGCATCAATTGTACTTCATGTTCCATCATCGTTAGGCGATTTACTAATGAACCCAAATTGAAACAGCAAACTGTATGCCTTAATTCTGTTGACATTTAGGTTCAAATGGATGGGCGAATGAACATGATGATTTTCCCATTTTTAATTTTAGTACAATTTCATAAACGTTAAGAGGAATCATGTGTGTGTGGGGGGGTTATTAATTTAATGATGACATTTACAGGACAATCACCAATTTGCAAACGTGTGTGTGTGTGTGTGTGTGCGTGCGGGTGACATTCGCATTCAATTGTTTCGCTGTTTGTTTATTGTAATTGAAATTAATTTCTTCTTTTTTTTGTAATCCCATTTGAGTGGCCAAATAACTTTGGCCTAATCTGCCAGTGAGATTTACCCCGCGCTCCTTGACTCTTTAATCGATTTAGGCAGCCTCCTTTAGCCGGAGCTCCTGCATGCGACACATGAATTAGCCTGACAATGGGATCAGGGATTTCTTTCTTCCTCCACGCTTTTTTTTCCGCATTCGCCAACAAGTTGTAGATTTTCATTTCGATTTCGATTTGCTGCGAATGGAGGAGCTTGTCCCTGCGCCCTGCGCACACTGTCGCCTGGCCACAAATTGCCGCAGCATTTGCATAGGTAAGGCGCTGGAGTACGGGTGGGGATTGGGCGTTGCCTGTGCACGACATGCACTCAACATGAAATCGATAAACAGTTTGGCATTTAATAAAATCAACATCAAAGCATTCACCAATCTTTGGCTGTCTCTGTATCCGGTTGTGAAATTAAACGAATATCAAGTCAATTTTGAGACTACTTGGAGGTAGTTGATCACATCTAATGCATTTCAAGCTGAACAATAAATAGCAAGTGCCTTTCGAGTTTTCCTTACAAGAATCAAAAATATAATTTGCCAATTTCTTAAATTTCGTGAGTGAGCACGAAATATGCACGAAATCAAATCAAAATTTTCCCAAAATTAGGCAAAACAAACAGAAGGTCTGCCGCTTTGGCCCTTTTGTTAACAAATCCATTTGAATCTTAATGCTTTTATTGGAACAGGATTTGTCGCTTTCCTATTTTGCTTTTTTGCCTAAGTGTTGTCACTTCTCATCTAGCCGGCAGGCATTGACCTTTCTCCAAAACCAAAGCCAGCCAGATGCAAAGTCAACCTTTCTCTTTCCACTTTCGGCACCAGCATAAATTTACGTCTGGCCTGAAGACCTTTGGCTAACTCCCATTAAATACGTACAAATTTCAACATTTAGCATATTAAGCGGACACTGAAGTCGAACCCGGTTGCATTCCCCCGGATACGTGTGTGGGTGTGTGTGTGTGTGTGTGCTTGGAGGAGGACAGTGGACGAGCGGATGTTGTGCAATGCTGTTTATGCCTTTTACATTTTCCGCCGTAATGAAATCTACCTAAAAGAAGCTGGAGTAGTCGCCAGTACTGTGAAATTTGTAACTTCCGCTTTTTGCAAAGTTGACAGCTTGTCGGGTTTGACCTTACGGGGTGGTAGGTATAAAAAGAAAGACCTCGAGCCGGATCCTCTCTTATGTTGGGAAAAAGGGTTTGGTTTAAAAACAAAAGAACTAGATTAAGACATTTTAGAATAGAGTTTAGGTTTTAAAATGGTCGAGCCGGATCAAGAACCGTTCTAAGAGCAGAAAAAGGCTAAGCTAACTTCGTCTTTGCCAAGGTTTGTGTTCACTTGCAAATACTATAACATTAAAATCAAACATTTTTTCTTACTAAAACACATTCCACCTATCTTCATTCGATTTCGACCAAATTGTTGGGCATCTTTTTGAAAGCATCAACAATTAACAATCAAAAAGCTTAAGAAAGAAAAAATTTAAGTCAAACAAGTTTTTCTCTCTAAGAACCCTTTTCCGACCCATCGGTCCTAAGCACACTTAGCCTTTTTTTGGCATAAACTCTACGCATATTTACGCATATTTTAGACCCCAAAGACGACTTGCAAAGATTCACTCAATTTTGACCAAAAGTTTATATAGCTCCCATACAACCGATCTGGCAGATTTGCTCCAACCTAGTTGTTTCTTATGCAACTGAACTGAAATTTTGGTTTGTACTCGTATTTTTAGCTTCTAATACGACTTACAAAATCGGGTTCGACTTGGACCATTTCTTCATATAGGTCTCATATAGCTGATCTGGCCGATTTGAGCTAATTTTGTTGGTCTTTTACGCTATTGAACTGAATTTTAGTTTGAGCATGTATTTTAAGCTCCTTAAGCGACTTTATGAACTTTGTGCAATTCGGCACACTATTTCATATAGCTACCATATAACCGATCCGGCCGATTTGCATCAACTTAGTTGGTTTTAAAGATATTGAACTGAAATTCGGCTTGAACCAGGGTTCGTAAAAAGGGTGCGTAAAATGCTGCATTTTCATAAGAAAAAAATTATTTTTTTCATTTTACTAACACTTGTTATTAACACGCGTGTAAATAATTGTTGCTGACATCTGGAAAAAAAATGCCTAACAATTTTGGTTTGTACGTGAGACGGTCGACGGTAGCGGGCCGCAGGCCGAGCGTCTCACAAACGGGGGTGGATAGGCACAAACTCTTTGTGAGAGCCATAAAAATGTGCGATCTTACGGAGACGTTCGCAATGACCAGCTTCCAATCAATGAGCTGCCCAGAGCTGCATTTTGCAGCTGTCACTGATGCAAAACATTCGACCTTTAACTTTGTCAGCAATTGTGTCACATGAGAGGGAATATCCCTTTATATGAGGGCTATACAAAAGTTGCGGTCTGCTGTTTTCGTAACGACCTGCTAACCATCAATGGGCTGCGATTCAAATAGGTAAGAGTTAATCCTTCTTAAAAATGGATAAATGCATTTTTTGCAGGTACTTATGTGTATTTCGGGAAGAATATTTTCTGTTGACTTCGTGTATCTTTCTGTAGAATATGCATTTGTACAGCGCTGACCGCCGCATAATGCACTTACAGGTAGCTCATTGATGGTTAGCAGGTCATTGCGAAAAAAGCTGATAGAGAATTTTTTATGGCCCTCTTATAAAGGGATATTCCCTCTCATGCGACACCATTGCTGACAAAGTTAAGGGTCGAATGTTTTGCAGGCAGCTCATTGTTTGGAAGCTGGTCATTCCGAACGGCGCCGATCGCACATTTTTATGGCTCTCACAAAGAGTTTGTGCCTATCCAACCCCGTTTGTGACACATTTGGCCTGCGGCCTGCGACCGTCGACCGTCTCACGTACACACCAAGCCAAATGAAACAAAAAAAAAGGGAAAATTTTTTACACCCATGAAAAAAATTTTGTGAAAAAAATTGTTTGGCATTTTTTTTTACAGATATCAGCAATAATTATTTACACGCGTGTTAATAACACGTGTTAGTAAAATGAAAAAAATAATTTTTTTCTTATGAATATAAAAATTTTTTACAGACTGTATTTTTTTATTGTGTTAATATTTCGAGTGTACAAAATAAATGTGTGTTATTTTACGAACCCTGGTTTGAACACGTATTTTAAGCTTTTTTAGCGACTTATCAAAAATGGTTCCATTCGGCATACTATTTCATATAGCTGCCATATAACTGATCTGTCCGATTTGTTCCAACTTTGTGGTATTTTACGCTATTGAGCTGAAATTCGGTTTGGACTTTTATTTTTAGCTCTAAATATACGACTTACAAAACTTTTTTGTGATTGACGCTACCAAGCAAAGAATTTTTGTTATCTCTTTCTCATGTAATCTATTCGACTTAAGCAGGAATTCAGCTGCAATAAGGCCGATTTTCTCGAAAAGTCGCACGTTGTAGCAAGAAGTGTTATTTACTCATAAATCTGCACACTTTCGTTAACAACTTGGCATTGAAATTCCTGCGCAGCGTTGTGTCATGCTTAACTATTATTTCACAAAACACAGCTGCTACACTGGTTAGGGTCGACCTAAAATTACACATTAACAACACGCGGCACAATTAAGCAACCGAAAACAAAAATGACAAACGCGTTATCAACTTATAGTCTTAAATATCTGGAATAAAAATTTGCATTCTTACAATATTTATTTTTCTTCTAACTTTTTTAGCAGACGCACTAAAAGTTGGAAAATATCTGCTGCCAATTTCACAAAAAAACACGTGGCACACAAACAGCTGACTTCAACAGCCCGTCAACAAAACAGTGTTGCAACTAAGTTTGATTATGTTTTGTTTTTTATCTAATAGGAGTATAAAAAGCCAGTTAATATTTGTAATCTGAAAATAAAAGTTTTTTAGGTTTATGCCAAAAAAAAGGCAAGCCATAAGATCTAGTCATCCGATTTCGACCAAACATTGCAAATCTGTTTGAAAACATTTAATATTCATAATGGAAGAGTTAAAGCACGCTAACATTGAAAACAACAAAGCCGCCCCATGGTTCCTGTTGCAGTTATATGATATAGTCATCCGATTTTGTACAAACTGTGCGAATCTGCTTTCAGATTCTAAGTTTAAGTACTGGATAAAATCAATCTAGAAATAGCAAACAAAAGAAATAATTTTCAACAAATTTTGGACTAAGATTTCTGATATTTAAGAAATAAATACATAGTGAAAAACGACATTAGTTGTTGGACCATCTTTTGTTGTAGACTAGTAAGGATTGTGGTTCATTTTCTAACTGAATTTTTTAAAGAAAATTCATTTTCAGGAAAATCATCATCAATTTACAAATATTTTTTATGCAAAAAATTGCGGGGGTCATCCATCTATTCATTATAAACGAATTTTGAAATATGCGGAATTGGTTCAAAATTGTATATGCTCTTCGTCAAATGTCAAATAAATAATAAAAAGAACAATATTTTAACGCTTTACCCCTAAAATTTAACTGCATTGCCATATCCAGGTTCAATGTTTATTGTTTGAGAGGATTGTGGATAGACACATTGTCATAGACAAAATATGCAGCCCTCTCTATTTCCATATTTAACCTACAAAAACTTTTGCTTCATTGACAACATTCGTTGAAAAATGTTATGTTTGCGGTCTGTGTTTCAAGAAGAGCTTGTGAATACCGAGTTGGAATAAATATTCGAAATATTGCTCGTTTTTTGATTGTGTGATGTGAGTTTTTGATAAACCCATCTTTAGATGGTTCGGTTCGGGGGTACGAACCCATGGAAAAGACTAAGGTTCGGTTCTCGGACGGGTTTATTTACTTATCGAACCTAAGGTTCTAAGCATGGTTCTTTAATTCTTAGATCGTAGAGACAATTTTTGATACAAAACAAGAAAGAAAGTCGGTCAAGCCCAACTATAACATACTCTGTACTCTTACTACCGTCGCATTTGCTCACGAGTCAAGAGAGACAATCTTAGTGAGAGAGAGAGAGTGAGAGAAAAACTTAGAGAGCGCACAATACGGTGTTTCTATCTCTCTCTCTCTCTCTCTCACTAAGATTGCCTCTCTTGAACGGAATGTTGTGGTCACGGTTGCCACTTGAAAATATTGAATTACGCCAAAAAAAATTTTAAAAAGAGCCAACAAAACAACATAAGTCTTGAGAAGTCTAAATAAGTATTGATCTGTATGTCAAAATACTAAAATTACAACTTGATCTTATCAAAATGACTTATACGAGTATACTTAAAGAAGTAACTCCTATCTGTAAAAAATTTCCTTTTAACAACTACACTCAGAGAAAATATACAGAATTTTGCTCTTGAATCAAGAGCATTCGTTCTCAAAAGTACGGTAAGAGTGAAAATTCTTGATCCAAGAGCGAAATTCTTGATTCAAGAGTGAATTTTTGATCCCGACATTCCTGATTCAAGAGTTTTAGCTCTTAATCCAAGTATGAATAATTATTGATTCAAGAGTTTCAGTACTTGATCCAAGAACGAATAATTCTCAAAATAAAAAAATTCAAAAGAATATTTGGGGTGGGGGGTGTGGTAGAGACACTACCGACCCGACCCGACCGACGTTGTCCGTCTCCCTCCCCCCATCCCCCTCCCCACTCACTATTATCAACCAAACCAACCCCAACCACTACCCACCAAACTTTGTTTTAAACTGTGATTGATTTTGAGATAACCCCACATAGATACACTAAGAAAAAACTAGAACGAATAATTTGAGTACGAACGTTCTTGAAAAAAAAATTAGTCGCTCTTGAATTTTCAAGAATTTCGCTCTTGGAATCGAGATAAATTCGTTCTAAACGTTCTCAATTTTGTTTTTTATAGGCAAGGGGGGTGAGGGCAACTTAACTTTGAGAGAGTAGCGTTGGAGTCGCTCTCGCAGAGAGTGAGGGCGCATGCGCAGTTGGTCGTTGAGAGCGCAGAGAGTGAGAGCGCATGCGCAGTTTGTTGTATTATAAAGGCAACTGCGTTTATTTATAAGTGTGATTTCGTCGCGCCTTTTGCCTTACGAAGGTTAGCTGAGCTCGTTAAACTGCCCGTCGCCTGTGTGTGTTTCAGTCTTTCGAGGTACCGAGTTCAAGTCCCACAAAAGTAAGTAAAAAAAAAAAAAAATTTCTATGTGGTTATCTCAAAATCAATCACAACTTAAAACAAAGTTTGGTGGGTGGGGGTGGTGGTGTTTGGGGTTGGTGTGGCTGATAATGGTGAGTGGGACGGGGGAGGTAGACGAGACGGACCACCACGACGTCGGTCGGGTCGGGTCGGTCGTGTCTCTCCCACCCCCCACCCACCCCAAATATTCTTTTTAATTTTTTTATTTTGAGAATTATTCGTTCTTGGATCAAGTACTGAAACTCTTGAATCAATAATTATTCATACTTGGATCAAGAGCTGAAACTCTTGAATCAGGAATGTCAGGATAAAAAATTCACTCTTGAATCAAGAATTTCGCTCTTGGATCAAGAATTTTCACTCTCACCGTACTTTTGAGAACGAATGCTCTTGATTCAAGAGCGAAATTCTCTATTTTTTCTCTGAGTGTATTTATTTATTTTTTTTTCTTACTTTTCTGGGACTTGAACACGGTACCTCGAAAGACTGAAACACACACAGGCGACGGGCAGCTTAACGAGCTCAGCTAACTTCCGTAAGCTAGAAGACGCGACGAAATCACACTTATAAATAAACGCAGTTGCCTTTCGTACGCATCGCACAACAACAAACTGCGCATGCGCTCTCACTCTCTGCGCTCTCATTCTCTCAACGACCAACTGCGCATGCGCCCTCATTCTCTGCGAGAGCGACTCCAACGCTACTCTCTCAAAGTTAAGTTGCCCTCACCCCCCTTGCCTATAAAAAACAGAATTGAGAACGTTTAGAACGCATTTATCTCGATTCCAAGAGCGAAATTCTTGAAAATTCAAGAGCGACTAATTTTTTTTCAAGACCGTTCGTACACAAATTATTCGTTCTAGTTTTTTTTTAGTGTAAGCACTTTATTAACATATTCGTTAAGGGCCGATTTCTCATCTCCTGTATAGCTGCTATTTGCCAGATAAACTTAGAATTTACTCTGTTACTTGTTGGTATAAGTGACAATTAGTGCTTTATAAAAGCTGTGAAATCGGCCCTTAAAGGAAATAATTGCTTTCTGAAAAATACGGAAAACACACTTCTGCTTTTATTCCTTATTGCCACAGATTTAATATTTATGGTATAATATTTTTATGGTTTACATACATAAATCATACTCTAAGATCAGTTACTTCTCTATATTTCAATGTATTTTACAGATCACACATAATATGGCTCTGTACTCGTACTCAACTCCTTGCAAAGCAAATTCGAGCATGCAACAATTTGCCGAACCAGCTCCAAGTAAAACTCACGCAAAGTTTTCTTTACTTATAAAATGGTGGATTTTCAAATATATATACAAGAGTGTGTAACAAAGTTATTTAGAATTACACTATGCAACAATTTTTAGTATATTGAAAGGTTGATGGTGATTCTAGATGATTTCCTTGTGTTGAACACGAATCTGTTTTCGAAAATGGTCCGTCCCGTCTAGATTTTCAGTAATTTGAGATTAAAGTTACCTAGAATGCCTATTTTGAACCTTTTTTGGGGCGTTTTGTGAGGATGCTTACTTTTGTTTTGACTCTCTTTAATAAAATGGGATGGCACTATTTCTTAGCTTTAAAATAAATTATCCCAAACAATTCTACAATTTTCTTAAGCGAAGATATACCATTTAGCTAATTATATCTGGATTTACTTCGCAGAATTTTTGGAATTTTTTAGTTTCTACGTCTTTTTCGGCCAAGAGATTGAGAGAAGCTTGGCCCTGGCCCTCCTGGAGGTGCTGTTTGAGCCAATTTTACTTTTACTTACGTCTTTTTCGGGCTCCTTTCAAAAGAGCCCATTCCAATAAAAATGTGCCAGTGCACCAACAGAAAAAAAAACTCCATTTTGGTTTTGTTGATAAGATAATGTCCAGCTTACAAAGTTTGTAAAAACCATAAACAATACCCAAGTAAACATCATTCATAAATGTCTACTAAAGCTTACAAAAGTACTTGGACTTTAAAATGAAAAGCTAGCATCACTTTTTTGCCATTTAACAGCATGACTTAAGTTTTATTTCATTCTCGAAGTCGAAATATGACGAGTTTGGATATGATTTTCAAATAATAATGCTCCGACTCAGTACTATGAAATTATTTCTATCCGGTCAATATATTGGGATAGTAACATAAGTTCTAAAATAAACTGATTAAAGTTGTTCTTTGAATTGAACTTTTTTCAAGCAGAGGGTGTCCGGTTTGCCACTTTTGGAGCAAATGATCCAAAATGGATCTTTTATTATTTACTAAGTATTTACTAAGTTCGAAAATACAAATTTAAAACATAAATTTGTGTTTAACTAATACTTTAAGGGCTGATTTCTTTTCTTTCAGTTAGCTGCTATGTGTCAGGAAAACTTTCAATTTACTCTGTTATTTGCTAGATTATGTGACAGATTGACAGATGGCTATGTAGAAGATGTGAAGTCGGCCCTAATAATTGAACCAATAGATAAGTAAATATTGATCAAAATGCAATCCTAGCTATAAAAGATAAAGATTATTTAAAAACCTTCAACGGCACCACAAACAGGAAACACAAAAAACAGAAAAATTCAACAACAAAAATTTGTAATACTGAAAAACCAAAGCTTATTGAGCAAGTTCGTAACGCTGAGTATGCACGAGTATTATGTTTCTTGTAATCTGCCATTCTTATTAATGACTACTTGGCCAATTTGCTACGAGTTTGCTGTGCAGATTCCAAAATCGCGAAAGAAATAAATTTCCATCACAAAATTTAGTCGGCCTTGCAACCGATTGGCAAAATGTCATTAAATCCATTTAAAGAATGGATACCAATCTATTTTATTTCAAATACACTTGTCATTCCCTTCATTTATGTTCAAAAACTTCCAACTGATATCGAAAATCTTTGTCGATATATCTACACATACTTTGCCTGGAGCCCAAAAAGAGTCTTGAAATAAATAATCTTATAGTCTCATCAATGGGATGCGCTCCAAGTATTCTTTTTGTCTGAGTGCTAAGAGGTTGACAACATTAAACCAAATGAGATAGCCAACTTAACGGCTAAACCAAACAAATAAAATAAATTTTTATTTTTAAGCTACGTTTCAAAAACTATAAATGAATTAATACAGACAAAAACAGTGCGCGAGTTTTATTTGGAATTTTCCAAATATTCAAAAGATTCGACTTTTCACGAGAACATTCAATCCCTTTGAATGATAACGCAGGAAAAATTATTTTCAAGTGAGCAAATGATGCTGTACAATTTCTTAGTCATTTTGACTACCTATATGACTCCGATCCCGAAACAGCTGCTTTACAATGGAGCAAGCTACAACTAACTGATCAGGTATAAAATATGAAGTGTAGAAAATAATCAATGGACTTTATGCTCAAGGATTTCAAAAATTAGTTACTTTTGTAAAAAATATTATGTCACTGCCACATTTCTCTGCATTTGCAGTTTAATTAAAATAAAGCTTAGAAATAAACTTAAATTTCCGTTTATGATTAGCATAATGCTATGTAGAGCGTTTAGTTCAAATACAGTTTTTTATGTTTGGTCACCAAATAACATTAGAGAAACTATTGACTGAATTATTTACTTCTATTATTACTCAATGAAGAACTTTTTGATCTCTAATAAGACAAGACTTAGTACGAGTATTTGAAGGAACTTTGTTATGTTAAGCTTTCAAAAAAACAATTGGGCTATATTTGTTTTGTTTTGATTATAAAAATTAATTTTGTTATGTTCATTTTTAAGGTATTATAAATAAAATGATTAAAAACAATAATTCTCTTTACTTTTTTGACAAAATGTAGTTCAGGACCTTTATTCATTAAAATGGAGCTTTTTTCAAATATAATTTGGAGCTTTTATTTCCTAAATGGATCCTTTTAAAAATTTTTTGGAGCATTTTATTTTTTCCTAGGGGCAACCGTGGTTCAGGGTTGTGAGGTTAACGATTTAAAAGTTTCGGTTCTGGGTCCGTTTCGATGGACATTTAAAATATTTTTTTTAGACATTTGTGTTAAGCCTAAAAATTTTAAAATTTTGATTTAAAGATAAAGATATAAAAAGAAACCTTGGATGACTTTTACGCATGATAATTCTTCATAATTGACGATTCATCGAAGAAAGTTTTCTTATAATTTTCTAAGAGAAGGCCGAAATACTAGACTATAACCGATAACAATAAATAAAATTTGTTAAGACCCCAGAAAAAAATTCTAGAATTTAGATTTCATTCCCCCTACGCTACTGCCTAATGCGTTTTGGGTTTGGTGTTATGCTAGGTTTACATAGCGTCACACTGTGCCCATGTCGTCTGTGACCCTCTGTGCCCAAAGTACTCGGAAGTCAAAAGTGTTCACATTGGCGGCACAGAAATTGCTGAATTGCAGAAATTGGATTCGGAATGCCTCTAAAATATGACCATAACACCCTGTTAACACACATGCGGGAGAAGGTCCTACTTAGTAGTATGAGGTTTCGGCGTAACTGAGGCAACTTAAGATACATGGCCAACCGATGCTACTCAAGCCGCACATTCAAGTCAATTGGATGAATTTGACCAAATTGAAGAAGAGGAGAATCTCTTTAAAAGTATGAGGTTCTGGAGGATTTTAAAGATACCTACTTTGCCATTAAGTGCTACCACTCTTACTTCAATATACACATATCAAATAAATAAACATATTTAATTACTGGTCTCCAACACTTTTTAAATGCATGCAATGCTGTTTCGGGAATTATTTCACATATTGTTGCCTTTGACATTCTAAACTCGTATGAGAGTGATAGCAAATAGCGGAGTGTCACCGCTAGCCAGGTGAAATGGGCTCACGAAAAGTCGTCGTCTACTTTCTCCCAACAAAAGAGCTGATCGAAAGTGGCTGCATCCAAGCGCACATAATTTATAAATTTGTGCGGAATAACTGGCAACTCTACATTCAACTTGGCAAATATTCCTTCTTTCCCTCGAGTCAAATTAATTTTGTCGATCCATCATGAGCGATTTGCCTTGGGTTCATCGTCATCTTCATCTTCGTCCAGCACCCACAACGCAATAACAGCACACTCCACCAGCTGTTTTGCCTTTCGCGCATTCATTTCTTGCAGCTACAAAATATAATTTAATTACAATTAAAAAAATACACGAAAGTACTAAAAATGACGCATATTGATTGATGACCTTTATCAAAATTTTTAAGTCGAAAATAACAAAACAAAGTTATCGCAATGTGACAGGAAAACGAGCATGGCCGATATGCTTGGCACATTCAAAATAGTTAAAATGAGCTAATTTTGAGCTAACTCCCAATGATCAGCTGTTCAATTAATAGTGGTCACAAACGTGCCCGCCTCGGTCACAGAACCACTGTGACGCCAAATGAGTACTTGTGTTCACATTGAAAAGACACACGATTTCTCCGCCAAGGCATTGGCCGTTCACATTGCGCTGTGCCACTGTGACCCTGAAATGTGCCGCACTGTGCCCCAATGTAAACTCAGCATTATAGCTAGCTGTATGTCTCAGTGGTCAAGTTCTGTTCGCGTAGGCCAAAATAAAGGATACTGCCTATACCTCCAGCCCTACACAAAATGCATCCATGAAAGAGACCATGACCTGTAAATTTCCCCTAGTCACTTCCATTTTCAATTTTATACACTCTTTTATTATATTTGATTTAGCCCGCCAATTTTTTGCAGTTGCCTGGTCACACTACATTGTCAGAGCGACTCTGACAATTATCAAGCAATTATCAATAAGTACCCAGCTTTAACTTATTAGATGCGGTAGATGCAAAAGCAATTGGAAATGTGCAAGAGAGTGTCTCTACACAGAGTGTTGTCTACACACTCCAATTAGTACTTTATATTTCTGATATATTTGACATGTTTTCGAAATATTAAACATATTTTAGTGTGACCGTTCTCTGGTTTGTTTACACTTTAATATGGCGGATGATTTAAAGTTTTAATAATGAAATAATTATTCATTTAATGCCATTTAGAATACATATTAGCCTCTTTTGAGAAGAAGGACCAGCGGTCTAAAGTGGACAGAGTCAAAAGTGCTTGAAATCGTAAAAGCGGTAAGTTTGCCGCCATTCACCGGCTGGGTGAGGGAGTAGAAGAAACGGAAGATGCTTAAAATGAAATTTCCAGCCTACGTACAGCCAAAATACTCATCTCCGGATGGAATGGACTTGGAGCCGAAATAACCAAGAACTTACTCCTGGCCGGCGTCAATTCTGTAAAGCTGCATGACGACAAACTGATCACAGAGGTGGACTTTTGCTCACAATTCCTGGCTGCACGCGAGACCCTTGGGAGCAACAGGGCTGAAGCATCTCTAGAGCGCACCCGTGCCCTAAATCTGATGGTAAATATATCGGCAGACACTCAACAGCTCAAGAAGAAAACCAAGGAATTCATTGGCCAGTTCAATGTGGTGGTCGTGAATGGCTAGGACAATGAGGTAATGCAGCGCAAAGATGGTTTATGTCGTGATCTGGGCGTAAAGTTCTTCTCCAGTGATGTCTGGGTCATGTTTGGTTTCTTTTTGGTGGTCGTGAATCGCCAGAACAATGGGGAATTGCAGCGCATAAATGGATGTCGTGATAAGTTCTTCTCCAGCGACGTCTGGGGGATGTTTGGTTTCTATTTTGCAGTCCCATCGATATGTGGGGTAAGTATTTAACCGATCGATGATTTCGCCATCTAAAACCACCTTCTATCCCCTTTCAGGGATTTCATCAAGTACAAGATAATCTCAAAACCCAAGGAGAAGGTTAAATACGAAACGTTGTCTACGCCCGTGCAACGTGAAGTGCAGTATCCAGCCTATTTGGCATGGCTGGACTTTGATGTACCTGCCCCGGGATACCAGCGCCAGGCATAGTTCTAGTTGGGATTCTTCAACAATTTCGTTTTTCCTGTCAACGTGATACCATATACAAAACCAGGAAGTCGGACACTCAGCCGCTCAAGGAGAAAACCAAGGAATTCATTGGCCAGTTCAATGTGGTGGTCGTGAATGGCTAGGACAATGAGGTAATGCAGCGCAAAGATGGTTTATGTCGTGATCTGGGCGTAAAGTTCTTCTCCAGTGATGTCTGGGTCATGTTTGGTTTCTTTTTGGTGGTCGTGAATCGCCAGAACAATGGGGAATTGCAGCGCATAAATGGATGTCGTGATAAGTTCTTCTCCAGCGACGTCTGGGGGATGTTTGGTTTCTATTTTGCAGTCCCATCGATATGTGGGGTAAGTATTTAACCAATCGATGATTTCGCCATCTAAAACCACCTTCTATCCCCTTTCAGGGATTTCATCAAGTACAAGATAATCTCAAAACCCAAGGAGAAGGTTAAATACGAAACGTTGTCTACGCCCGTGCAACGTGAAGTGCAGTATCCAGCCTATTTGGCATGGCTGGACTTTGATGTACCTGCCCCGGGATACCAGCGCCAGGCATAGTTCTAGTTGGGATTCTTCAACAATTTCGTTTTTCCTGTCAACGCGATCCCATATTCAAAACCAGGAAGTCGGACACTCAGCCGCTCAAGGAGAAAACCAAGGACTTCTTTGGCCAGTTCAATGTGGGAGTCGTGAGTCGCCAGAGCAATGAGGAATTGCATCGCATAGATGGATGTCGTGATAAGTTCTTCTCCAGCGATGTCTGGGGCATGTTTGGTTCCTACTTTGCAGTCCTATCGATATGTGGGGTGAGTATGGTTGCCAATCGATGATTTCGACATCTAAAACCACCTTCTGTCCCCTTTCAGGGATTTCATCAAGTACAAGATAATCTCAAAACCCAAGGAGTAGGTTAAATACGAAACGGTATATACGCCTGTGCAAGGTGAAGTGCAGTATCCAGCATATTCGGCATGGCTGGACTTTGATGTGCCTGCCCCGGGATACCAGCGCCAGGCATAGTTTTACTTGGGATTCTTCAGCAATTTCGTTTTTCCTGTCAACGTGATCCCATATACAAAACCAGGTAGTCGGACCTTAAACTGTTACAGCCCATCCGTGATGATCTACTGTTCACATCGGCTGTTAGTAACGTACTCTTTACCGCGTTTGCAGCGCTGTCTAAGTCCTTCTTGTTAACTATTTGTAAGTAGAGTAAGTTATGTGTACCAGATATTCTCCTAGTTATCATTAAACAAAAAAAAATGTATCAAACCTTACATTTATACATATCTACTTTTACATCGACTAGTACAACAACCATTGTTTGAAACCGATTTACTCAATCAATTATATACAACGGCTACTGTACCATAGTCGAATCCGACAAATCTTATCGAAAGTGAAAACCGGAACAGGCCTGATATAAAAGACAGACACTCTCGACTTACCCATTAGCATCAACCAATTGCCCTCTCGGGTGTGCTTCGACGGCTAAAACCCGTTGTTTTTAAAAAACAGATTTTTTAAAACTTAACGATTTAATTTTTGAATCCGATTGGTCTCAATTGTACACTTGCACAGATATTGATGTTGCCATACAACTTTTTGATGTTTGTGTTCCACTTGAGCTCCCTCGCTGTCCTGATAGGCAGCCTTGGTTCACAAGAGAACTAATAAATTTGAAAAACTAGAAGTCAAGGTATTTTAAAAAGTATAAGAACTCTAAAAAATCATCTGATTTCTAACGTTATGTGGATGCACGTTCTAGATTTATTGTGCTTAACGCACAATGTTATAAAGACTATTCTAACCGTTGTAGGCTTCAATTCTCGCACAATCCTAAGCAGTTTTAAACGTTTGTTAACTCTTAACGAAAATCTTCTACTATGCCCTTTGCTGTGCGGTATGGTAAAGCGAAAGCAAACACTGATCAGGCCATAGCCGATCTGTTTGCCGAGTTGTTTACGTCAACCTACTCGTCTTCCAGCTTCTATCAGTTGAATGGGTCTAATTGTATATTTAGCCCTGTAATCACTGTAAGCTCTCTCCTTTGCGATCTTAACTCTGTTAAACCTGTGTATGCACCGGGTCCCGATGGAGTACCAGCTTGTGTACTTAGGTTTTTGTGCTGATTCACTTTGTAAGCCTATTCATAAATTATTTGAATTGTCTCTTGAGTCATCCTCATTCACTGTGTTGTGGAAGCAATATTTTTTCATTCCTCTCCATAAAAAAGGTAATAAGTCGGATGTTGAGAATTATAGGGGTATTTCCAAGTTGTCTGCAATTCCTTTTGAGAGAATTATGACCAGGGCTGCAAACCGGCTATGAACCGAACCTTAAACCAAACCAAAGTTCAAAAATTTGCTAAACCTGAACCGCTTCCGAACATAAATTTTCGGTTCGGTACAAAAAATTAAAGACATTCTGAACTCTTGCCAATTTGTTGTTATGAATATTGTGCTACAAAGATTCGAAATCATTAAGAAAGTATAAAGGAATTTTAATATAATTTCCAGAAATAAGTAATAATAGAATTAATGATGTCTTTGATGGCACAAATAGAGAACCGATTAAATTAAACATTTTAAAGATTTTGACAGCCTATTAATGTAAACAACTTAATGCTATTGCGCTAACTGTCTTATCAGTACTATGATGTCTCAGTTGATCAGGTCTTAAAATTTGTTTTGTCTTAGCAAAAGTACAGAAATTCTGAATACTACAGTCGAACTTCTCTATTACGAGCTTCCATACAACGAAGTTCTCTATATAACGAATTCGTTTCCTGAACGCTGCAATTTCGTATTTCTTTCTCTATACTACGATTTTTTCATTATAGCGAAGTTTTTATTGGTGCCGTTGAGATTCGCTATTTGGAAGGTAGACTTTATTTTGAATATTAATCACATAAATTGGATTTTTATTAAACTTGCGCCGAACCAAGGTTCGAAACAAAACCTTCGCCCAAAAACCAAGAACCTAAAATTTCCGAACATCAACCATTAGCAAATTTCGGTTCGAACCCGCGAATCGGAGCTCCGAACAAATTTATTGGGTTTGCAGCCCAGATTATGACACCTCAATTGCAACATTTATGTAGTTCCAATATTTCACCCTATCAACATGGATTTGTGAAGCGTCGATCTACTACCACTAACTTATTAGAGCTTACATCATTAGTGATCAAAGGGTTTTTATGTAAGATGCAAACTGACGTAATTTAGACTGATTTTAGTAAGGCTTTTGATTCTGTTAATCACTCCTTGTTGCTTCATAAACTGAGTTTAATTGGTATTCCAACTAACCTTCTTAATTGGATCTCTGATTACCTAAGTTCTAGAACACAAAAAGTTCTACTTTGTAATTCTTATTCAAAACTAATCCAGGTTACCTCTGGGGTACCCCAAGGTAGTCACTTGGGTCCATTGTTTTTACTCTCTTCATAAATGATCTTCCGTCTGTCTTGACTCACTCTCGTGTGCTTATGTACGCCTATGATGTGCAACTATGTTTAACATATAACGATTTGGTTTCCCGCTATAATTTGCAAGCTGACTTGGATGCATTTCAGTCTTGGTGTAAAGATAATCTATTAAACCTTAACAGTTCCAAGTGTAAGGTTATGACATTTTACAGGAGCTTGCCACAATTCTTCACTTAGCCTATGCTTGATATTGTCCAGTGCTTAAATGATTCAGCCAATGAGGTAAATGGTAATTCTTGATCACCGACTTAAATTTGACTCTTATGTTACTGCTACTGTTTGTAAGGCCAGGAGTGTTCTTGGGTTTATTAAGCGCTGGTCGAAGGAATTTTATGATTTTGTACACTTCTCTTGTCCGTCCGATTCTCGAGCATGGATCATGTTTGTGGTCTCCGCAATATTCGACCCATCAAGATAGAATTGAATCTGTGCAAAAACAGTTTTTATTGTTTGCTCTTCGTGGTCTGGGCTGGAATCCTGAGGTCCGTTTACCATCGTACTCTAGTAGACTTCTTTTGATTAATCTTCCCTCCCTTATTAACCGTATAGTTATGCTTGGAGTAATCTTTATACATAGAAATAAATCGACTCAACTGAGTCGGTTGGCCAAATTAAAATCAACGTTCCTATTAGACCGACTCGTCATTTTATCCCCCTATCACTAAATCGTTGTAATACTAACTATTACAACTCTGTGTTGATTACAATTTTGCCTGGGGTTGGCGTGTAACAAGCTTGGGCTTGGTGTCGCATGGGCCACTTGAACGTACTGCGCATTGTACGTCAATGTCCAACCAAACCACAGCGAAAGTTTTGTCATTTGTTGAGTTAAGAACTAAGAAAATGTTGTTCATAATTCTAAAAAATCCAAATTTATTAAAATGCTTTTGTATGAGTGTGATGGTGGTATATATGTAGGTAGTAAAGTGACAAATTTAAGAAAACATCGTTATATTTTTATATCTTCTGGCCAGGCAAAACCACGCTTTTATTTTGGCTCCGGTTGTTGGGGCGCTTCCTTCCTTCCTTCCTTCCGGTACCATAGCTGGGAAAAGCGGTGACGATGTTTGGACTTGATCGACGCATTGAGGTTGCTGTTTATAGGCTCATCAAGCTCCACCTTCATGACAATATTTAAATCTCAATCCTAGACGTTGGCGAGAAGAATTCGCTGGAAACCAGGATAACGAGGACCCAACAGCTGTACCTATCAAGACCAATTTTAATAGTACTAGCATAGTATTAAAAATGGTCTTGAAAGCTACATCTGTTCGGTTCTCGTTGTCCTCGATTCCAGCGAATTCGTCTCGCCAAGGTCTAGTATTGAGATCAAATCGTCATGAAGGTGGTGTTTGATGAGCCTATAAAAAAGGAACCACAATGCATCGATGAAGTATAAACATTGCCACCGCGTTTACCATCAGTGGTTCCGCTGCCTGTTACTAGTGATGAATTTGGTCTTCATAGGTACAGCGGGGGGGGTCCACGTCAGCCTGCCTTCCAGTGAATGCTCCCCAGGATCCCAGGCGATGGCTGCTGCTGTTGCTGGTGTTATAGCTGGCATCATTCAAGTCCAAGGCGTCGGCGTGGTACCTGCGTTGAATCTCGCGTTGAGGTATCGAGCCGATTGGTCCAATGATCTCCATTATCTCTGTGGAAAAAGCATAATAAAAAACCAAATGCAAATTAATTAATTTTCACTTAACGCGTTTCACAACACTGACAGCTGTCAGCGAGAAAGAAATAGCAACATAATGACCCAGCATGACAAACAACCACACAAAGTTGAAGTAAAAGTTTTAAGTCAGCCAACCACGCACTCGTTGCTTGCGCAAAGGAATAGCTCACGAGAATACGTTCTACGTGTCCATAAGCCTGCATAAAGCAACAACAATTTCATATGCGTGCTCTCCTCCTGTTTCTTTCCGAGCTAAGGTTTGTTGTTGGCGCTTGCAGACTGCAACAACAACATCATATGCGACTCTCTTCTCTCTCTCTCTCCTATGTCTCTTGCAAATTAAAAAGCAACGACCACACACACACACAAACAAAAATCTGTTTCCTCTTTCTATTTCTTGTTGTTATTTTGTGCATTTGCATTGGCATTCACGCGCCCTTTTGCTCTTTTTGGGCACCCCTGTTTTTAAGCCAATTGCCAACAAATTGATTTATGTTCAAGAATGTTCCAATTATCCTTATCGAGTTTAAGAACAAAATGTATGCTGCATGCATCACTATGAATTGAATTACCGAGGCTATATTTCCACTTCCACTTACCTTTTTGTGAATACCAATTTGTTTTTGGAATTATTCTTCTTATTTCTTTTCAATTTTAATAAATTTTTTTCTTCTTACAGCTTTACACAGCTGAATTGGTTGGCAGGCAGCAAGCAAGTGGCCGACAGCGAGCGAAAGGAAATAGAGATGATACTTCTTAAGTTCTTAAGTATCGATAGATGTCATATCGATATGTTGGGTAGTAGTGCTGGCTGTACTGTGACAATTTGTGACATAATTCAAAATTGTTCACATTGGCGTAACAGAAAGTGATTTCTGTGACAAGGGCCGGTAAGGGCACAAATATTTAGTGATTTGATGATTGCTGCTGATGGCGGTTTTTGGGATTCCAAGCGGTCATAGCAAAACTGTCATGAGGTAGCCTTTGTCAGCTCATTGAAAATAGGCAAAGAATGCTGATTCTTGAATTGAGCAAATTCGTGAAATAGCTATTCTGTCAACCAGCCTCCTTTGTGGTGTTGGGCGTCTTCTGTTTTAGAAAAGCTATGAACAAAATCATAACTTATTGACCTAGAGCTTGCTAAAAAGTTCTACGATTAATAATAATAGGTCACTAAAACAATCACATTGTAAACTCTATATATTATATTTAATTTAGAAAATTTCGAGTTTCTATGAATCATTCGACCTACACATCCCACTGACCTGTCTTCAAATGCCAACTATTAAATCTTCACGATAATCTAGACTCGTCAAGTTTTTCAAACTTTCGCGATTTTTTTGTACCAATTGACTTTTACATCCTATTTACCCGTCTACAATTGCCATCAAATCTTCTTAATAATATAAACTCATATGACAAATTTGCAAATTTCGCAATCTTTTAAAGGGTATTCTGCTATTCGGGGCGGAGACGAATCCAACAAATCAGAGATCATTAAAATCGGACCAGCCGTTTTGAGTTATAAATAGTGATACTAACCCGTCTTTGTTTTACTAAGATAGGGGAAACAAATTCGCCCTCACATCTACGAAGAAAATGTGTGGTATTTATCTATAAATTTTCTTCAACAATACCTTATCACCCAATTGGTCAGAATCCAGAAAAATAGCAGGGAAGAGGTAAGAAAACTTGCTCACCATTTCCTCAAAATCCATCTTGAATTTCTCCAATGATTTTGTTCATCGACTAGAAAAGTTTTCGCATTATGCAAAACATGCAATAAATATGCAAAATATGTAATTGTAGAAAAAATTGATAAAAATGGCGAAATTTGCAAAAATTCTCATTCTTGAGCTTAGATAATTATAAAGAATATATAGATGGCAGATATAGACGGTTAAATGAAAGTTGTAGACCGAACAATTGAAAGGTGTACCTTGAAATTTCTAAAATATTGGGAAGTTTCTAAATTGTTCATTCATTTCAGATTTTTATGAAGATATTATAGACGGCTAGAGTACACGGGTAAATAAAGAAGATGTGGAAAAAATGGTCAAGAAAATCACAATTTTCAAAGGACCTAATACCGAACTCGGTATTAAATTTGGAACATTTGTCTATAAAATGGAAAGTAACATAACATAACATAATGGAAATAATTGAAAACTTGGCTAGTGAGGATGAAATGCTTTTGCCATCATCGGGTATACATGGGATACATGGATCGACTCCTCTTCGGACGAGACAATTATTCCCATTTGAATGAATCATTAGCTAATCTATTGTAACGTTTCGGGTGTTTTTGGGAGTCTGACGTGCCCAAGGCAACTCCTGTCCAACTGAAAGAATTTTTTCGAATGCTCGCGGGTGCATTTTCCGATAGCTATCGATAAATATTGCACAAGGCTGCCACATTTTTGGGGCAGCACTGATTTTTTTAGGTCGTAAAGTCTACGACCGTCCCAAATTCAAAGTCAACTGCCATAATTTTGTATGGCCGGACGACCAGTCTCAGGCAAAAAATACCAAAAAATGTCGTAGAACCGCAGTGTAAACAGCGTAGAAGATAACTATGAAGGTTGGATAGATGGCAATTGAAGACGCGTATATAAGAGGCTTAGACCAAAAACTGCGAAATTTGTAAAATTTGCACTTGAGTATTTATGAAAGCGCTGGCGTTGGAAAATAAAAAAAACTTTGCCAGTTTTTCGTATAACCTAATATTTTTATGAAGATTTTATAAAAGGCAATGTAGACGGGTAAATAGGAGTTGTAGATCGAACGGTTAAAGGAATCGCGAAATTTGGCAATTTTTCATATGACCAAACATTATTATGAAGACTTAATAGATGACAATAGTAGACGGGTAAATGTAGGAAATGTAGACTGAACTGTCCAAAAAATCGTGAAATTTGCAAAATGTTATGAGCTTTGGGAATCATTAAGATTTGATAGACTGCAATGGTCCAACAAGTTGCGAAATTTACAAAACTTTAGCATGAGATAGATTATAATGTAGACGGGTCAATTGACGGGTCAATTTCAAGCGGACCAAATTTCCGGATATATACAAAATTTTATGATTAGTTCATATTATCATGAAGATTTAATAGTTGGTAATTAAAGACGGGTAAATAGGAGGTGTCGGCCAATCGGCTTAAAGAACTTTTAACATTAGCGAAATTCTTATATGAGTTTAGATTGACACGAAGACGGGTAAATAGGAGGTGAAGATCATACGGACCAAAAACTCGAGAAATTTGAAAAAAAAAAAAAATGTTAATGAGTTTATCATGAAGATTTGGTAGATGGCAATTGTCCATTAAGCTTCAATTCTTTGCTATATGTTTAAAATTCTAAAGGGGGCGCAGCAACGCACGCCTGCTATGTAAATATGTATTGCAAAACAGTTTGATGGCAAATCTCTTAGAAATTTTTAAATTAAACGTGTGTTTTTATCACTCAGATTATCAAACAGATTTGCTACCAAATCAGAATATGTTGAGCACAGAATCATTATCAGCTATGCTCCCATTTTCGTTTTCGCAAAAATGTTTCGATTTTTAGTCCAAATTTGGTCCAAAAATCGGTTTGAAATCGTAAAAGTTTTGCGAAAGCGAAAATGGGAGCATGGCTGTATGTTATTTCATAAAAAATAGTTTTTTTTGCATATGTTGCATATTCTTATTTTTTTGATTAATAAAAATAAGATGAGTACAATCAGAACTTAAATCAAACATGCGGTTCAAAATATGCAAAATCCGATGTCTAATAATAAGATTACACAAAAATATTCATTTAAGAGTGTCATCAAGACATATTGTTTTCGAATTTGCCGCCGCTAAAATTTGCTGCCCCCTCGCTACGCCACTGTCTTCTGGCACTTTGCTTTTTTAACTTTTACGCCGATTGTCAATCAGATATTTGGTCACACTAACAGCTGTTTGCTTTCAGTAAATCTAAATGCCACTTCCTTGTCTAAATCTAAATACCATCTTTGGTTTAGACTATAAAATCAATCAAAATAATAATTAAAGCAGACGTGGAACTAATCCTCAGTTGGCTTTAATTAATCCGGCTATTGAAACAGACGAGAAAGCTAATTCCAAAAAAAATTTTCATAATGAAGCCTTATTCAGATGTGCCCAGCGTGCGCATTTTATTGCTTGGTGACAAAGGTGAATTTTTTAAATAAAACCACAAACAAAACTTACATATATTTTGAAACCATTTCAGGTGTGGGTAAGACCACTTTATCCAATTTGCTGGCCAGCTGCGATAATACACCCACTCCTGAATCAAGCACCGCGGGATGGCAATCGTCTTGGGGGCTGCAAGTCCGCCTACATGAATATGCCAGCCGTGAGGGTATGCCAACCACTTCCGCTTCGCCAGCCAAAGGCGAGATTTTATATTTTGTGGAGATTTATGATCTAAATAGTTCGTTGAAAATGCCACGGAAGCATCGAAATCACCTCTATCGCAGCTTAGATGGCATTATATTAGTTTACAACTGTTTAGATGTGAAAACCCATGATAATCTGCACGATTGGCTGTATGAGCCACTAAAGCAAATCTCCAAGTATCGGCATAAACGTGAGAGACCCATACTAAGGCGTCAGCATGTGCCCTTTTTGGTAGTGGGCACAAGAAAGGATAAGTTGAAGAATCGACGCCAAAAACTTTCAGGTGGTATAGCCCATCAGTTGGGGGCAGAGGAGCTGCTACTGGATTGTCTCGATGAAGAGAGTTTGGGCCCCAAGACGGAGGAGGATGGTAAAATACGTCGTTTTCTGGATCAAGCGGTGGAGTTCAAACAACAGTTTCCACTAAAGAAACGCCATTAAGTACATTTTTTTTCCATATTTACTAAAAAGCGGTGGAGTTCAAACAACAGTTTCCACTAAAGAAACGCCATTAAGTACATTTTTTTTTCCATATTTACTATAAAATATATATGTATGTATATATAGAAATATATTTTGTATGATTTATTCATAAACCAAGAGTCTTTTGCTTTTTTTAGACGAGGGGGGGGGGGGGGGGGGGGGCAATTGCATTTGATTTACGCCCAGGAAATGCAAATGCAAATGGTATACCGATTGGGCTCCATAACGATAAACCTTTTCCAGACCCAAATCTTTGGCCACCTTGCGTTCCACCAGCATCAAATGTAAAAGCGGCAATATTCCGGGCAATGACCGCACTTAGTTCACTGGAACTAAAGTAGTCTTTATACCGAAGGCTGGCAAACCAAATGACTGTAGGCCAATCAGCCTATCCTCTTTCCTGCTCAAAAATCTAGAGAGACTTATGGACACCTACCTACCTAAGGCAGACTATAAACCCCTCACTTTTAGTACACACACAAGGTCAACTGAAACCGCCCTACACTCCCTGGGGTCTCAAAGACCTAGTGCCATCACCTCTGCCTTGTCGAATGTGGGAGCGGATACGCCACTGATTGGGTTCATCGACCAATTGCTAACCAGCAGGCCGATGTACTCGCAACTTGGAGTCGTTACCGCTCACAGATTTGTAAGCAGAGGCACTCCCCAAGGAGGTGTTCTCTCTTCGCTACTATGGATCGTGACAGCTAGCCAACAACTTCGGTTCATGGATGTGGAGGGACACGTGGTGGTGGCCTATGTGGACGACATTGCAATTTTTAAATGTGGAACATTCCCACAAACGCTGAAAACACTAGCTCAGTGACGACATCTTGCGGTTTGGGGGTAAGCCCAGAAAAAACGAAACTAGTACTTTTCATCAGGAGATACAAAATGCATAATCTTATCCCAGGAGTAAGCCTAACGTTTGGACACAATGCCACATACTTGGAATGACAACATAAATGACCGCATAAAAACTAGCACTAGGACGAGCTCCTCTCAGAGAAGAGCACAATAGGGATGCCTATGGCTAGCTACAAGCTTCACACAAAAGCCAATACACTGCGCCTCGCTACGGACAGGTGGAAAAACCTATCCTCCTGTTCGGTTGCAAGATTAACGTGGCCAGGCATTTAACCTAAAGCGTACTAACACACTTTTGCGTTACAGAAGGGAACATACATAGCTCTTCAGGTAGGTGCCCTGGCAGGCCACTGTCTTATTTGGCAGACACGCAGCACGCCTAGGCGTAGCACACCATGATTTCTGGAATCGGTACAACACCTTCTGTGCCATTGTCCTGCTCTGAATAGAAGGAGACTCAGGATTAACCAATCTCTCGGAGACATTCGAGCTAGAGATCCCAGCTCTACTTAAGTTTATGCTGTCCCCACACTGGTTCAGTATGGACCCCTCTCGGGACTAAAAGGGTTAACTGGGAATATATGGCATCGCAACGGGTCCATGTCGCTCTATGCCATCGCAACCTAACCCAACCCAGTTCACTGGCCAAATCCATATTAAAGGGCAACATATAGTAGGGACAGACATTGGCTTTGCTGCGTGGCAGTAAGTGTTTCAATGGCCTGCAGATTTTTGGGCCAGATTCAGCTAAAAACAGAGGGAGAAAGAGATATATAGATGAAGATTTGGAAAGCCCTGAAAGTACTTACAATATAGGGGCAAAGTGCGATTCAATATAGTCGCAAAGGTAATATACTTGGACAACTTTAGCAGTGTGGCCATTTTGGTATTCGACTGTGTCCAACCACATATGCAGGAGGCCGAATCCGTTTTCTCAGCTGCCTACTCTTCCTCGGGCGCCAGGTCCAATGTCTGAGTCAGCACCTTAATGCAATGTCGTATGCTCCTTATGCAGACATTGGATTTTGTCATTGGGTGTCATTATCGGCGTGGAGGACACTCTTGCGATTCATTGTATAGATAAACATCTATCATGGAGGCTCATTCATGCAATTGGAAGAGCTGTACTCTCGGTCCTGATCTCCAACAAAGCGCAACTGGAAAATTAAAAAAGTCCCAACTAGAATTCTCCTTTTCAACCCTATTCTACTTACCTCGCCAAAAATATGTGCATGTCAGGCAAAAAGGTATTACGCGCATATAGCTTGGACACCGGAGGTGGCAACCAATGACTTGCTGTCACAAACAGGAGTAAAAATACAACACCCGTATGAAATCCGGAAATCTTAAGAAATCAACAAATTTCGCTTCTCTTTCACACACAGAGCTAAGCCCGAGTGTGACCGTCCATGGCAAACAAAACATTTAAAATGACAAAAAATAATTCAATTTATTATTCGCAAATTAGTAAAAAAAAAAAAAAAAAACATGTTTATATTAATGACATATGTAAGTGATATGCTAATGGCAAACGTAAAGCTTATGTACGCTGATCGTATAGTTTATTTCTTTTTGGATTCAATCTCCAATTGCTTGTAGAAAATCTTTTGCAGCTTATCATCGGGGTCTTCCTCCTCCTCTTCGACTGCCTTCTTCTGCTTATCATCAGGGTCCTCCTTCTCGACTGCCACCTTCTTCTCTTGTTCGGAGCGTTTCTGATTGAAACGCTTACGCTCAAGCTCACGAAACTCACGACGTGCTGCCGGCGGAGCGCCCTGAGGATTGCGTACGATTAGATTTCTTTCACAATAATTTATGGGATCATAGGTGGGGACGTCTGGTTCGTCGTCCCAATCTTCATTGCTCTTAAAAAAATCGCGAGGAGCAGCTCGTGGTTCGACTGGTGGCTTTTTATCGGGATTTTGATAGCGTACAACTGCCAAACGATTGGGGCACTCCACAACATGTTCCTGACGGGAGATAATTTTCAAAATACATACGTTTTCTTCTTCTTTATACAAATGCGACTTACCTTCATGCTTTCCACGGTCAGAATATGGGTACTGTTAAATGGGCATGTCACCAACTTGGTGCTGGGATGATTGCGAGCACAACGAACCAAGTGCACGGCCAGGCGTGTGGGCAACAAAAGGTGGACATTGTCATACGGACAGACAACGTATTTTTCTAATGGTATCTCGGGTGTAGTGGCTTTCAAGGTGTTATTTTCCATTGCGGCCAATTGAAATAGAAAATTTCCGAAAAATTGCTGACACAGCTGCCGATCCGCTTCGTGGGAGAACTCCAAATGAAATGAAAATTCTTAGAAATATGCTGAATAACGGTGAGCTCAGTGTGACCGCACTTGTCTAAAGTCAAAATGCTGCAGTAATGTGAAATCAGGTTTTTTTTTCTGTCAAATCTGACGCTCTTGAAGGCGGGAAATCAGTGTTGCCAACTTTTGCCGAGAAAAAAACCCGCTTTCGGCGGGACGAAGAGGACAAAAAAGTTGGAAAAAAAGCGTATGGTTTTTCTTATTATTTTGTGCAATTATATTTTCAAAACATCATCAGAGTGATGATTAGCTTTAAGTTACTAGGAAGGACCTTATAATCGACGTAGCATTTCACATGTCGACGTAACCCGTATCTGTAACTACACATATAATATTTTTAATGTAATATTCGAATTTCAGTTTCACTAATGTCCAATATCTTATACATAATATTGAGTTAAGAGTGCTCACCTCCATTAGATTTCTGAGTTTTGATTTATTGTAAAATTAACCTGACTGAATACACGCTAAACTTCAGCGTTGAACCATCACAAGAACCACATCTGAATCGCAATTAAGGCTAACTCAAAAAATGTTTCATTACCTTCAGAGCTTTGGAAGCGATTTCTTTACTTCAAATCTTTAGTTTCATCTTTGTTCTCCCATTTTACTAAATGTATATCATTATCATTATATCTTCCACGAAAAATACTTCCAAAATGGTAACAAATTTACTTCTCGTTACTGCTTGTTACTTTACAACTGCGTATAGGGCTTAAACTGAAATACAATGAATTTGAATGAAAATCGCAAAAGTAGATCAGTGCCTGAGATTAAGTTGCTTTATAAGTTTAACTTAGAAATTTGTGAAGCAGTGTCGAATAGATTTCTCCAATTCTCCAAGCTATCCATATGAAGCATAAGTCTTTGAAAACAAATTTCTCGATATCGTCTACTTGTATTATATTACTATTATTATCTGATGAAATAATCCATTTTTTTTTAAGGTTGAAGTTTAGTACAGTATACATTGTTATATTGTGCATTTGCGATAACTGGAGTAAACTCAAGAGGTATCAGATTCATATTTGCGGAGCCAAGCCTTAAACTCCGGGTTCTGCAGCCAGATTTTAAGACTTTTTTGTTTGAAAACTTTTGGTATTTTTGTCAAACGATCTGTAAACTTGGCTAGCACTTTGGTATAACCGTTTCCTGAACGTTAGAATTAGGCAATTAGGGTCGATAAATGACTGAAAAAGGTGACAAACTATCGATTTGCTTATAAGTTTTGCAATTGACTCGAAAATAAAAATAAAGCTGAAGAAATCCCGCTTTCCGCTGCTTCTAAATTTTTCCCGCAATACGGTTTTAAAAAAAACTGGAAATGACGGGAAAAAAGCTGATTTGGCAACACTGCGGTATATATGGATTTTGTTAAAACCCTTTTAGCTTCTTTAGGTGTTGCCTAATTTATGCAAAACTTACAAAAATAAAAGTGTGAATGTGGTTAACACTCACGAGGCTTTGATGTGAAACATGATGCTGAATTTAAGGGCTTAATTTCACAAATCACAGGCTCTCTCAATGGTATAAAAATAAATTAATCACTGTTTAGTCACAGTGTAGTCACTGTTTAGTCACTGTTAAGTGTTAAGTAACGCTGCATGACGTCAGCAATTCTCATCGTCAATAACACAAGGCAACAAAATTAGACTTTTTCCAGTATATTGAAGGGTTGGTGGTGATTCTAAATGATTTTCATGTGCCGATAACGACTCTGTTTTCACAAATGGTCCATCACATCGAGATTTTTTTTAGTAATTTGAGCTAAAAGTTTCAAAAAATGCATATTTTCAGCCTTTTTAAACGCGTTTTGCGGGGAACCTTTGTTTCTTTTGACATTTCAAAAAAATCAAAACAATCACCACGAACTTTTCAATATACCAGACCGTTTTGCCTAGTGTAATCGAATCGAAGCTTCGCATTTTCATTATCGATGGCATTGCCGTCAGTTTACAAAAATAGAGAAATTAAATGACCCATTTCTACTGGAATTTTTTTTAGTATAAATCAAAAATCGATTTGAAATATGTTTTTAATTTGAATTTTTTCGGTATTCCTACCTACCAAATCTCGAGGAAGAAACGTTAGATGGAGTCAGGAAAAGTATGAATCACAAGGTTATTGAATCCCCAATAATCACATAGAACATTGTTTTCAAATCGAGCAAAAATATTTGAAAAAAATTGATTATTTTGCTCGAAAACGCACGAAATTTCTTTTATTTTAGGGGGGAGGGACAAATGTTGTACATTTTTCATTAAAAAAAAACTAAAAATATTTTTACCATTCATTTTTTGATTATACGTTTACTAATAATTCATGGACATGGCTAAATCGACTCGGCTGTTGATGCTGATCAAGAATATATGTACTTTATAGGGTCGGTTATATTTCCTTCTCCCTGTTACATACATTTGCACAACTGCATGATCCCCTTTTACCCATTTTCAATGGGTATGGGGTATAAAAACCTACCTTATCAGCTAGGATCAAGTCGACAAGCGAGAGACAGAAATCTGCTTCGGCGCCAAGCGAGTCTCGCAATGAATTTGTTGTTTTAATTTACTTAAATGCAACATATGCTTGCGCGTATCGGCGCCTCGAAACGAGACAATTTTCTTATGCGTCTGAATGACGCTTGTTGCCAAAAAAATAATTCTCAGATCAATGGCAGCATGGTCATTCATGCTATTTATCGTGGTTCAGTATTGTCATAATCATAGTTATGTAGTTATGTGTGGTCATTTGTGGTCTTAAAAATTCGTTTCTTAAGTATTTATGTCCGTAAAAATAGCGTCGAAAAGTTTGCGTCGATTTTGGAACGGTGGAATATGGAACACAAAGGCATTTTTTGTTTTTTGATTTATTTCTTAATTATTATCTAATTTTAGAATCTGTAAATGCTATATTGTTAAGAATTGAATAAACTATTGTTTTAATTAACTTGTGGTTCGATTTAAGGTTTGCAGGTATTAAAAAATCGAGTTGAAAAAATGGCACCCTACATTTTGGGTCATGGCTCCACTTTTAGGAGATGTGCCACAACAAGCCGTATACCATTTTAAAGGATACACTTTTAAGAGTGTTTTAAAAAACCGTCTGAACAGTTTTAGAGTGGACCAACCTCTTGCTTTTCCCCATACAAAATCATACAAAAAACTACTTTTATACATCAAGCCCTATAACTCCGGTTTTAGGAGATGTGCTCAAATACGCCTTGCACCATCATGAAGGACACATATTCAAGGGTATATACAACAAATTTGATCCAAATTTGAAAAAATGCTTTTAAGTGGAGGTGCCTTGGCTAGATATTTAAAAATCACAAGAAGGCCGCCAGTTCATAAGCCGGAACCAGTCTTGGAACTAGCTATAAAAACAGTGCTTGTTAAGTAAAATTAAGTCAAATTAAGTCTTTGTGAACAACAAAAAACAAGTCTCAATAAAATATTTCATTTCGAGCCAATTTACTTGCTAAATTTTTGGTTATAAACTAGACACTTTCCCTGCAGGGTAACTCGTTGGAAACTCTCGCTTAACAACACTCAAAATGCTCGAAGCTTCCAGGGCGACTGAATTTAAAATCATCGTTATCGTGTTATCGATAGGGCACATTGGCATAGCATTATATACGACGCACACGTGGTTCGACATTTTTCCAATTTTGTCAAGTATATTCTTTAATTAGCCATGGCCGACGTTGCAGAAACCATTAACACACCTGTGCAGGAGGAGGTCCAGAATGGTGATTCCCCTCCTGCTAAGAAGACGAATGCTGAAGTAGCAGCTGCAGAAGAAGAGCAGGCCCCAAAGAAGGAGAAGTCTGAGTCGTATGTCAGCAAAGCAGAGCTCGCCATCATAGGCCAACTGGAGTATTACTTTGGAGATGCCAATCTGAATCGTGACAAGTTTCTGCGTGAGCAGATTGCCAAAAATAAGGATGGTTGGGTGCCACTCTCCGTACTCATCACCTTCAATCGTTTGGCTTCGTTTGAGACAGATTTCAACAAAATCATCGAGGCTGTGAATAAATCCGATGAGGGTCTGCTGCAGGTCAGTGCGGACAAGAAGAGCTTGCGCCGTCATCCTGAACGTCCCCTACCTGAGCGCAAGGAGATACAGGAGCGGACAGTCTATGCCAAGGGATTTCCCCTAGACACGCAGATTAGTGAGCTGTTGGACTTCTTTGCTGCATACGAAAAAGTACCACATCTTACCATACGCAAGTATTATGACAAGACCACCAAATCATATAAATTCAAGGGCAGCATTTTCATAACATTTGAGAATAAGCAGCTGGCGCAGTCATTTCTGGAGATGGATAAGATCGTGTTCAAGGAATGCGAATTATTGCGCAAATGGCAGGTGGTCTATCTGAATGAGAAGCAGTCGGAGCTAGGCATTGTGTTGCCCAGAAATGCCGTCGTGGTGTTCGAGGGTGCCCCAAAGACCGCAACGCGCGATGAAATACGCAAGGCGTTTGAGAAAGTCAAAGACTTTGACATAGTCTACATTGGGTTCAACAAGGGGGATACCAAGGGTTCAGTGCGTTTCACCGGAGCGGATGCTGCCGAAAAGTTCCTCAAAAAGGTAAAGCATAACATGCTCAAATTCAACGATGAAGTCACTTTGACAATACGCAAACCCTCTGCAGAAGAGGAAAAGTATTTTCTGGAAAAGGCCGTTGATGCCATAAAGAAACGCCGCGAATTCTGGCGCAACAAAAACTAACGATCTGATCGCAAATATCATGGCGGCGGCGGTGGTGGTGATTACTTGCACTAGCATGGCAACAAAAAGACCCGTGTGGAGTAAGAGTTAAACCAAGATCAAACATTTTTGCTAAAAGTTATATAAAATCATACTTAAATCCATATGTAAATCAAAAAGAAGGAGAGAAACTTACTAATTTATATATTATATATTATAAAATCATACATAAATCCATATGTTAAAATAAGAGAGAAGAAGAAAAACTTACTAATTTATATTTGAAAAAAACCAACTACAAAACGAAATAATTTCCACATTTTTCATTACTTTATGCTACAAAACTACAAAATAAAAACTTATTAAAATCAAAAAAAGCTTCTTAAATCGTGTGTGCCGGTTTGAGAGTTCATAAATTTTATTATTATTTAATGTATGCTTAAGCTCCCTTTACACTTGTCATAACTAAAGAAACTCTCTGACGATAGTGTAAGAGCAAATCAAATATCTCTATTTAAAAAAATTTGCCTTTGCTGAAATAGGACAGGTTCCATTTGATATGTTTGACAACCGACTATTTAGTGATATATGACAAGTGTAAAGGCAGCTTAATAGTTAACACTAAGGCTACAAGGGCGGAACAGCCATAGGTACTGTGGCTTTGGGCTGATTCTTTTGACTTTTTACAGGTGGATAGAAAGAAGGTCTTAAGCGTAAAGTAACAGATTATAGATTTTGTTATATTGAAAGTAATAATAAATAGAGCAAGTGAATAATATCAGATGATTTAAGGAATTTAATTTTATCTAGAAGGTTTATCTAGAAGGTTAGGAAAGAAAGGTGTAGGCTACTAAGTTCAGGTTGTTAATACGCGTTACTTTCACTACGTCTTACAAGTAATACATAAATGGACGGGTCACTTACATTGATTTTTTGCTTAATACATACCTTATTAATATATAACCAAGTTTTTTTTTTGCAAAACAACGAGAACTTTATATTTCACAGTTAAATTAACAAAAACTGCAAAAATGCGGGAATTAATTGATAAGCACTTGCCAAAACATATGTTGTGTTTGATAACTCAGAGCTGTTCAGATATATAATATGTCGGAATGCTTTGAGATAAACTTTTATAAGCTAATCAAAGTATCAGTAGTTGATAAATAAAAAAAAATTAACGCTTTTTCAATGGCCGTTTCGCCCACTGTGCGTCCGTCCGTCTGTTTCTATGTTATCTCCTGCTTCAGTTTTAAAGCTGTCTTAACCAAAATTTGCATGAAGTCTTTTG
Organism: Lordiphosa magnipectinata; assembly: GCA_037044535.1. Lineage (NCBI taxonomy): Eukaryota > Metazoa > Arthropoda > Insecta > Diptera > Drosophilidae > Lordiphosa > Lordiphosa magnipectinata. The sequence continues at coordinate 95,943 of JBAMBO010002459.1, forward strand.
GTACAAAGACGCTGCACATTTGTCGGAACCGGCCGGATCGGATATAGCTGCCATAGGAACTATGGGTCGAAAAAGTAGTTTTAGTTAGAAAAAATGTTTGTTTTCAACGCAAACGTGACCAAACCTCGTATTTATCAGCTTTCTAGGCTTTTACATAATTCCACCAAATCTGATTAAAATCAGTCAACTATATAGTATAGCTGCCATACAAAATATGGTTCTGAAAAAAAGTCCAAGTAGGAAAACCTTTTTTGTTTTTAATGCGATCGCTCCCAAAGTTGGTATTGATTAATAGTATATGCTACCACACAGTTCTGCCAAGTTTGATCCAAGTCGCTGCCAATATAGCTGCCATAGGAACTATCGGTCGAAAAAGTAGTTCTAGTTAGAAAAACTTTTTTGTCTTCAACGCAAACGTGCCCAAACCTCGTATTTATCAGCTTTCTAGGCTTTTACATAGTATCACAAAGTTTTGACGAAAATCGGTCAACTATATAGTATATCTGCCATACAATATATGGTTCTGAAAAAAAGTCTAAGTAGGAAAAACTGTTTTGTTTTCAATGCTATCGCTCCCAAACTTGTTACTGATCAATATCATAGGCTGCAACACACTTCTGCCAATCCAAATCGGATTACTATAGCATGTAGCTGTCATAGGGACGATCGGTCGAAAAAGTAGTTCTAGTGAGAAAAAGTTTTTTGTTTTCAATGGTTGCGTTTAGATACTTTCCAGTTATGATGACTAATTACACTGAACACATCTAACATTCCACATCATTTAGACTTCAACCTACTTTTTATTTTGACAAAACAAAAATTTAATAATAAAAATGGCATAGCAAATAGTTATTAAGCACTTTAACTCATGATGTGGGATGTTAGATGTGCTCAGTGTAATTGGTTTATTATTGTAAAAAACTTGTTACAAATTCGTTTTTTAATGTCTAGTCCATCGCTAGCAACTACTTTTCCCATCTTTCCGGCAATTTTCGGATACCATCTCGAAAAAAACGATGGGTCTTAGGGTCTTATAAACATTATGTAAAACTTTCAAGCAGATCCGACAATATGTTTTACAAAAATAAACAAAAACAAATTTTTCCCGACCCTCTTAAATGAAAAAAATTTTCATGGACCCTCGTATGTTTAAAAAATTCATATTTTTTCTTATTTTAAGCAAAAAAACTTCAAAAAGAGTTATAAAAAGTTTTTAATTTTGCAAAAAATTTATTTTAAAAAAACAAATTGTTCCTGTAAATTTTTGTAGACACGCACTTTGACCCCAATTTCATGAGAACTATTTAACCGATTTTGAAAATTTTTTGTTTGTTGAAAGCTTACACCCAAATGCATCAAATCCATGTTTGAAATCGAGTTGATAATTAGCGACCTTTCTAAATTGTAGAAATTTGAGTATTGCCGGCTCTAGGTCAAGTGAAACACACAAAAATGTATGATGTTTTCCAATATATTTCGGTTGCTCCTCGGCAACCATCTTCAGGGACACTACAAAACAATTTACCAATTACAATTTAACATTGATTCAATCAAAACAAAAAAGAGATTTTTAACATACATTATTTTACACGTCTGCTCCGTTCGGCGTGGAGTTGTATACTGATCTATTATTTGTCAGTAAGTGTCTGTATAGGTCAGCACAGTTTTCCGTGTCCGTCTTGTAGTTAATTCTCTTGTCTGTTGGTGTGTCAATTATATGTAGCATCTCTATAGTGAAACGTTTGCTGTAGTGGTTTTCTTGCTGCAGGATTGTTGTTGCTTCAAAATTCGGCGAGTGTCCGCTATCCATACAGTGTGTCGCGAGCGCCGTTTTTTGTATGGTTGATTGATGTCTGAGTTTGTAGTCCGATCTATGTTGGGATATTCTTGTTTTTAATTTAGATTTTGTTGTACCAATATACAATTTGTTGCAACTGTTATCTGCATTTCCATTGCATGGTATCTTGTAGATCACATTACTCCTGTCGGCTGTGGCTATTTTGGACTTCGTCTTATTGAAGAAGTTTCTCATTGTGTTATTGGGTTTGTGGGCTAGTTGTATGTCATGTTTGTTGAAGCAGCCTGAATGGGCGAACCGTTCAGAAAGTCCCTGTCTGGAAGGCAGTCGCATGTGGAATTTCGAGGAGAAACTTCCGGCAGCAGGAAACTCATACAAGGGGTACAACAGGGAGGAGTACTCTCACCACTGTTGTTCAACCTTTACATAGCTAACCTACCAACACCGCCACCAGAGGTTAAAATAGTCTCCTATGCTGACGACTTCACTAAAATAACGTCAGGCAGGGATGTGAAAACCCTGGAGAATAGGCTAAGCAAATACCTGCCAACACTGGAAAACTTCTTCTCTCTTGGCCACCAAATCTTCTGCCACACTACTCACTACTTGGACAAAGGAAGTCAAGAAGGTGCTTAATGTCCACATAAATGGACATAGCATTCCAACTATCCTCAACAACCCCAAAATACTGGATGTCACGTTTGACTCCTTATAAGTTTTTGAGAAGCACGCAGAAGGAGTGGCTTGAAACGCAAGGAGCTGGAATAAGGTTCACAAAGCCAATTCTTTGGAGGAAAGAAACCATGACCCCTACATACAAAGCGATTGGCAGATCACTACTAAGCTAAGCTGCCCCCATATGGTCCCCAGCCATCAGCGACACACGATGGAGGAACCTGCAAACGGTCCAAAATGCGGCCTTCCGAGTGGCAACAGGATGTCACATGATGTCGCACCCAGACCATCTCCATCAAGAGACAGAAATGCTATCAGTAAGACAGCACAACGAAATGCTCTCCCAACAATTCCTCATAAACTGTCGAAATCCATCACACCCAAACCATAATAGTACCGACGCAGCTATGTGCAGAAGGGACAAACCAGTTCGCTTCGATCTCAGAACGTATTACCCTTCCTTAGAGCGTCTTCTCGGCTCACCACCGATGACACACACCATAAATAATATGCACAACAACGTTGTCCTCGGTTGCAGACCCCCGGCTATAGACCTTACCAAGATCGACAAGATCAACACTCGCACAATTACGCTCCGGAAAGAGTAGGCAACTAAACAGTTATCTGGCTCGCATTAATCCAGACATATTGGATGCCCAAAATGCGGTCAAGGACCACATGACACAGTACACCTGTAAATCCCACCACGCTTACACCCATCCCATCGAGGCAGCCACCTTCCTATAATTGGACTTGGGTTCCTAATATCAACATCTACTAATTTTTCACTCCCTTTTCTTTTTCCTTCCTTTATTTTCATACTACGTACATACTTGTCGACCCAGTCGCTACAACACAAAAAAAAAAATTTCTGAACTTACTTTAACCGATTAACCAGCTTAATATAACCTATATTTTTTGCTTGTCTAACAAATTTTCTTAGGTTTTATGAAAAATTTGCAATTTCCAATATTTCTGACCTTTGATTCGACACATTTCATTTGCTACGCTTGCGCTTTTAGAAGTACTCAATTGAGAATTTGTCAAACTTCGCGGTTTTTTAACAAAATTTGCAAATTTCGCGATTTTTTTGACCTTAACCATGCCCAGTGCCTCGTTACGTTAATGTGCGTTCTAGAACATTGGCTACACTTTTTAACCGATACCGGTTAGACTCTGGTCCTGATCCAGTAAAATGACCAGCTCTATATTACCAACCTACAGACCAGATTTTAAGTTCATAGCTAAAATGACTTCTGAGATATGGCCCTGAACAACTTTTTAATCACTTTCGAAACGGTTTACATACTTGACATATAGCCTATGACTCTTTCCTGATCGCCATGAACATACTGTGAAAATTTCGTAAAGAGCGGTTCAGCGGCTTAGCCGCCTGTAAGGTGAAAATATGCATACAAACATACCTTCAATTTTATATATATGTATATATTTGACATTCGACGAAAAGCATATACATATAATTTGTACAAAGCCCGCATATTTCAATATTCGCTTAAAAAGAAACCATGGATGACGCCCATGGGTCATCATAAAATATCTTCATAATTCTTGATCTATCACAAAAAATTTTTGATAATTTTACTAGACTAAAACCTTGCTATCTTATTTATTTATTTCTATTACAAAAAAGGAGTCAAGTTCTTAGACTTTTTGATCTGTTAATCGAAGACTTAGTTCCCTGTAAATCCCATTTTTAATTCCTTTATCCTCACCCTATCTACCTATATTGATCTATGTGAACGAATTTAGTTCTTTATGTTTCTGGTATATAATATTTAAAATGTTTTAGACTTATTTAACACATTTTCGACATATTTTTGCATACAAATGTGCATATTCCTGATATGTCTGTCTATTTGTCTATTGTCTAAATCAGAAGCTTTCTTCAGAAAAACATAAAATCCTGGGTCTAATGATCAGTCCTTCCAATTCTAAGGAAAGGCGCAGGAGCTGGGATCCTCGGCAGGTCATGAGACTCATTTAAAAGCCTTCTCCTGTAATTTCTCATAGAAAAGATTAAAAAAAATGCCATGAACTAAGGAACTGTAGAGCTTTTACAGCCTCTTAAATTCACTTTATTTATTCATCAAATCATAATCATCTCCATCTAATCGTCCATTAGATCGGGTTCCAAGTGCACCAAGGCATTCACAAGATCAACCATTTCTGTTTTACGTTTAAGCACATTACGCACATCCCTGGTGAAGCGCAAACAGTCGAGTAGTACGAGCAACTTTTGCAGCTCAAAATCATGGGGATCTCCACGAAAGTCTGTGATTTTTATGGAGTTCGTTGGATTGCAGAAACACTCCACGGACGAGTTATCAATAATCAAAATGTTCTCCAAGTCCTCATTGATAATACCCAAGAATTTGCTTGGAACCCCATGAATATCTACGCAGTCCTGCCGATAAAAGCGTTGAGAAAAATATTTCCTCTCAGGGTCCAAATTGTTGAGTACTTTATCGGCATAGCGCTGCGTGGCGGCTGTATAGATTATCACATTGTACCACTGCGATACCTTTTGCAGAAAGTAATCCAGATGCGGACGTTTATACACCCGAAAGACTGTGCCCGTCTGATCGATCGTATCCATGGTGAATTCATAGTCATGTGGTACAGTTGGCATACAGCGTCTGTTCCAAGACGTGCGATAGGCATGCACCAGTGTTTCGTCCATGTCCAGTACTAGAGTTTTACGCTTCACCCGCAGTAAACGACTCCGACTCACGGGCGATAGTGGAGCCTCGCGGTATGCTATGGTCTGGAGTTTACGACAATAACCATGCAAATACTTTGCCAGGAAGAGACTAGTTAGCGCAACACTGAACAACGGGACGCCACCAAGCATTCCATGACATACGTAGTGGAGTATGTCGATTATCCTGAAAAAAAAATTACAATTCCACTTTTTATGCAAGTCACCCAAATTAGAACCATTAAATTTACGTACATGATTCCAAGCAGGCTCCAGCGTAGAAATCTGACCCAGAATTAACATGTATCCAGAAACGAGTAGGAAAACGTAGAGCATCGAAGTTTGTGAAACAAATTTTAAAATTGTAGACACGACAGAAAATTCTTTCAAGCCAATCGAACAATGCTGCTACTTCGCACAAATCTTGGCGCTGTCAACTTATAGCCTGTAGCAGTGTTGGTAAAGGTCTGGGAGTCACGCTTTTTACACAGATCGTGATTTTTGTTTTACTAGCACCAGGAGTGCTTTATTGAGTTATTGCGTTAAGCCCATGATGCAATGAATACAAGGTAGTGCAAACACTTTCTCTATTTCGCATGCGCATAACTTTGCGAGTCTGTGACGTCATTTGACATATAAGCCTTGGGCTGGGAATTTGAATTTTTTAAGTTTTAATTTGATTTAATTTAATTGTTATAATTTTAATTCATTTTCATTTACTTACTTCATTTCAGATATTTTCAGAGTCACACAATCATATAAGAAACTGTAAGGGATAAAATCCAAAAACAAGGTTTTCAAATTTAACATTTTAATGACATATGATGTCACATTAATACAATGTTGCTATTAACTATCTCGCTATTTTAACATAACAGTTTCGAATATTTCGTCAACTAGTCTGTTACTTTTTGGTGTATTTTGCCTCAACAGTTAATAATTCTTTTAATGGAGTCAGAGCGAGGCAAAATGGAATTATACTTTTAAAAAACATTACAAATATTTGTAGACTTACTTATAGTGTAGACTTTGGAGTTATTTGAAAATAGCCCCCAATATGTATCGATATTTAAATCGTGTGTATATAGAAACCCGTGTAAATAGTGACCGAAATCCTAGAAAAACATTCGATTACAATTGAGTTGCTTTTATCGGCAAGTTACGTTAAGGCTTCCATTTCAATATTAGAATTTTCATAACATAATCATAATGGTAAAAGTCTTCAGAATCCTTTGTGTTTGCCAAACTAGAGAACTTCCCTGCCAAATATAATCAAATTATTAGTGAATGGAACCATAGTTTATGCTTTAAGTCCTGCAATCATGGTTATTTAGCCAAATTTTCATCAAAATTTCCGAAATATTGGCAAATAAGGCTGCCTGCACACTGTTTGATACATGACACATGATAATCTAGTAATTCTGCATTTCATCTAGATTCTTTCATAATTTGAAAAGCAATTGACATTTAGAATATAATAAAGAGCAGGACTACTAAACTATCATGTCTCATGTATCAAACAGTGCGAAGGCAGTCTGTGTGAACGTAGCTTTACTGTAGCAACTGTACAACTCAATTTAAAATCATCGTTATCGTGCTATCGATAGCACACACTGACAAGGCATTTTTTGCGACGCACACGTGCCGAAACACGCACGTTATCGTTGTCGTGTTATCGATAGCTTACATTGGCAAAGCATTATTAACGACGTTGACGGTTCTGCAACTTGTAATAAATATTCTTTAATTAGCCATGGATGGCGAAACCATTTCAACTGTAAAGGATGATGTCAAGATTGGCGGTACCCCTCCTGAGAAACCTGCAAAAGAGGAAACCCCAAAGAAGAAGAAGGAGCAGGACGCCGTGGAAGAGAAGGCACAGGCGGAAAAAAAGGATGACTCCCCAATGAAGCAGAAGGAGCAGGACGCAGTGGAAGAACAGGCACAGGCGGACACGAAGGATGACTCCCCACAGATTCAGAAGGAGCAGGACGCCGTGGAGACTCCCGCTGCTGCCGAGTCTGAGGGTCTGCTGCAGGTCAGTGAGGACATGCAGAACTTGCGTCGTCATTCCGGGCTTTCCATACTTGAGCAGCGCAAGAAGATGCCAGAGCCAGGCATTGAGTTGCCCAAAGTTGGTGGCAAACGACATGCCGACGGCGGCGATGGCGATCAAAAGGATGACTGCAAAAAGGCCCGTCAGGAGTAAGAGTTCTCGATGGAAAAAGTAAAACCAAGAGCAAAAATCTCTGCCAATATTTATATAAAATATTTCTTAAAATAAAAAAAACCTATGTTCGTAGCTTCTTAAAATCGTGTGTGCTGGCTTAAAAGTTTCGGAACAGACTGCAGTTCGAGGGTCCCAACAAAAGGAGTTTGGTTCTGGAACGGGTTGTAGCCTTCCGGTCGCCTGGTTTGCAATCCGTCGCAAGCCTTTTCGAAAATACTGTCTATGTGGCTCCAGCATACTAAGAAAAACATAGAGCCGGCCATTTGGAATTAACCTCCTGACCTGCTCATCCAATAACATGAGAACATCTATATTTATCAATCCCAGAAGATGCTGTGGTAGCCTTTTGCTTAACTGAATGGCCATAAGCAACGTTTGGCCACCCCTGCCTAATATTTTTCCATTTTGATCTAGAGAAAGAGTTTGTCTGTCAGTACCAAGTGTGATATGAGTCAGAGTCAGAGATTACATTCTTGACTTGGGTTTCCAATAGTTGATCCTCCGCCCCCTCCCTAAAGTAACTTGAACTGTCGTTGGCCAGCTACATACACTCTCACATACGTAAAAATAACAAAAATATCACTAAATTTTCCAACGATTCCAAAATAAAACCAATCTGTTGTATGGAAAGAACGTGATATGGAAATTTCACAGCAATTGAAACGAACTAATAACTTCATTGTACAAATTTCTAATTGGTAAATGTGTCGTATGATTAATTTTGTCAAATTAACGGGCCCTGGCGCTCCCGTTTAAAATTAAAATAACATGTTTTGATTTTCACAATTATTAATTATACAACAAATATTAGCTTTGGGGATGCCGAGACCTACTATTTTCCATTTTGTCGTTTTGAGGTATTTCGCCTCAAATGAGTCTGACGTTAAGATACACACAATTTTTGAATTGGCCGATACTTTGACTTTAAAACTAAATCACTTTTCTTCTTTAATACAAAGACATCATAAAATTAATTTCATTTTCTAGAATCTAGATTGTTCTAGACGACACACTCTGCGGTGGGTGAGAAGAGTGGAATTGTGCTCCTTTTTTTTAGAAAGTTTCAATTTGGAGTTTATTTTCAGATGAGTTTTTTTTCTTCTTTGTAGGCCCCTTTTTTAGAAATATAAGTTATTTTCTACGTAATTTTTCTAAAAACAATGGATACCTTTTTAACATTATTAAGAAAATTATGTTCAGAAAATATTTCTTGTATTTAAGAAATTGGAATAGGATTTTTAGGGTTTACCCTGTTAATAAGAAATTAAAATATATACTTCAAGGTACATTTTGCCCTAGTTTTAAGAAAGCGATTTTTAGAAACCTTTTTCCTGTATATCAGAAAAATCTCTCGTACTTGTGCTTTTAGGAAAAGTTTTTTTTTTTATTAGTTCAAGAAAACTTTTTTTTAATTTATTTTTTTAGCAGCTACCCGGCGTGCGTTGCTACGCACCCTTTAGAATTTTAAACCCAAAACGAAGAAGTGAAGCTTACTTGACAATTCGCGATTTTTTTACCTTTTGATCTTCACCATCCGTCTTTTTACAAGTTCCATTTTGTCCGTTTGATCAACACCTCTCATTAACACCCGTTCATTTACCCGTCTTCAAGTCAATCAAAACTCATAAAAGAATTTTTGTAAATTTCTAATATTTTAAAACCGATTAACCGACACCTATCAAGACTTTATGATAATCTAAACTCATTAAACAATTTTTGTAAATTTCGCTATTTTTTTTGGACAGTTCAGTCTACACCACATATATATTCATCATAATTTTAGGACTTAAGAAAATTTTGCAAATTTCGCTATATTTTTAAATTGTTTAATTGATACCCGTCTATATTGACATTTCCAAACTTTGCAATATTTAGGTCTGTTCTATCTTACTTAAATGATCAAATGAAAATTTGGCAAATTTCGCGGCTTTTGGTCTACATAATAATCTTAGGTGCTATGAAAATTTGACAAATTTCGCGATTTTTTGGACCGCTTGATCTACAATTCCTATTTACTGTTGGACCGTTTATTCTACTCCTCCTATATTTACCGGTCTACTATGGCCGTCTATAAAAACTTTTTAATAATCTTAGGTCTTATGCTAAATTTGCAAATTTCATAATATTTTAGTCCGTCCAATCTACAACTTTCAATTGAGTACGCCTGCGCTTTCGTAAATACTCAAATGAAAATTTGGCAAATTTCACGGTTTTTGGTCTACACCTCTTGTATACGCGTCTTCAATTACCATCTATCCAAGCTTCATAATTATCTTAGGTTCTTTGAAAATTGGGCAAGTTCGCGATTTTTGGTCCGTTCATTCTACACCTCCCATATTTACCCGTCGACTGTTGCTCGTTTGCTTTTTATCAAAATTTCAAAATAATCTTAGGTTTTATGAAAAATTTTGCAATTTGCAATATTTAAGACCTTCTAAGCGACACCTTTCATTTGCTTACGCTAGCGCTTTCTAAATACTCAATTGAAAATTTTTAAAATTTCGCGTTTTTTGGAAAAATTTGAAAATTTCGCGATTTTTTTGACCTTATCCATGCCCAGTGCTTCGTTGTTATAAGTTAAATGTGCGTTCTAGAACATTGGCAACACTTTTTAACCGCTTTTTAACTGGTACCGGTTCGATTTTGTCCAGCTCCATATTACAAACCTACAAGACCAGATTTTACCATGGATGACGCCCATGGGTCATCATAAAATATCTTCGTAATTCTTGATCTATCACAGGAAATTTTTGATAATTATTTATTTCTATTACAAAAAAGGAGTCAAGTTTTTAGACTTTTTGATCTGTTAATCGAAGACTTATTTCCCGGTAAAACCTATTTTTAATTCCTTTATCCTCACCCTATCTACGCCACTGTTTCGGACCTCTGATATTTAGTCATTCTGCATTCATGCAATTGTTTGCATATATTGATCTAGGTAAAAGAATTTAGTTCTTTACTTGTTTTAGACTTATTTAACAGATTTTTGAAATACTTTTTGGCATAAAAATTTGCATATTTCTGATATGCCTGCTTTATTCGATACGCAATTAAATTTGTCTATTGTCTAAATCCAAAAATTGAGGTATTTAGTGCAGAAATGAAGAGAAACATAAAATCCGGGGTCTAATGATCAGTCCAATTCCAATTCTAAACAGAGGCGCAGAAGCTGGGTGAAACGAAATAAACTGCGGGAAAATATTTAAAAATCCTCGGCAGGTCAAGAGATTCATTTACAAGAATTCTTCTGTAATTTTTAATAGAAAAGATTAAACGAAAATGCCAGAAACTTACGAACTTCAGAGCTGTTACAGCCTCTAAAAAAAACTTTATTCATTTATTAATCATTTGTCATGTTATCTTGCTTCATTAGTTCTGGTTCCAAGTGCACCAAGGCATTCATGTGCTACGTTTTAGCACATTACGCACATCCCTGGTGAAGCGCAAACAGTCGAGTAGTACGAGCATCTTTTGCAGCTCAAAATCATGGGGATCTCCACGAAAGTCAGTGATTTTTATGGAATTCGTTGGATTGTTGGCACACTCCACGGACGAGTTATCAATAATCATTATCTGGGCCAAGTCTTTATTGATAACATCCAGGAATTTGCTTGGAGTCCCGTGATTATCAATGCAGTGGTTCCGATAAAAGCGCATGCAAAAATATTTGTCCTCAGGGTCCAAAATGTTGAGTACTTTATCGGCATAGCGCTGCGTGGCGGCCGTATAGATTATCACATTGTACCACTGCGATACCTTTTGCAGAAAGTAATCCAGATGCGGACGTTTATACACCCGAACGACTGTGCCCGTCTGATCTACCCAATCCGCGTTGAATTCAAAGTCATGTGCTACAGTTGGCATACTCTTTTCTGTGTTCCGAGACATGCTATAGCTAAACACCAGGGTTTCGTCCAAGTCCAGTACTAGAGTTTTACGCTTCAGCCGCAGCAAACGACTCTGACTCACAGGCGATAGTGGAGCCTCGCGGTATTGTATGGTCTGGAGGTTACAATAACACATATTCAAATGTTTTGCCCAGAAGAGACAAGTTATAACCACTCCAAGAGAAAGGGAGTAGAGTATGTCGATTATCCTGAAAAAAAGTTACAATTACACTTTTTTATGCAAGTCACCCAAATTAGAACCATTCAATTTACGTACATGATACCAAGCAGGCTCCAGCGTCACGTATCCTGAAATGAAAAGGAAAACGTAAAGTTAGTAATAGCATCGAAATGTATTAAACAAATTGTATAATTTTACACACGACAGAAAATTCTTCCTTCTTCGTCAATCAGTGTCGAAATCGATTCTGCTGGTTTGTCTTGTGCTCTTGAGTTCTCGGGCTTCTATTTGCACATATACATACATAGATACACATGTATGTATACATACATATGTATGTATACAATAGCTTTCATTAATTTGCTTGCTGTTATTTTGTAAACAAAACGCAAGCACAAATTCTGCCTTCCTGTTGCTGCGCATTTAGATTTGATCTTTCGTTTTGTTTTGTTTTCTTGTATTCGCCTGGCTTTTTGGTCAACCGATCGCGCTCTCTTGTTGTTGTTGTTGTTGGTGTAGTTTAAATCTCTCCCGCTCTACTTCTCCTCATCCCTCTCGCGATCAGTGTTGCCAAAATATGTGGTGCGAAAGTTGCTAAATTTGCAAAAAATAATTGCTAGAAATAGCTTAAAATAGAAAAAAAGTGACTAAAAAAAGTTGCCAAAAGTTAAAACTTTAAAAATGATTGTTTTTAGAAATAATTTCCCATAAAAACCTAAAAAAAAAGTACTTTTCAAGGAGTTAAGACTACAAAAATACTTAAATTGCCGTCTGCAAACAGCTCTGGAGTCAGAATTTCCAAGGTTATTTCGGAGTCCGAGCCGAACCAGAATCGCCGCACAAACAATCATAAAATATATTAGTTTAAAAAAAATTTTGCCTAGTCTCAGTCCTGAGCTGATCAGAAGGGAAAGTTGTGATTTTATCATCTTCCGTGAATTTTTGTCTAGTTAAAATGTAACCTTCAAATGTTGCCGACAAGTCAAAGAGGAGGAGCATTTTCTATATCTGCGAAGTCCATACTTTCGGAATAATATTAAATAATAAAGAAAATAAAATCTCTTTAAACCATGCTTATGCTGAGTTTACATTGGGGCACAGTGCGGCACATTTCAGGGTCACAGTGGCACAGCGCAATGTGAACGGCCAATGCCTTGGCCCAGAAATAGTGTGTCACAGGAACGTGTACTTTTCAATGTGCACACAACTACTCATTCGGCGTCACAGTGGTTCTGTGACCGAGGCGGGCACGTTTGCGCCCACAATTAATTGAACAGCTGATTTAATGAGTTAGCTCAAAATTAGATTTTGAACGTCATTTGAATGTCAAAGTTAACACAACAGCGGCCGAAGAGTAACTTTTTTCTTGAAAAGACCGCTAAGATTGTATCATAACTAAAGCATTGTTCAGGTAGAAATCTGTTATTCTTCTATATTTAGGGCCGTTGTAGTCCAGGCTTTTTGTAATAGGGGTTTTAACCTTATCAAGTGTCTTGTATAACAAATTTCCATATCACGTTCTTTCCATACAAGAGATTGGTTTTATTTTGGAATCGTTGGAAACTTTAGTGATATTTTTGTTCTTTTTACGTATGTGAGAGTGTATGTAGCTGGCCAACGTCAGTTCAAGTTACTTTAGGGAGGGGGCGGAGGATCAACTATTGGAAACCCAAGTCAAGAATGTAATCTCTGACTCTGACTCATATCACACTTGGTACTGACAGACAAACTCTTTCTCTAGATCAAAATGGAAAAATATTAGGCAGGGGTGGCCAAACGTTGCTTATGGCCATGCAGCTAAGCAAAAGGCTACCACAGCATCTTCTGGGATTGATAAATATAAATGTTCTCATGTTATTGGATGAGCAGGTCAGGAGGTTAATTCCAAATTGACTGCTCTATGTTTTTCTTAGTATGCTGGAGCCACTTAGACAGTATTTTCGAAAAGGCTTGCGACGGATTGCAAACCAGGCGACCGGAAGGCTACAACCCGTTCCAGAACCAAACTCCTTTTGTTGGGACCCTCGAACTGCAGTCTGTTCCGAAACTTTTAAGCCAGCACACACGATTTTAAGAAGCTACGAACATAGGTTTTTTTTATTTTAAGAAATATTTTATATAAATATTGGCAGAGATTTTTGCTCTTGGTTTTACTTTTTCCATCGAGAACTCTTACTCCTGACGGGCCTTTTTGCAGTCATCCTTTTGATCGCCATCGCCGCCGTCGGCATGTCGTTTGCCACCAACTTTGGGCAACTCAATGCCTGGCTCTGGCATCTCCTTGCGCTGCTCAAGTATGGGACGCCCGGAATGACGACGCAAGTTCTGCATGTCCTCACTGACCTGCAGCAGACCCTCAGACTCGGCAGCAGCGGGAGTCTCCACGGCGTCCTGCTCCTTCTGAATCTGTGGGGAGTCATCCTTCGTGTCCGCCTGTGCCTGTTCTTCCACTGCGTCCTGCTCCTTCTGCTTCATTGGGGAGTCATCCTTTTTTTCCGCCTGTGCCTTCTCTTCCACGGCGTCCTGCTCCTTCTTCTTCTTTGGGGTATCCTCTTTTGCAGGTTTCTCAGGAGGGGTACCGCCAATCTTGACATCATCCTTTACAGTTGAAATGGTTTCACCATCCATGGCTAATTAAAGAATATTTATTACAAGTTGCAGAACCGTCAACGTCGTTAATAATGCTTTGCCAATGTAAGCTATCGATAACACGACAACGATAACGTGCCGAAACACGTGTGCGTCGCAAACAATGCTTTGTCAGTGTGTGCTATCGATAACACGATAACGATGATTTTAAATTGAGTTGTACAGTTGCTACAGTAAAGCTACGTTCACACAGACTGCCTTCGCACTGTTTGATACATGAGACATGATAGTTTAGTAGTCCTGCTCTTTATTATATTCTAAATGTCAATTGCTTTTCAAATTATGGAAGAATCAAGATGAAATGCAGAATTACTAGATTATCATGTGTCATGTATCAAACAGTGTGCAGGCAGCCTTATTTGCAAATTTTTAATAACCAGGATTGCAGGACTTAAAGCATAAACTATGGTTCCATTCACTAATAATTTGATTATATTTGGCAGAGAAGTTCTCTAGTTTGGCAAACACAAAGGATTCTGAAGACTTTTACCATTATGATTATGTTATGAAAATTCTAATATTGAAATGGAAGCCTTAACGTAACTTGCCGATAAAAGCAACTCAATTGTAATCGAATGTTTTTCTAGGATTTCGGTCACTATTTACACGGGTTTCTATATACACACGATTTAAATATCGATACATATTGGGGGCTATTTTCAAATAACTCCAAAGTCTACACTATAAGTAAGTCTACAAATATTTGTAATGTTTTTTAAAAGTATAATTCCATTTTGCCTCGCTCTGACTCCATTAAAAGAATTATTAACTGTTGAGGCCAAATACACCAAAAAGTAACAGACTAGGTGACGAAATATTCGAAACTGTTGTTATGTTAAAATAGCGAGATAGTTAATAGCAACATTGTATTAATGTGACATCATATGTCATTAAAATGTTAAATTTTAAAACCTTGTTTTTGGATTTTATCCCTTGCAGTTTCTTATATGATTGTGTGACTCTGAAAATATCTGAAATGAAGTAAGTAAATGAAAATGAAATGAAATTATAACAATTAAATTAAATCAAATTAAAACTTAAAAAATTCAAATTCCCAGCCCAAGGCTTATATGCCAAATGACGTCACAGACTCGCAAAGTTATGAGCATGCGAAATGGAGAAAGTGTTTGCACTACCTTGTATTCATGGCATCATGGGCTTAACGCAATAACTCAATAAAGCACTCCTGGTGTAAACAGCTAATAAAACCAAAATCACGCTCTGTGTAGAAAGCGTGACTCCAAGACCTTTACCAACACTGCTACAGGCTATAAGTTGACAGCGCCAAAATTTGTGCGAAGTAGCAGCACTGTTCGATTGGCTTGAAAGAATTTTCTGTCGTGTCTACAATTTTAAAATTTGTTTAAAACTTTTCGATACTCTACGTTTTCCTACTCGTTTCTGGATACATGTTAATTCTGGGTCAAATTTCTACGCTGGAGCCTGCTTGGAATCATGTACGTAAATTTAATGGTTCTAATTTGGGTGACTTGCATAAAAAGTGGAATTGTAATTTTTTTTTCAGGATAATCGACATACTCCACTATGTCTTTGATGGCGTCCCGTGGTTCGGTGTTGCGCTAATTAGTTTCTTCCTGGCAAAGTATTTGCATAGTTATTGTCGTAAACTCCAGACCATAGCATACCGCGAGGCTCCACTATCGCCCGTGAGTCGGAGTCGTTTGCTGCGGGTGAAGCGTAAAACTCTAGTACTGGACATGGACGAAACACTGGTGCATGCCTATCGCACGTCTTGGAACAGACGCTGTATGCCAACTGTACCACATGACTATGAATTCACCATGGATACGATCGATCAGACGGGCACAGTCTTTCGGGTGTATAAACGTCCGCATCTGGATTACTTTCTGCAAAAGGTATCGCAGTGGTACAATGTGATAATCTATACAGCCGCCACGCAGCGCTATGCCGATAAAGTACTCAACAATTTGGACCCTGAGAGGAAATATTTTTCTCAACGCTTTTATCGGCAGGACTGCGTAGATATTCATGGGGTTCCAAGCAAATTCTTGGGTATTATCAATGAGGACTTGGAGAACATTTTGATTATTGATAACTCGTCCGTGGAGTGTTTCTGCAATCCAACGAACTCCATAAAAATCACAGACTTTCGTGGAGATCCCCATGATTTTGAGCTGCAAAAGTTGCTCGTACTACTCGACTGTTTGCGCTTCACCAGGGATGTGCGTAATGTGCTAAAACGTAAAACAGAAATGTTTGATCTTGTGAATGCCTTGGTGCACTTGGAACCCGATCTAATGGACGATTAGATGATTAGATGGAGATGATTATGGTTTGATGAATAAATAAAGTGAATTTAAGAGGCTGTAAAAGCTCTACAGTTCCTTAGTTCATGGCATTTTTTTTAATCTTTTCTATGAGAAATTACAGGAGAAGGCTTTTAAATGAGTCTCATGACCTGCCGAGGATTTTTAAACATTTTCGCGCAGTTTATTTCGTTTCACCCAGCTACTGCGCCTTTCCTTAGAATTGGAATTGGATTGGACTGATCATTAGACCCCGGATTTTATGTTTTCCTGAGCTCTTTACGAGTTTTTTACAGTATGTTCATGGCGATCAGAAAAGGGTCGTAGGCTATATCTCAAGTCTGTAAACCGTTTCGAAAGTGGTTAAAAAGTGGTTCAGAGCCATATCTCAGAAGTCATTCAAGCTATGAACTTAAAATCTGGTCTGTAGGTTGGTAATATAGAGCTGGACATTTTACTGGATCAGGACCAGAATATAAACGGTATCGGTTAAAAAGTGTTGCCAATGTTCTAGAACGCACATTTAACGTATAAATACGAAGCACTGGGACCAAGGTCAAAAAAATCGCGAAATTCGCTAATTTTTTCCAAAAACCGCGAAATTTGACAAATTTCAATTGCGTACGTACAAAAGCGTAAGCAAATGAAAGGTGTCGATTAGAAGGTCTTAAATATTGCAAATTGCAAAATTTTTTTTAATTTTGTTAGTTTTTTACGCATACTATACAACAAAAAGCATCAGATAGTGGGGTGAGACCATAACCATAAAAATTTCATATTCAGGGGGTCCAATCTACTGCGCATACATCGAACAGCAACTTGTATTTACATTTACAGTCATGATGTAAGTAAATGTACCATACTACGGACGCATTCGCATCCACGTGAACCGATCAAGAAACTTATCCCGCTGCCGACGATGATCAACAGCAGCAGCGGCGATCTGTGACTTACCATTGCGCCTAGAGTCGCCCTCGTTGCAGCTAGCATCAAAATCCCAGTCTGTTCATCACTTGCCCCTGCTGTTGGATACTTAGCCGCCGTCAGACTTGTCAAACGCCAGTCACATCGCGGTCACTAAACGCATCATCGTGCACATGCCGGTGGCCAAAAGAAATTGGTCAGTTCGAGTTCCGCCTCCGCAATGATCAACATATCCGCTCCAAATTTCGCACTGAGGGGCACCGTTGCCGCATGGCTACATGGACACGCCACTAAATCCGCCGCCAGCGACCATGATGACCCACCCAGATCACCTACACCAAGTAACTGAGGTAATTCCAGTCCGTGCCCACAACTTACTTCTCACGCAACAATTCCTTATTGGTTGCCATATAGATACACACCCAAACCACACCTGTTCCCAATAGGATATGTCCAGGAGACCTAAGGCCGTGCGTTACGACCTAAGAGCTGAACTGCCCTCAGTCGCCAACATCTTGGCAACAACCACATCTCCACGACGTCCTGCGCTGTAGCCAAAAAAGCCGACCACACCAATATGGTTGCCCTGGCAATAGAAACCTACAAGAACAATATTGGTTTAAGGGGCCGTCCCCCACCCGTTGACCCTGCAGAGAAATCACTCCCCCGATCTGCGAGGATTCCCTAGCACAGTTGCCATACGGAAAGTGCAGGCTTCTCAACAGCTACCTCTCGCGCATAAGACCGGATGTTGTGAAAGAATGCCAGAAATGTGTACTCAGCCCGCATGACACTAACCACCTCTTTGCATGCCCCTTAACCCCACTGTACTCACTCCTTTAGATCCCCCGCGCAGTCGAGGCAGCTTCCTTCCTTGACTTGGTACCAGATTAATTCTACATCTCTATTAATTGTACCCTTATTCTCTTCTTTCAACAACAACATCGATTGGGACCACAGTGCAACAGCCGCTGCAATTTTATACCTCCATGCCCATACCACTGATCCTCAGTCCTAGCGAAGAGAAGCGGCCATCGCATCATGACGCACCACCACGGCCACAGTATCGGGCTATGATGCACAGACATACCTCAATCCGTTCCTAACGGGCGAACTAATCTTTGAACGCTCTGCTAGTTTTTGTTCTTTTTACGTATGTGAGAGTGTATGTAGCTGGTTAAACGACAGTTCAAGCTACTTTAGGGCGGGGGATCAGCTATTGGAACTCCAAATCAATATATATAAAATATAAGGCAGAGGTGGCCAAACGTTGCTTATGGCCATTCAGCTAAGCAAAAGGCTACCACAGATTGTTAAATCATGATGTTTTCATGTTATTGGATGAGCAGGTCAGGAGGTTAATTCCAAATAGACTGCTCTATGTTTTTCTTAGTATGCTGGAGCCACTTAGACAGTATTTTCGAAAAGACAGGCGACCGATTGCAAAAGTTTTCATTCATTCCATTTGTGAAAACGGAAGGCAACAACCCGTTACAGAACCAAACTCCCTTTGTTGGGACCCTCAAACCGCACCCTGATCCAAAACTTTTAAGTTTATGAACACTAGAAACGGCACACACGACTTAAGAAGCAATGAACGTAGGTATTTTTTATTTGAGTTCAAGAACTCTGTTTTTATTTTGTAGTTTTTTTACATTAAGTAAAGAAAAATGTAAATTATTTCGTTTTATTTGAGTATTTTAAACAAAAATAAATTAGTAAGTTTCTCTCCTTTTCTTTGATTTATCAATGATTTCATAAATAAACTCCACACGGGCCTTTTTGTTGCCATCCTCTGGATCACCACCGTCGTCGCCGCCATGTCGTTTGCGACCAAATCGTTTGTTTTCGTTGCTCATAAAATCCATGGTCGTGTCCAGAATCTCGATTTCCTCATCATCAGTGGGTGTGCGTAGGGTCAAAGTGATTTTGTCGTTGAGTTTCAACTTGTTATCCACCTTCGCCAGGTATTTGTCGGCAACTGCCTTGGTCAAACGCACTAAACCCTTGGTATCCCCCTGGTTGAACCCAATGAAGGATATGTCAAAGTCTTTCTCAAATGCCTCGAGTAGCTCCTCGTGCGTGGAGGTCTCTGGGGCACCCTCGAACATCACTACGGCATTTTTGGGGAACTCAATGCGTGGCTCAAGTATGGGGCGCCTGGGATGACGACGCAAGCTCTGCATGTCCTCACTGACCTGCAGCAGACCCTCATCGGATTTATTCAAAGCCTTGATGATTTTGGCGAAATCTGTCTCCAGTGAAGCCAAACGCTTGAAGGTTACGAGTAAGGAGAGGGGCACCCAACCGTCTTCGTTTTTGGCAATCTGCTCACGCAGAAACTTGTCACGATACAGATTGGCATCTCCAAAGTAATACTCCAATTGGCCTATGATGGCGAGCTCTGCTTTGCTGACATCCAACTCAGACTCGAATGTCGCCTTCTCTTTCTTTGTAGAGTCATCCTTCTTTTCGGCCTGCTCTTCTTCTTCAGCTACTTCTGCATTCGCCTTCTTAGCGGGAGGGGAATCACCATTCTTGACCTCCTCCTGGACAGGTGTGGTAATGCTTTCTGCATCGTCGGCCATGGCTAATTAAAGAATATATTTCACACAATTGGAGAAATGTCGAACCACGTGTGTGTCGCTGCTTTGTCAATGTGAGCTATCGATAACACGATAACGATGATTTTAAATTCCGTCGTTCAGTTGCCTAAAGCCAAGTTCACACGAGCAAAAAATTTTAATAAATTTTTTTTAGCGGAAAAAGCCTAATGATGTGACTTGATCATCCATCACCCGAATAGACATCTATCTCTTATAAGGAAATACACAGAAAGAATGAAACCAGAAACCATCTAGATCATCTAGAGAATGACCTGTATCCCACTCGAAAATCGATTCGAAACTCGGAACAGGCCCGAATAGTCATATAAGTTGCATTTCTATTTAATTTGGGTAAAACTTGAACCAAAACCCTCTCCAAAAAAAAACTCGAACCTAATATTTCCGAACATTAACCATTAATGTCGATTCGAACCCGCGAATCGGAGCTAAAAACAATTATTAGGTTTGCAGCCCAACTTAAAATAGCTGTTAATCGTTTACAGCTGAAATCTGTTGATGAATTCAGTACTTAGTACTGAAAAAATCACAGTTTTGGAAGTGGAATGCGTCGCTTGTCAAAACAAAAATTCCATTGTGACGACACAGACTCACATTTATTTAAATGTATAATGCGGTAAGCAGAATGAAAATGAATTAAAACTAAAGCAACAATTAAATTAAAACTAAAAATTCAAATTCCCAACCTAAGGCATATTTGTCAAATGACGTCACAGACTCACAAAGTTATGCGCATGCAAAATGGAGCAACTGTTTGCACTACCTTGTATTCATTGTAACATGATTATGCTCTAATTCAGCAGTGCATACTTCTATTGTACCGCTCTGTACAGCTCTCTCAGTGGTATAGAAAGAAATTAATCACTGTTTAGTCACAGTGTAGTCACTGTTCAGTCGCTGTTTAGGCACTGTTTAGTCACTGTTAAGTGTTAAGTAACGCTGCATGACGTCAGCAATTCTCTTCGTCAATAACACAAGGCAGCAAAATTAGACTTTTTCTAGTATATTGAAGGGTTGGTGGTGATTCTAGATGATTTGTGCTGAACACGACTCTGTTATCAGAAATGGTCCATCACATCGAGATTTTTTTTAGTAATTTGAGCATAAAGTTGCAAAAAATGCCTATTTTGACCCTTTTTAAACGCATTTTGTGGGGAACCTTTGTCTGTTTTGACTTTTCAAACAAATCAAAAGAATCACCACGAACCCTTCAATATTCTGGACCGTTTTGCCCAGTGTAATCGAATCGAAGCTTCACATTTTCATTATCGATGGCATTGGCATCAGTTTACAAAAATAGAGAAATTAAATGACCCATTTCTACTAGAATTTTTTTGTATAGCTTGCAATGCTGAACTCAAAAATCGATTTCAAATATTTTTTTAATTTGGATTTTTTTTTTAATTTTCCGGTATACTATAATATAAGTAAGAAACATTAGATGGAGTCAGTCAAAGTATGAATCACAAGGATATTGAATCCCCAATAATCACCTAGAACATTGTTTTGAAATCGACTTAAAAATATATTTTTTTGCTCGAAAACGCACGAAATTTCTTTTATTTTATGGGAGGAGGGACAAATTTTTTGCATTTTTGAAGCATTTTTATTGATTTTGACTATGTTCTTTAGCATTGAACGACTTCAATACTTTGATTTGGATAGGAAGTGCAACCAGTAGCAAGTTTTTAGCGACTGCTACATTTCTGTTGTAAACTAGCAGGGCAACTCGTTGGGAACTCTCGCTTAACAACACTTAAAATGCTCGAAGCTTCCAGGGCGACTGAATTTAAAATCATCGTTATCGTGTTATCGATAGGGCACATTGGCATAGCATTATATACGACGCACACGTGGTTCGACATTTTCCAATTTTGTCAAGTATATTCTTTAATTAGCCATGGCCGGCGTTGCAGAAACCATTAACACACCTGTGCAGGAGGAGGTCCAGAATGGTGATTCCCCTCCTGCTAAGAAGACGAATGCTGAAGTAGCAGCTGCAGAAGAAGAGCAGGCCCCAAAGAAGGAGAAGTCTGAGTCGTATGTCAGCAAAGCAGAGCTCGCCATCATAGGCCAACTGGAGTATTACTTTGGAGATGCCAATCTCAATCGTGACAAGTTTCTGCGTGAGCAGATTGCCAAAAATAAGGATGGTTGGGTGCCCCTCTCCGTACTCATCACCTTCAATCGTTTGGCTTCGTTTGAGACAGATTTCAACAAAATCATCGAGGCTGTGAATAAATCCGATGAGGGTCTGCTGCAGGTCAGTGCGGACAAGAAGAGCTTGCGCCGTCATCCTGAACGTCCCCTACCTGAGCGCAAGGAGATACAGGAGCGGACAGTCTATGCCAAGGGATTTCCCCTAGACACGCAGATTAGTGAGCTGTTGGACTTCTTTGCTGCATACGAAAAAGTACCACATCTTACCATACGCAAGTATTATGACAAGACCACCAAATCATATAAATTCAAGGGCAGCATTTTCATAACATTTGAGAATAAGCAGCTGGCGCAGTCATTTCTGGAGATGGATAAGATCGTGTTCAAGGAATGCGAATTATTGCGCAAATGGCAGGTAGTCTATCTGAATGAGAAGCAGTCGGAGCTAGGCATTGTGTTGCCCAGAAATGCCGTCGTGGTGTTCGAGGGTGCCCCAAAGACCGCAACGCGCGATGAAATACGCAAGGCGTTTGAGAAAGTCAAAGACTTTGACATAGTCTACATTGGGTTCAACAAGGGGGATACCAAGGGTTCAGTGCGTTTCACCGGAGCGGATGCTGCCGAAAAGTTCCTCAAAAAGGTAAAGCATAACATGCTCAAATTCAACGATGAAGTCACTTTGACAATACGCAAACCCTCTGCAGAAGAGGAAAAGTATTTTCTGGAAAAGGCCGTTGATGCCATAAAGAAACGCCGCGAATTCTGGCGCAACAAAAACTAACGATCTGATCGCAAATATCATGGCGGCGGCGGTGGTGGTGATTACTTGCACTAGCATGGCAACAAAAAGAGCCGTGTGGAGTAAGAGTTAAACCAAGATCAAACATTTTGCTAAAAGTTATATAAAATCATACTTAAATCCATATGTAAATCAAAAAGAAGGAGAGAAACTTACTAATTTATATATTATATATTATAAAATCATACATAAATCCATATGTTAAAATAAGAGAGAAGAAGAAAAACTTACTAATTTATATTTGAAAAAAACAAACTACAAAACGAAATAATTTCCACATTTTTCATTACTTTATGTTACAAAACTACAAAATAAAAACTTATTAAAATCAACAAAAGCTTCTTAAATCGTGTGTGCCGGTTTGAGAGTTCATAAACTTTATTATTATTTAATGTATGCTTAAGCTCCCTTTACACTTGTCATAACTAAAGAAACTCTCTGACGATAGTGTAAGAGCAAATCAAATATCTCTATTTAAAAAATTTTGCCTTTGCTGAAATAGGACAGGTTCCATTTGATATGTTTGACAACCGACTATTTAGAGATATATAACAAGTGTAAAGGCAGCTTAATAGTTAACACTAAGGCTACAAGGGCGGAACAGCCATAGCTACTGTGGCTTTGGGCTGATTCTTTTGACTTTTAACAGGTGGATAGAAAGAAGGTCTTAAGCTTAAAGTAACAGATTATAGATTTTGATTTATTGAAAGTAATAATAAATAGAGCAAGTGAATAATATCAGGTGATTTAAGGAATTTAATTTTAGCTAGAAGGTTTTTTGGCGATGGATCTGTAAGGTGGGAGGTTGGGTTTCGGTTGGGGAAGCTGTTTCTTTAGCTTTGCAGTGAAATGCACTCGTTTAGGACGTGCTCTGTGGTGAGAGGTGGCAGTAGTTACATTTGTTTTGTGAAAACTTTTGTTCGTGGGTGAACCTTGTATGTCCAAGTCGTAATCTTATTAGTTTTAGCTTGAGGTAGTGGTCGATATTGTTTTTGGTCGGATTTAAGGACTGGTGCCAGAGTGAAGTGTGCTGTATTAGGTTGATGTTATTAATTGAAAAGTGAGTAGAGTAGCGGGTTAAGGTGTTGTGATCGAGTTTGAGTCTTCCAGGTCCATTCCGAAAAATCTTGCTACTAAGATGGGATTTGTCCAGAGGTGGAGTGGTGTGAGTTGTGTTGGGTCAGCTGGGCAGTGGAAGAGGTGGATTGTGTCGTGCGGCGATTGCCCGCACTTGGGACACTTATCGATCACAGCCTGGTTGATGCTTGCTAGGTAGTTATTTAGCATTGCAGAGTACCCTGAGCGAAGTTGTGCCAATATTGCTGCTTCTGTTATTGTGGTGGAGTTTGCGGTGAAGGTGAGCACATCCGGCAGGTGGGTCCTCAGGTTCTGTCAGCTAGTTCGTGGGGCAGTGGGACTTGTAGGGCAGGGTGTTTGGGATGTTCTGCTTGCAGACCATTTACAAGGATTTGCTTGGTCAGCATGTTGCAGTGGCCGTGGACACCGAGCATATCATCCAGTAATGGTGCGGGCACGTTGTAGATTTACCCATTGTGCGTCACTGATGGCTGCTGACCATGCTGGTGCCGCACTGTCGCACTGGACACCGCCGTTGGCCTTGTATTTGACCAACAGAGTCTCCTTCTGGTTCCCCCAAGAGCTTCTAGCTATTGCCTCAAGTGCCTTTCCCTTACTTTGAGCGCCGTGTTCTTCGAGTGCCTTGCGCAGAAGAAAAGGTTGTCAAATGTCAGTCCCAAAATGATTGGGTATTTCATAGTGGGAATTGTGCTTCCATCCACAGTGACATTGAGCTGGGTGTTCTGCCAGCCAGATATGCAGAGACTGTTGGAAGGTAGAAGTTTACACTCTCAACAACCTTGTTGTAGTCCCAATCCGATCCTAGGAAGCTGCAGTCGTCTGCATAGCTGTCAAGCTTGAGTTCCGGAGGCGGTGTTGCCATTCCTGCAACATAGAAGTTGAAGAGGAGTGGGGAGAGGACTCAAACTTGGGGGATTCCTTTGCCTCAACCTTATGTAATTGGATTTTGCATCCCGGAACTCAACGTAGACCTGCCGACCTGTCATGTAGTTTGCTACCCACCCAGCGCTTGAGTGTGTTCGGGTGCGCTATGCCTTCGATGACCTGGAGTAGGATGACGTGGTTGACTGTGTCGAAGCCTTTTGAAGGGTTCTTATGGTTGCTGAATAAAAAGACGAATTGTTTATGTTTTTAATAACATCGACAGCTGGTAATGAGTTGGAGCATATCTTTTTTTCCTGTTTTTATACCCTTCTAGAGGGTATATTAAAATTGTCCAGATGACGAGCTGAGTTCATATAGCCATGTCCGTCTGTCCGTCCCACAGTGGGCGAAATGAGCAATTTAGCGAAACGAAATTTATATCTTCCAAAGTAAATGAGATAATCGCAATCTGTTTTGTTTTTCTTAAAGGTACGAATAAAAGCAGTATAAAATATTAAAAAAAAGTTTTTAATACAATTTTTTTTATTTATTTTTCATAATTTCAAAAAGATTGCTTAATTTTTTTAATGTTGAAATAAAAGAAATAAAAATATTAAAAAACGTTTTTAAAAACTTTGTTTTTTTCCATTTTTAAGTATAGGATTAAATTTTTTTAAATTTTTGCGGTAGGTACACTTACATTTTGAGCCAAATCTTGAGTCAGAAACTTTAGGTGAAGTCAAGCAAGGTATAAATCGAAAGGTTATTGAATTTCCAATAGTAAAAGTAATACAAAGGACAAAAATATTTGAAAAAAATAATTTTTTCAAATACAAAACGCTCGAAATTTATTTTTTAAACATCTAGAAAAAATTGAAAAATAGAACAAATTAATTGTATTTTTATACTCTGTACCGAAGGTACATAGAGTATATTAAGTTTGTGCAAAAGTATGTAACAGGGAGAAGGAATCATTTCCGACCCTATAAAATATATATATTCTTGATCAGCATCCACAGCCGAGTCGATATAGCCATGTCCGTCTGTCCGTCTGTCTGTCTGTCCGTCTGTCCGTCCGTCCGTATGAACGAAGAGATCTCAGAGATGGTAAGAGATAGAGGTTTGACGTGTATGGGACATATATTTCTTATACTTGCAGGCAGATCAAGTTTATTTTCAATTTTTGCCACGCCCCCTCCCGCCCCCGCAATTTGGAAAAAACGTCATATCTCCTACAGTTTTAATGATAGATGGTTCGTACTTTTTAGAGATATCTAGTACTCAAAATTATTTATCGATTTGCTGAAGGAATGATAAAGATCGGATGAACGATACTCAAGTTATGAGCAAAAAACGGTCAGTTAACACCCCCACCCACCTCACCCATAACCTAAGCATTGCGTTCAGCAGAAGCAATCTTAGTGAGAGAGAGAGAGAGAGAGACTTAGAGAGCGCACTGCGTTGTGTGTTAACTGGCTGTTTGACTCGTGACCAAATGCGAGCTGCGACATTAAGGGTGCAGAGTATGTTATAGTCGGGCTTGACCGACTTTCTTTCTTGCTCTTCTTAAAAAACGCACTTTTTCGAAGAAAATAAGGTATTAATAAAGAAAATCGATGCATAAACACCGAATTGCAATACATCATAGCTTGGAAGAATATCGGTGTCTTTAACAAACCCATTTGTAAAATCTCGCAATTTTTTCCCAGATTTCAGCTCACTTTAGGTTTTGATGTATAAAACTGTATCAAAAAATAGTTTTCCAAAGCAAAAAAGTTCTTTGTGGGGATATCTTCATTGAACCAAACTTAAAAAGCCTTTGTTTTGATGCTGACATTGCGCCTAAAAAGTCCAACAAATGCAAGGGTAGCACATATTAGCAGGTGATCTTGGAAACTTAAAGACAACAAGGACTCACACTGACAAAAAAAGTTAAATTCGACTGGGATATTTGTGAACATTTTGGGTTTTGCTCCACGAAAAACAGGTATAGGCTACAAAGTTCAGGTTGTTAATACGCGTTACTTTCACTACGTCTTACAAGTAATACATAAATGGACGGGTCACTTACATTGATTTTTTGCTTAATACATACCTTAATATTAATATATAACCAAGTTTTTTTGTAAAACAATGAGAACTTTATATTTCACAGTTAACTTAACAAAAACTGCAAAAATGCGGGAATTAATTGATAAGCACTTGCCAAAACATATGTTGTGTTTGATAACTCACAGCTGTTCAGATATATGTCGGAATGCTTTGAGATAAACTTTTATAAGCTAATCAAAGTATCAGTAGTTGATAAATAAAAAAAAATTAACGCTTTTTCAATGGCCGTTTCGCCCACTGTGCGTCCGTCCGTCTGTTTCTATGTTATCTCCTCCTTCAGTTTTAAAGCTATCTTAACCAAAATTTGCATGAAGTCTTTTGGTACAAAGACGCTGCACATTTGTCGGAACCGGCCGGATCGGATATAGCTGCCATAGGAACTATGGGTCGAAAAAGTAGTTTTAGTTAGAAAAAATGTTTATTTTCAACGCAAACGTGACCAAACCTCGTATTTATCAGCTTTCTAGGCATTTACATAATTCCACCAAATCTGATGAAAATCGGTCAACTATATAGTATAGCTGCCATACAAAATATGGTTCTGAATAAAAGTCTAAGTAGGAAAACCTTTTTTGTTTTTAATGCGATCGCTCCCAAACTTGTTATTGATCAATAGTATATGCTACCACACAATTCTGCCAAGTTTGATCCAAGTCGGATTACTATAGAATATAGCTGCCATAGGAACTATCGGTCGAAAAAGTAGTTCTAGTTAGAAAAACTTTTTTGTCTTCAACGCAAACGTGCCAAATCCTCGTATTTATAAGTTTTCTAGGCTTTTACATAATTCCACTAAATCTGACGAAAATCGGTCAACTATATAGTATAGCTGCCATACAAAATATGGTTCTGAAAAAAGTCCAAGTAGGAAAACCTTTTTTGTTTTTAATGCGATCGCTCCCAAAGTTGGTATTGATTAATAGTATATGCTACCACACAATTCTGCCAAGTTTGATCCAAGTCGGATTACTATAGAATATAGCTGCCACAGGAACTATCGGTCGAAAAAGTAGTTCTAGTTAGAAAAACTTTTTTGTCTTCAACGCAAACGTGCCAAATCCTCGTATTTAAAGGTTTTCTATGCTTTTACATAGTATCACAAAGTTTTGACGAAAATCGGTCTACTATATAGTATAGCTGGCATACAAAATATGGTTCTAAAAAAAAGGCTAAGTAGAAAAAACTTTTTTGTTTTCAAGGCTATCGCTCCCAAACTTGTTATTGATCAATATTATATACTACCACACAATTCTGCCAAGTTTGATCTAAGTCGGATTACTATAGCATATAGCTGCCATAGGGACGATCGGTTGAAAAAGTAGTTCTAGTGAAAAAAAGTTTTTTGTTTTCAATGGTTGCGCTTAGATACTTTCCAGTTATGATGACTAATTACACTGAGCACATCTAACATTCCACATCATGAGCTATAATCATCTTTATTGGGTGGTCCTTTTAGACTTCAAACTACTTATTATTTTGACAAAACAAAAATTTAAAAATGTTGGCATGGCAAAGAGTTATTAAGCACTTTAACTCATGATGTGGGATGTTAGATGTGCTTCGAGTAATTGGGCTATTATTGTCAAAAACTTGTTACAAATTCGTTTTTTAATGTCTAGTCCATCGCTAGCAACTACTTTTCCCATCTTTCTGGCAATTTTCGGATACCATCTCGAAAAAAACGATGGGTCTTAGGGTCTTATAAACATTATGTAAAACTTTCAAGCAGATCCGTGGAGTCATGGACCCTCGTCTTTTTAAAAATTCATGTTTTTTCTTATTTTAAGCAAAAAAACTTCAAAAAGAGTTATAAAAAGTTTGTAATTTTGCAAAAAATTGCTTTTGAAAAAACAAATTGTTCCTGTAAATTTTTGTAGACACGCACTTTGACCCCAATTTCATTAAAACTATTTAACCGATTTTGAAAATTTTTTGTTTGTTGAAAGCTTACACCCAAATGCATCAAATCCATGTTTGAAATCTATTAAAAATAATTTTTATTTCACCGAAAACAGTTGTCGAGCCTTTAAGCTCGATTATCTCCAAACGACTTTTTCTGAAATGGTTGCAAAAATATAAAGACTAACTGTTGACCGATTTTCAATATATTTTTTTAAATTACTTCTAATACCCATTATTTTGGTCAGATCTTGGATATTTGGGATCGGTCAATAAACACTGCACTCTGTAAACTGGCCACCACCATGACAACTGGCCTGAACAGTAAGCGACCACATGAAAGATCGAAAGATCGGTTGCTGTAGATCTTTCCAAATCCTTTGACATGGTGAACCATACCACACTCTTGCAAGATATTCTGCACATCACGGCTGCCAAACACCAGTCAAAAGGAAGGCAGTCGCATGTGGAATTTCGAGGAGAAACTTCCGGCAGCAGGAAACTCATACAAGGGGTACAACAGGGAGGAGTACTCTCACCACTGTTGTTCAACCTTTACATAGCCAACCTACCAACACCGCCACCAGAGGTTAAAATAGTCTCCTATGCTGACGACTTCACTATAATAACTTCAGGCAGGGATGTGAAAAACCTGGAGAATAGGCTAAACAAATACCTGCCAATACTGGAAAACTTCTTCTCTCTTGGCCACCAAATCTTCTGCCACACTACTCACTACTTGGACAAAGGAAGTCAAGAAGGTGCTTAATGTCCACATATGTAAATGGACATAACATTCCAACTATCCTCAACAACCCCAAAATACTGGATGTCACGTTTGACTACTTATATGTTTTTGAGAAGCACGCAGAAGGAGTGGCTAGAAACGCAAGGAGCAGGAATAGGGTTCTCAAAGCCAATTCCTTGAAAGAAAGAAACCATGGCCCCTACATACAAAGCGATTGGCAGATCACTACTAAGCTAAGCTACCCCCATATGGTCCCCAGCCATCAGCGACACACAATGGAGGAACCTGCAAACGGTCCAAAATGCGGCCTTCCGAGTGGCAACAGGATGTCACATAATGTCGCACCCAGACCATCTCCATCAAGAGACAGAAATGCTATCAGTAAGACAGCACAACGAAATGCTCTCCCAACAATTCCTCATAAACTGTCGAAATCCATCACACCCAAACCATAATAGTACCGACGCAGCTATGTGCAGAAGGGACAAACCAGTTCGCTTCGATCTCAGAACGTATTACCCTTCCTTAGAGCGTCTCTCGGCTCACCACCGATGACACACACCATAAATAATATGCACAACAACGTTGTCCTCGGTTGCAGACCCCCGGCTATAGACCTTACCAAGATCGACAAGATCAACACTCGCACAATTACGCTCCGGAAAGAGTAGGCAACTAAACAGTTATCTGGCTCGCATTAATCCAGACATATTGGATGCCCAAAATGCGGTCAAGGACCACATGACACAGTACACCTGTAAATCCCACCACGCTTACACCCATCCCATCGAGGCAGCCACCTTCCTATAATTGGACTTGGGTTCCTAATATCAACATCTACTAATTTTTCACTCCCTTTTCTTTTTCCTTCTTTTCTTTTCATACTACGTACATACTTGTCGACCCACACAAAAAAAAAAATTTCTGAACTTACTTTAACCGATTAACCAGCTTAATATAACCTATATTTTTTGCTTGTCTAACAAATTTTCTTAGGTTTTATGAAAAATGTGCAATTTCCAATATTTCTGACCTTTGATTCGACACATTTCATTTGCTACGCTTGCGCTTTTGGAAGTACTCAATTGAGAATTTGTCAAACTTCGCGGTTTTTTAACAAAATTTGCAAATTTCGCGATTTTTTTGACCTTAACCATGCCCAGTGCCTCGTTACGTTAATGTGCGTTCTAGAACATTGGCTACACTTTTTAACCAATACCGGTTCGACTACTGGTCCTGGTCCAGTAAAATGTCCAGCTCCATATTACCAACCTACAGACCAGATTTTAAGTTCATAGCTAAAATGACTTCTGAGATATGGCCCTGAACAACTTTTTAATCACTTTCGAAACGGTTTACAGAGACTTGACATATAGCCTATGACTCTTTCCTGATCGCCATGAACATACTGTGAAAATTTCGTAAAGAGCGGTTCAGCGGCTTAGCCGCCTGTAAGGTCAAAATATGCATACAAACATACCTTCACTTTAATATATATGTATAGATTTGACATTCGACGAAAAGCATATACATATAATTAGTACAAAACCCGCATATTTCAATATTCGCTTAAAAAGAAACCATGGATGACGCCCATGGGTCATCATAAAATATCTTCATAATTCTTGATCTATCACAAAAATTTTTTGATAATTTTACTAGACTAACACCTTGCTATCTTATTTATTTATTTCTATTACAAAAAAGGAGTCAAGTTTTTAGACTTTTTGATCTGTTAATCGAAGACTTAGTTCCCTGTAAATCCCATTTTTAATTCCTTTATCCTCACCCTATCTACGCTATTGATTCGGCGTTAGCAATTATATTGATCTATGTGAACGAATTTAGTTCTTTATGTTTCTGATATATTTAAAATGTTTTAGACTTATTTAACACAATTTCGACATATTTTTGCATACAAATGTGCATATTCCTGATATGTCTGTCTATTTGTCTATTGTCTAAATCAGAAGCTTTCTTCAGAAAAACATAAAATCCTGGGTCTAATGATCAGTCCTTCCAATTCTGAGGAAAGGCGCAGGAGCTGGGATCCTCGGCAGGTCAAGAGATTCATTTACAAGCCTTCTCCTGCAATTTCTCATAAAAAAGATTTTAAAAATGCCATGAACTAAGGAACTGTCGAGCTTTTACAGCCTCTTAAATTCACTTTATTCATTCATCAAACCATAATCATCTCCATCTAATCATCTAATCGTCCATTAAATCGGGTTCCAAGTGCACCAAGGCATTCACAAGATCAACCATTTCTGTTTTACGTTTTAGCACATTACGCACATCCCTGGTGAAGCGCAAGCAGTCGAGTAGTACGAGCAACTTTTACAGCTCAAAATCATGGGGATCTCCACGAAAGTCTGTGATTTTTATGGAATTCGTTGGATTGCAGAAACACTCCACGGACGAGTTATCAATAATCAAAATGTTCTCCAAGTCCTCATTGATAATACCCAAGAATTTGCTTGGAACCCCATGAATATCTACGCAGTCCTGCCGATAAAAGCGTTGAGAAAAATATTTCCTCTCAGGGTCCAAATTGTTGAGTACTTTATCGGCATAGCGCTGCGTGGCGGCTGTATAGATTATCACATTGTACCACTGCGATACCTTTAGCAGAAAGTAATCCAGATGCGGACGTTTATACACCCGAAAGACTGTGCCCGTCTGATCGATCGTATCCATGGTGAATTCATAGTCATGTGGTACAGTTGGCATACAGCGTCTGTTCCAAGACGTGCGATAGGCATGCACCAGTGTTTCGTCCATGTCCAGTACTAGAGTTTTACGCTTCACCCGCAGCAAACGACTCCGACTCACGGGCGATAGTGGAGCCTCGCGGTATGCTATGGTCTGGAGTTTACGACAATAACCATGCAAATACTTTGCCAGGAAGAGACTAGTTAGCGCAACACTGAACAACGGGACGCCACCAAGCATTCCATGACATACGTAGTGGAGTATGTCGATTATCCTGAAAAAAAAATTACAATTCCACTTTTTATGCAAGTCACCCAAATTAGAACCATTAAATTTACGTACATGATTCCAAGCAGGCTCCAGCGTAGAAATCTGACCCAGAATTAACATGTATCCAGAAACGAGTAGGAAAACGTAGAGTATCGAAAAGTATGAAACAAATTTTAAAATTGTAACACGACAGAATATTCTTTCAAGCCAATCGAACAGTGCTGCTACTTCGCACAAATTTTGGCGCTGTCAACTTATAGCCTGTAGCAGTGTTGGTAAAGGTCTTGGAGTCACGCTTTTTACACAGATGGTGATTTTTGTTTTATTAGCTGTTTACACCAGGAGTGCTTTATTGAGTTATTGCGTTAAGCCCATGATGCCATGAATACAAGGTAGTGCAAACACTTTCTCCATTTCGCATGCTCATAACTTTGCGAGTCTGTGACGTCATTTGGCATATAAGGCTTGGGATAGGAATTTGAATTTTTTAAGTTTTAATTTGATCTAATTTAATTGGTATAATTTCATTTCATTTTCATTTACTTACTTCATTTCAGATATTTTCAGAGTCACACAATCATATAAGAAACTGCAAGGGATAAAATCCAAAAACAAGGTTTTCAAATTTAACATTTTAATGACATATGATGTCACATTAATACAATGTTGCTATTAACTATCTCGCTATTTTAACATAACAACAGTTTCGAATATTTCGTCACCTAGTCTGTTACTTTTTGGTGTATTTGGCCTCAACAGTTAATAATTCTTTTAATGGAGTCAGAGCGAGGCAAAATGGAATCATACTTTTAAAAAACGTTACAAATATTTGTATACTTACTTATAGTGTAGACTTTGGAGTTATTTGAAAATAGCCCCCAATATGTATCGATATTTAAATCGTGTGTATATAGAAACCCGTGTAAATAGTGACCGAAATCATAGAAAAACATTCGATTACAATTGAGTAGCTTTTTTCGGCAAGTTACGTTAAGGCTTCCATTTCAATATTAGAATTTTCATAACATAATCATAATGGTAAAAGTCTTCAGAATCCTTTGTGTTTGCCAAACTAGAGAACTTCTCTGCCAAATATAATCAAATTATTAGTGAATGGAACCATAGTTTATGCTTTAAGTCCTGCAATCATGGTTATTTAGCCAAATTTTCATCAAAATTTCCGAAATATTGGCAAATAAGGCTGGCTGCACACTATTTGATACATGACACATGATAATCTAGTAATTCTGCATTTCATCTAGATTCTTTCATAATTTGAAAAGCAATTGACATTTAGAATATAATAAAGAGCAGGACTACTAAACTATCATGTCTCATGTATCATACAGTGCGAAGGCAGTCTGTGTGAACGTAGCTTTACTGTAGCAACTGTACAACTCAATTTAAAATCATCGTTATCGTGTTATCGATAGCTCACACTGACAAGGCATTTTTTGCGACGCACACGTGCCGAAACACGCACGTTATCGTTGTCGTGTTATCGATAGCTTACATTGGCAAAGCATTATTAACGACGTTGACGGTTCTGCAACTTGTAATAAATATTTTTTAATTAGCCATGGATGGCGAAACCATTTCAACTGTAAAGGATGATGTCAAGATTGGCGGTACCCCTCCTGAGAAACCTGCAAAAGAGGAAACCCCAAAGAAGAAGAAGGAGCAGGACGCCGTGGAAGAGAAGGCACAGGCGGAAAAAAAGGATGACTCCCCAATGAAGCAGAAGGAGCAGGACGCAGTGGAAGAACAGGCACAGGCGGACACGAAGGATGACTCCCCACAGATTCAGAAGGAGCAGGACGCCGTGGAGACTCCCGCTGCTGCCGAGTCTGAGGGTCTGCTGCAGGTCAGTGAGGACATGCAGAACTTGCGTCGTCATTCCGGGCGTCCCATACTTGAGCAGCGCAAGGAGATGCCAGAGCCAGGCATTGAGTTGCCCAAAGTTGGTGGCAAACGACATGCCGACGGCGGCGATGGCGATCAAAAGGATGACTGCAAAAAGGCCCGTCAGGAGTAAGAGTTCTCGATGGAAAAAGGAAAACCAAGAGCAAAAATCTCTGCCAATATTAATATAAAATATTTCTTAAAAATAAAAAAACCTATGTTCGTAGCTTCCTAAAATCGTGTGTGCTGGCTTAAAAGTTTCGGAACAGACTGCAGTTCGAGGGTCCCAACAAAAGGAGTTTGGTTCTGGAACGGGTTGTAGCCTTCCGGTCGCCTGGTTTGCAATCCGTCGCAAGCCTTTTCGAAAATACTGTCTATGTGGCTCCAGCATACTAAGAAAAACATAGAGCCGGCCATTTGGAATTAACCTCCTGACCTGCTCATCCAATAACATGAGAACATCTATATTTATCAATCCCACAAGATGCTGTGGTAGCCTTTTGCTTAACTGAATGGCCATAAGCAACGTTTGGCCACCCCTGCCTAATATTTTTCCATTTTGATCTAGAGAAAGAGTTTGTCTGTCAGTACCAAGTGTGATATGAGTCAGAGTCAGAGATTACATTCTTGACTTGGGTTTCCAATAGTTGATCCTCCGCCCCCTCCCTAAAGTAACTTGAACTGTCGTTGGCCAGCTACATACACTCTCACATACGTAAAAATAACAAAAATATCACTAAATTTTCCAACGATTCCAAAATAAAACCAATCTGTTGTATGGAAAGAACGTGATATGGAAATTTCACAGCAATTGAAACGAACTAATAACTTCATTGTACAAATTTCTAATTGGTAAATGTGTCGTATGATTAATTTTGTCAAATTAACGGGCCCTGGCGCTCCCGTTTAAAATTAAAATAACATGTTTTGATTTTCACAATTATTAATTATACAACAAATATTAGCTTTGGGGATGCCGAGACCTACTATTTTCCATTTTGTCGTTTTGAGGTATTTCGCCTCAAATGAGTCTGACGTTAAGATACACACAATTTTTGAATTGGCCGATACTTTGACTTTAAAACTAAATCACTTTTCTTCTTTAATACAAAGACATCATAAAATTAATTTCATTTTCTAGAATCTAGATTGTTCTAGACGACACACTCTGCGGTGGGTGAGTAGAGTGGAATTGTGCTCCTTTTTTTTAGAAAGTTTCAATTTGGAGTTTATTTTCAGATGAGTTTTTTTTTTCTTCTTTGTAGGCCTCCTTTTTTTATAAATAGAAGTAATTTTCTACGTAATTTTTCTAAAAACAATGGATACCTTTTTAACATTATTAAGAAAATTATGTTCAGAAAATATTTCTTGTATTTAAGAAATTGGAATAGGATTTTTAGGGTTTACCCTGTTAATAAGAAATTAAAATATATACTTTAAGGTACATTTTGCCCTAGTTTTAAGAATGCGATTTTTAGAAATCTTTTTCCTGTATATCAGAAAAATCTCTCGTACTTGTGCTTTTAGGAAAATTTTTTTTTTTTATTAGTTCAAGAAAACTTTTTTTTTATTTATTTTTTTAGCAGCTACCCGGCGTGCGATGCTACGCACCCTTTAGAATTTTAAACCCAAAACGAAGAAGTGAAGCTTACTTGACAATTCGCGATTTTTTTACCTTTTGATCTTCACCATCCGTTATTTTACAAGTTCCGTTTTGTCCGTTTGATCAACACCTCTCATTAACACCCGTTCATTTACCCGTCTTCAAGTCAATCAAAACTCATAAAAGAATTTTTGTAAATTTCTAATATTTTAAAACCGATTAACCGACACCTATCAAGACTTTATGATAATCTAAACTCATTAAACAATTTTTGTAAATTTCGCTATTTTTTTTGGACAGTTCAGTCTACACCACATATATATTCATCATAATTTTAGGACTTAAGAAAATTTTGCAAATTTCGCTATATTTTTAAATTGTTTAATTGATACCCGTCTATATTGACATTTCCAAACTTTGCAATATTTAGGTCTGTTCTATCTTACTTAAATGATCAAATGAAAATTTGGCAAATTTCGCGGCTTTTGGTCTACATAATAATCTTAGGTGCTATGAAAATTTGACAAATTTCGCGATTTTTTGGACCGCTTGATCTACAATTCCTATTTACTGTTGGACCGTTTATTCTACTCCTCCTATATTTACCGGTCTACTATGGCCGTCTATAAACACTTTTTAATAATCTTAGGTCTTATGCTAAATTTGCAAATTTCGTAATATTTTAGTCCGTCCAATCTACAACTTTCAATTGAGTACGCCTGCGCTTTCGTAAATACTCAAATGAAAATTTGGCAAATTTCACGGTTTTTGGTCTACACCTCTTGTATACGCGTCTTCAATTACCATCTATCCAAGCTTCATAATTATCTTAGGTTCTTTGAAAATTGGGCAAGTTCGCGATTGATTGGTCCGTTCGTTCTACACCTCCCATATTTACCCGTCGACTGTTGCTCGTTTGCTTTTTATCAAAATTTCAAAATAATCTTAGGTTTTATGAAAAATTTTGCAATTTGCAATATTTAAGACCTTCTAAGCGACACCTTTCATTTGCTTACGCTTGCGCTTTCTAAATACTCAATTGAAAATTTTTAAAATTTCGCGTTTTTTGGAAAAATTTGAAAATTTCGCGATTTTTTTGACCTTATCCATGCCCAGTGCTTCGTTGTTATAAGTTAAATGTGCGTTCTAGAACATTGGCAACACTTTTTAACCGCTTTTTAACTGGTACCGGTTCGATTTTGTCCAGCTCCATAGTACAAACCTACAAGACCAGATTTTAAGTTCATAGCAGCGATAATTGATACATATGTATCAATTATCGCTGTTCATAGCTTGAATGATTTCTGAGATATGGCTCTGAACAACTTTTTAATCACTTTCGAAACGGTTTACAGAGACTTGACATATAGCCTATGAATCTTTCCTGATCGCCATGAACATACTGTGAAAATTTCGTAAAGAGCGGTTCAGCGGCTTAGGCGCCTATAAGGTCAAAATATACCTACAAACATACCTTTACTTTTATATATATGTATAGATTTGGCATTCGACGAAAAGCATATACATATAATTTGTACAAAACCCGCATATTTCCATATTCGCTTAAAAAGAAACCATGGATGACGCCCATGGGTCATCATAAAATATCTTCGTAATTCTTGATCTATCACAGGAAATTTTTGATAATTATTTATTTCTATTACAAAAAAGGAGTCAAGTTTTTAGACTTTTTGATCTGTTAATCGAAGACTTATTTCCCGGTAAATCCTATTTTTAATTCCTTTATCCTCACCCTATCTACGCCACTGTTTCGGACCTCTGATATTTAGTCATTCTGCATTCATGCAATTGTTTGCATATATTGATCTAGGTAAAAGAATTTAGTTCTTTACTTGTTTTAGACTTATTTAACAGATTTTTTACATACTTTTTGGCATAAAAATTTGCATATTTCTGATATGCCTGCTTTATTCGATACGCAATTAATTTTGTCTATTGTCTAAATCCAAAAATTGAGGTATTTAGTGCAGAAATGAAGAAAAACATAAAATCCGGGGTCTAATGATCAGTCCAATTCCAATTCTAAACAGAGGCGCAGAAGCTGGGTGAAACGAAATAAACTGCGGGAAAATATTTAAAAATCCTCGGCAGGTCAAGAGATTCATTTACAAGAATTCTTCTGTAATTTTTCATAAAAAAGATTAAACGAAAATGCCAGAAACTTACGAACTTCAGAGCTGTTACAGCCTCTAAAAAAACTTTATTCATTTATTAATCATCTGTCATGTTATCTTGCTTCATTAGTTCTGGTTCCAAGTGCACCAAGGCATTCATGTGCTACGTTTTAGCACATTACGCACATCCCTGGTGAAGCGCAAACAGTCGAGTAGTACGAGCAACTTTTGCAGCTCAAAATCATGGGGATCTCCACGAAAGTCAGTGATTTTTATGGAATTCGTTGGATTGTTGGCACACTCCACGGACGAGTTATCAATAATCATTATCTGGGCCAAGTCTTTATTGATAACATCCAGGAATTTGCTTGGAGTCCCGTGATTATCAATGCAGTGGTTCCGATAAAAGCGCATGCAAAAATATTTGTCCTCAGGGTCCAAAATGTTGAGTACTTTATCGGCATAGCGCTGCGTGGCGGCCGTATAGATTATCACATTGTACCACTGCGATACCTTTTGCAGAAAGTAATCCAGATGCGGACGTTTATACACCCGAACGACTGTGCCCGTCTGATCTACCCAATCCGCGTTGAATTCAAAGTCATGTGCTACAGTTGGCATACTCTTTTCTGTGTTCCGAGACATGCTATAGCTAAACACCAGGGTTTCGTCCAAGTCCAGTACAAGAGTTTTACGCTTCAGCCGCAGCAAACGACTCTGACTCACAGGCGATAGTGGAGCCTCGCGGTATTGTATGGTCTGGAGGTTACAATAACACATATTCAAATGTTTTGCCCAGAAGAGACAAGTTATAACCACTCCAAGAGAAAGGGAGTAGAGTATGTCGATTATCCTGAAAAAAAGTTACAATTACACTTTTTTATGCAAGTCACCCAAATTAGAACCATTCAATTTACGTACATGATACCAAGCAGGCTCCAGCGTCACGTATCCTGAAATGAAAAGGAAAACGTAAAGTTAGTAATAGCATCGAAATGTATTAAACAAATTGTATAATTTTACACACGACAGAAAATTCTTCCTTCTTCGTCAATCAGTGTCGAAATCGATTCTGCTGGTTTGTCTTGTGCTCTTGAGTTCTCGGGCTTCTATTTGCACATATACATACACAGATACACATGCATGTATACATACATATGCATGTATACAATAGCTTTCATTAATTTGCTTGCTGTTATTTTGTAAACAAAACGCAAGCACAAATTCTGCCTTCCTGTTGCTGCGCATTTAGATTTGATCTTTCGTTTTGTTTTGTTTTCTTGTATTCGCCTGGCTTTTTGGTCAACCGATCGCGCTCTCTTGTTGTTGTTGTTGTTGGTGTAGTTTAAATCTCTCCCGCTCTACTTCTCCTCATCCCTCTCGCGATCAGTGTTGCCAAAATATGTGGTGCGAAAGTTGCTAAATTTGCAAAAAATAATTGCTAGAAATAGCTTAAAATAGAAAAAAAGT